>JAPQRP010000018.1:9919026-9951008 GCA_037367295.1 Apogon hyalosoma
GACCCAAGCAGAGCATTTACAGTTTATGGAGACCACAGGGAAATGTTTGAAAATGCAATCCATTTTTAAAAAAGGAAAATATCGCTCCTTTAAAACGGTGAATCTTGATTTAAAAAAAAGAAAAAAAAAAACAGACGTGAAGTTTTTAGCATATTTATTACCATATACTCAAACATGCTCTTTGGTCTTGAACATGCTGTATCCATATTATGGCTTCATATTTTTCATTATGTCCAGGTGTTTTTTACCCTGTGTGGAAGTCTCTGAAACAGTTCCTTACATTGCTGCCGTTAAGCGTTATATAGGAAAGCTTTCTGATGCCGTTTGAATTTAGTGGGTGGCATTTAGAGTTGTTGAGAGTAATTTAAATGCTGTAAAGTGCAAAATGCAGCGCTGGAAAGATGTCCATTATTAAAGGTTTAATGTATTTTTTGTCCTCTATACCCAAACACTCTTATTTCCATTGTCAGTGTGACTGAGCTACTTTTATTAATATTAATCCTACTCATGGTTGTGCCACAGAACCACCTTTTCCACACTTCAACACCTTTCTGTTGCTTTTCCAATGTGCAGCAACAAAGGCATGGACCACCTGCACTGCATGAAGATGAAAAACATGGTGCCTTTGTACGACCTGTTGCTGGAGATGCTGGATGCCCACATCATGCACAGCTCCCGTCTGCCTCGCCGGCCTTCACAGCAGGAGCCGATGGACCAGATGGAGATTCCTGCACGGCCCCACGGCTCGCACAGCGGCCCCTCCAACACCTGGACTCCAAGCACCACTGGACATGGAGGTGAACAGCACCAGTCAGAACAGATCAAATCACCTCGCTGATGCCTCACAATTCAGATGTGTTGAATTTTCACCACGCACAAGACTGATGTTTTACCCAAACAATCTGCGAAGCGATACTTCTGTCGTCGCTTAACTGGTGAAGAGTATTATGGCACTATGTAGAAATATTAATGTTCAAAGCTAAAACTACAAATGCAAACAGGCCAGACTTGTATTGTTGCCTTACCACATTGAACAGGATGCAGAACAAACTAGCTTAAATGTCCACATAATTTTACTGCCATGATTCTCTTGGGCTGTGCAGCTAATTTCCTATTGGTTAACAGCTGAGCAAGAAAATATGGTTGTAGTCTTCACAACGAATATGACAGCTTTGATGCACTCTGATGTGTTTAGAAAGGACAAAACTAAAAAAAAAAAAACCTCATCAAATTGAAGCAGTACGTAATAATAATGGCTTCTCTAGCTTCGAAATCAGATCCATAACGACGGAGGTCCAACAGAATTATTTCTCTGCAGGAAAAATGCAGATTTGAGTGATGATACACGTGCAGTGTCACTAGTTCAGTCGTATCATGAACTGATACAGCAGAGCTGATACATTAGTTATATTAAATAATTAGTCTCCCATGTGACAAGAGGGCAGTTGTAGCTGTGATGCATCTTATTACTACAGCTCCCATATCTTAGGCACAAAAATTAAGCTGTTAGATATTAAACTAAATTTCTATTCACAGCGCTGTAGGTTTTATTGTGTGGTACAGTTCTTTTTCAATTTTGCATTAGGACGAATTGGGGGAAAAAGTAACAGCTGAAGCCTAGCACGAGGACGCTGACCTAAAACGTAACCTCAGCATGACTGTTGTGTAGCTGACAGGTTAACACAGAAATAATGTCTAATGAATTCCATTGAGACACTAAATCCCAATTTCTAATATGCCGTCATGATAGGGGACCTCCATCTGACCACCAAAGCACGCTTTACAGCACCTGCTTACAGCAAAGGGCTTTCTCTACATTTTTTCTCTCTGTCCTGTCTTTGTTGTTGAGGATATTTTAGTAGCTTTTTGTGAAGAATCATAACCACTGTTGTTTTTATGACAAAGTTGCACTCATACGTTGACTTTTGCTAGAAGAAAAAGTCTATTTTTGTATCTTAGTATTCGCTTTCCCGCTGCAGCTTCGACAATCAGGATGATGGAAAAATGCATATAATCAGCAAATACATAAACCTTAAAAACATTGATCACCGTGCACTGATGTACCAGTTTAGGCTTCGTCTCTTTCCTTGTGGTCACTGTTCATCATATCATACGTCACATGCTGTATTTTCATTGCAGCATTTAAAGTGAAGGGATTATTGCTTCAGTTACCAGACCTCATCTCCTTTTCTCTTTATTATTAATGGACAGACTCACTATTTTCCACTAGTCACAAGCCACATAGACACAAGTGCTCCTGTAATTATCACCCAAAATCCTTTCCTATTGTACTTGCAGTGTAGCATGATGGGAGGAAAGATTTTGTTCTGTACAAAAATAACAGTTTACAAGAAAAAAAGGCCTCTTTGGGTTTCCATCCTGCAGTAATGGCAACTCTTTGTCCAAATCAGTTGACTGGAAGCTCAATAACTGTAGAACACATTCATATCTCACAAAATTCTGGTTGTCAGAAAATTCCTACTTTTGGTTGCCATAATTCCAGGTCTGATTCTGTATGAACAAAAAAAACTTTGAAAGTGTAATTTGTCTGTGAAAAATGTAGTATATTCAGTATATTTTTAAACAGACTATCGTATTTCTATCATGGCTTGGACTTCTTATTATTGCCTTATAGCATTATAAACTGACCTGTACTAAAAGTGCAATTCAAACATCTTTTTATAAATTAGAGATTAACCAGTAACAGCAACTGAGGTTTTTCACTGTAATATCAAAATAACCTTCAAAACATTCGTAGCAGAGCATATGCAACTCAGTGGGATCCAGTTTACTACATAACACTGTTTATTTTGGGGTAATTTCTGTGTTCACCCATTTTCTCTGTAAGATGAATGCTGTCCATGCTGTAAATATTCCCCAAATGTCTGGTTTAAATAATTTTTTCTGTTTAGTGGCAAAGAGGAAATTTTAACATACCATTACAGTACCTCACATTAAATCCTGGATCTAAAATGAACAGTGTGTTTGTGGATTTAATAGGTCTTTTCTCACACACACTGCTTTTTGTTCCAATCTGGGCAGTTCATTACAATGAGGAAAAAAATAATTGAACAAGTAGAGTAATGATGGTGTTTACTAGCAAAAAATTAGGAGCATTAATCCACTGTTTTGATCCTTATAAATAAGCATTATATTATTACATTCTGTACATACACATGATGCTTTTCTATAGTGCCAACAGTGCAGTGGTTCATGTGGAAATGTCTACTCCAGCCTAGAAAAATCTGCCAATGTAAAAAAAAAAACATGATTTCATACAAGTTGTATTAAATACATTAAATTTAACCAGTGTTTTCAGTATACAAAATGTTTTTAAATCAGCCTTATGATAAAACATGTAACTAGTTGGAAAAAACAAAGCCAAACAGTTGGGTCTGACTGATATCTTGGATAGAGTTTTCGTCAAAGCTTTGCAAAAATGCAGGATTTTGTTCAGGAATTTCTTGTAGCTTTAAAAAAGTCAGTGTTATCATGTGGGCGGAGGGCCGTTGGTGTAGCGTAACAT
The DNA here is from genome assembly GCA_037367295.1 of Apogon hyalosoma. Classification (NCBI taxonomy): domain Eukaryota; kingdom Metazoa; phylum Chordata; class Actinopteri; order Kurtiformes; family Apogonidae; genus Apogon; species Apogon hyalosoma. Next base: position 9,922,553 of record JAPQRP010000018.1, read on the forward strand.
GGGGTAGAAGGAGCGGGCGAAGTTGTTGGCCACAGTGCAGCTGGGGTCGCCCTCCGACAGAGGAATCAGAACGGGGAGGAGCAGCAGGAGCAGCAGGAGGAGGTGCAGAGGGAAGGCAGCACGAAGAACCCGGTAGAAGAAGGAACGGGGCGGGGACGAGTCTCTCAGCTCTCTGTTGGATAGAGGACATGTGGAAGATGTTTACAACAGGTATTCATAACACACACAGACAGAGCTTTTTACAGGGTTCGCATGGGGTCTTAAGTCTTTAAGAGGTACTAAATTGGATATGGTAGGTTTTAAGTTCTGTTGCCATAAACTTATTGGCTGTGTTGTGTTTAAATGTGTCTGGGAAATGTCCAAGATGCAAAGAAAGTAACGTTGGTCTACTCGGTTCCACCCGTTCCAACCCCACAATTTATATTGAAATTAGGAAGTAATTATCACAAACTTTTCAGCCCCTAATGAGAAATGACTGGGAACAGCGGGAGTCAAGGTGTTGGAGTAAATTAAGATACTTTCCTAAATCCTAGGAGTCATGCCAGTATGGCTGTGAAATGGACATTAAATTCTTTTCTCAGTCTAAAAAAAGTCTTAAATTGAACCCTGTTTGTAACAGCGTGTAAGTGAACTCATCTACTTTGGATGCTGTTGACTCCCTCTGTGTTAATAGATTAAACACTGATGCCTTCAACCTACCTTCGAGCGGAGGAACCTTTCCTTGTGTGTGCACCTTCCTTGGAATCCTCTGCAGACGCTTTTTGGACTTGGATGTTTGACACAGACTCACAATCCTGAAGTAAATGCAAATAAATTCCACTTTGATTCAGCTCAAAGTTGATCTGAAGTCCTGGTAAATGCTGTGATTAGGTTCTTACCAGACGCTGCTGCACCGCCTTCAGGTCTTGGTCCACCTGCCCCAGGAGCAGCTTCAGCTTACTGCCCGTCACATGGAGTTTCTCCTGCGCTTCGTCGACGTCTGCTCCGTCCTCAGGCTGCAGCTGAGACCACAGAGCCTGGAGAGAGGCCTGCTGACTCCGCCTGAGCTTCAGCTCCTCCTGCAACTCCTACAAACCACAAACATGGTGAGGATGACGACACATGACGGAGCAGTGATGTGAGTCCTTGACAACAACGGTTTCCTTACAGTGAGTGTGTGGTGGTGTTGCTGCAGGGCTCTGACAGGTGTGTGGGGGTTATTGATGTCCACCGCGTAGCGTCTGCTCTCAGCATGGGCCAGCCACAACAGCAGAGAGTGGAGCGTTTCATGGAACTCCTACATGTCAGACGTTAAAGGTAACATGTCAGGTATTTTTGTATAAATTCCAGTACATAATTAAGGCTTCACCTCAAGTAAAACTGAGGCATGACTAGCTCTGACAAAGTGGAACAAGCAAAAATGAAGCTCAAAACTCGAGGCTGTGTTTTTGTAAAGTGCCAGGTTGCAGTGTTTTGAAAACCAGTTAAAGCTAGTGCAACTAGACCAGACGGTGTTTGGGTTCCATGACCTTCTGTTGCTGCAACTGCAGGCTTTTTGGAGCTGAATATAATTTATAGCATCTTAGAATCTGAATGAAAATAGTGCTACAGTTGAATGTCTTGTATTGATGAGGTAGGAAGGAAAAAAACAAGAATGTGAAAAATGCCTCCCCTGTTCCCAGAGCATTCTTTGTTTAAAAAAGTTAGAGTAGATACAGGAACTGTCTATAAGGACAGGATTACAGCACATTGGGACTCAGACACTACAGGATAGAACATGTATGGAGAATGTCAAGTTTGTTTGGAGAGAATAGTCTTAGCTGCAGTGTGTCACCAGCAGGTGGCGCTGTAGGCTGCATTACATATGGGCCTAATAAAAAGTACTCCCCAACAGTCCACACCATCTGCTGAACCAGACCAGTCAGCTGATCAGTCACATGAGTTAACTGTTTGCCACATCAGTTTATTCATTTACTTTTCTAGAAAAATGCTGAGGAAAAAAATAGTGAAATTCAGTAAGTTTTTTTTTATTTTGCTGTTCTCCTAAATATTTTGTAATATGAGACTTTAAACTATGGCTTAAATATGTTTATGGAAATGCATCTATTGGTGATCCAGGGCTGCATTTAGTCTGAACTAGGCTTGATACCTTAGTTTGTAATCAGGTCAGCTTTTATACTTATCTGTCCATCACTTGCTCTACCTCTACTTGTCACTCTTCCTCTACAGCTATCTCTAATTCTCTGGTTGAGGTAACACAAACTACTCTAAAAGACAGGACTGCTCTGAGAATAATTCTTGTTTAAGAGACTGCTATTGAAAGCAATTCAGTCAAAGGCATTTAATGTTTCAACACAAATACTCTTAGACTTCCATTGTTTTTTAATTGAGCTTTTTCCACATTATCCATACATACCTTAATATGGCACAGCATGTATTTAAGGCTAAAGAAAATCATCCTAGAACTCCAAACATAAAATTGGAGACTCTTTTGCATTTCAGTCTGATATGACTTAGTAACATACTGAACCAAAAACGCAAAAGTGAGGTTGTGTCCTCACTTTTAATTTGTGTTTAGACGTACATTTTGGGGGAAAAAGTGTGTGAAATTTCCTATTTATCAATGTAGAATGCACGCTATAGGTGGCATCACCACTACCAAGAGCTGGCGTGGAACCTTTCTACTTCTCTTCCTGTTCTCTCCTAGTGTGAAATACAACCGCAAAACAGGAAACAGAACATGTTCCTTCTCTGTTCTTGACTACCCTCTATGAAGGTTCGTGACAATTGCTGAAACGACTGTTGAATGTAAATTAGAGCGGCTGGGACAACGTCAAGGTCCGTCACAGGAAAAAAAATCCAACGTGTTTTCCTCTACTGGCGTGGCACTATGATGTAAACTCGACGTGATGCGAGAGTGGAGTGCTAAGATTTCCACGCTGGAGGGTGGTTTCACTTTTTTGCGTTTTCAACCCCCAAACATGCAGTTTCCGTCTAAATGAAAGGCATGTTTGATAAGATATTTTGTTGTGTAAACCGTGCCTAAATATGCTAGCTAGTGCTTTCCTCACCTGGCAGCGCATCAGTGTCTTCCTCAGACTGGTGTCCCACTGCTGAAGGCCTGTACATGCTCTGCTCCAGCCTCGGTTCACATCAGACAGTCTCTGCTGCAGTTCTGGGACTCCCTGACCTCTCAGGTTGACCGACAGCATCATAGACTTGTAGCGGGTAAACGTCTTCTGCATCTCCTGCACAGAGCGCGCTCATGAGTCTAAAACTACACAGCGAATACATCCCTGATCAGCTATGTTCGTTCAGTAACTTTACCTTCAGCTCTTTGGCTGTGGCGGTCATGTCCTCCACACTGGCTGCTGGGTCAGACCGCCGGAGCGCCTCCAGCCCTGGGATCATGTTTTCCAACCAGGAAGTGATGTCATCCAGGTCAGAGGTGAGTTGCTGAGGATCCTGAGAGCCAGCCTTTAGATTGGTCCTGGTCTGGGCCTCGAGCAGCTCCCACCGCTCAATGACACCTGAGAGAACAGATATGTATTAATGAAAAACTTGTGTATTTTTTTTTTTTTTTGCCATTAGTGGTGCTTCAAACCAAACTCACCACAAGTAAATAGTGGAACCAACTGGACATTATTTATAACCCTGTCTGTCATCAATGCAAATAATCTAGACAGTAGGCAGTGAGGCAAACAGCAATAAACTAAACCAGACACTAATGCACATCTGCTCCGAATTCTGAATGTTGGTTTTTCATAGGCAGCGTTCTGGTTTACTCACTGGCCACTTTATTAGGTACGCTTGTTAATGCAAATATCAATTATCAATCAAATAGATTTTTTTTTTTTTTAACATCAACACTTGATGAAATGTCAGACACTACTATAATCTCTTAAAACTGCATATAACACATCTATACACCATTCACTTTTATGCCATGTAGTGTTTGTCGATTTGTTTCATTCCATGACTAATCTCTCTTCTCTTTGGTGCTTACAGGCCTCTCACCTGATTGTTTTTCGGTGTTTATCGCACCCGTCAGACCGAGCTCCTCCGGTTGTTCATCATCCAGGATCAATGAGACCCTCTTAAAGCTTTCAATGCTGCCACTGCACTGAGACATGAGACGCAACTGGAGGGAAAGATGGGGAAAAAGTCAGCACATGCTCCAGTTACACTTGATTTTTTTTTTTTTTTTTTTTTGGCCAAAGTCAAATGTTGGAAACTTACATAGCTCCCCTGCTTTAGAGGCGTACTAGTAAGGGTGGGTGGAGGTTCGGTGTGGCCTTCAGGCTCCGTTGCTGCCTCTGCTTCTGATCTCCATCTTGGAGATTCACATACAGACCTGCTCGAAACTGAAACATAAATCCAAAAATGCATTAAAACTTTAAATAATGTGTATCACCCCAAATATCTCTGGTTTGCTAATTTGGACAGAGTATTAGTTGTCTTACCCCAGACATTACTTGTTCCACTTCATATTTACTCTTTATTTGGGTAACAATTAACTCAGCACGATGTGAGAATGTATTTTCCCATTGCATGCTTAATTAATATTGCTGGGAGCTGCAAAAGAGGTAATGTGAACTTTTTTCCTTGCTTGAAAAAGTTGGGCCAAAAGAAAAAAGAAAAGATTCAGGCAAGACTACTTTACCTGTATACAACAAAATTTACTGCATGCTATAAAAGACCTACAACAGTATTTAACATGTATTGCTTCTTGGTAAAAAATTACTTAATAAATAAGATTATGGCAATTTTTTGGAAATTCTGCGTTGTTGCATATTTCTCAATGGCAGCTTAAATTCAGAAAGCCCAGAATCAAATAAATAGCCAGCCCACATACTGACAGATTAATACCAGGAGTAAGTAAATACTGTTTTCCATCAGTAAAGTAATAAATAACATTGTAGAAGAGTGAAATGAGGTCCAAATCAAAGTAGGTGGATGAAATGATGCAGGGGTTTGAGAGATTCATGTCAAAAAGGCTGAGTAAAAATAAACGACACATCTGTTCCATGCGAGGATGACGCACACACACACCCCAATAAAATTCTTTAAATGGCTGTGTTGCAGATATAGGTAGGATGGAATCAAGTTAACGTCACCATATCAGCTAGTATCAGTAGCTGGGGTTCCATTACCCTCAGAAATGCACAAAATGTAAATTGTGCAATAGAAAACTGGTAATGAAAACACAAATGTCGCAAAAGCTGCCAAAGATGGCAAAAAAGTTTTTACGCTGAGGTGTTTTTTTGAGACTGTATAGAAATATTGTGCAAAAGTGTAATGGAAACACATTTTGCACATTTTCACTAGTCATGGGCATGACAAGTCTGGTGCCACCAGAGGTTCAGTAACATCATACAGTTCATTAAAGGATGCCTGGGTCATTCATAAATTCTGGATCCACAACTCATTGGTGAATTCTGTACAATCCTCTCCCAGAAATCCATTATGTGTGGCCACTACCATCAATATATCTGCCAGCCATACTGTATTTTACGAGAATTAAGACATAGCGCAACACGAGACTTTACTAGAATCACGCATCAGACGCCAAAAACCTACAAGTAGCAATTGTACTAGGTCAAAATTGTAGAAATATCGCTCTTATTTTGCGAAGAACTGTAATGGAAATCTAGCTACTCTTCAATTATACCCACTGAAGATAAGTTTTTACAAAACAGTAGGCAACAACTAACTTCTTAACCGCTCATAAAAAGTATCAGTCCCAGAGCAAGCAGTTTGAAATAAAAAGTGGTCCCTCTGCTGTAGTATTTTGAGCTCAGGAAGCATCAATCATGTAAAAAGCTAAAATGTACTTGTGCCATAAATGTGCTCACAGTCTGCAGTGAGGGTTTGTATGGAATGAAAATTACATTTCTTTTCAACCTTGACATTTTTAAGTCCCAATAAACCACACTTTGTTGGCATAACTACCAGAAATCTTCAAGTTGCATTTTTCAGGGGTCTGTTTTGTATTTAAGAATTTATTTAAAAAAAAAAGTCCATAATGCATGTGTTCCTCTGTAAAATAGGGGTAAATGTACCTGCGCTGAAGTAAGCTCCCTCATCTTCATGTTCCTCATCGTCGTCATCCTCATGTGATGACGAGCCTCCCACATCCCCGGTGTGGTCCCACTCCAAGGGCAGGGAGTCCACGCTCATCGGCGTCTCCCGTCCTGAGCGTGACAGAGGATTGGTCAGCAGGTGGGTGGGCGTGGCCGGGAGACTTCCTTGACTCCGCCCAAGCCACGGTCGACCAATCAGCTCCAAGCTAGACTCCAAAGAAAAGCTGGTGGCTGAGACTTCGGGTTCTTCTGTGATCTAACAAAGAACAATGCGTGTCAGGTACATGGACGTCGGTTCCACGGTAGAACCTTAAAGTGCGATAGTTGCTACTCATGTCAACTTTTTTTGATAAAAGTATTCCTAGGTTTTTCCCACTGGTTTTAACTAATATAATTGCACACCAGGTGTTAAGTTCATTATATTTACCCTGCAGGAGCTGTTCATCCATTATTTAAATCATACGAAATTGCAAAAATACAGCCTAGTAGTCACATTAGAACAGTAAATAGAAAAACCCACATCTATTAACAAACAACACTGTATACCAGCAGAACAGCTGAGCTCATCTGAAAACTGGGTTTTTTTTTGTTTTTTTTTTAACATTTGTGTGTGTAAAACAGATCATTTTGCAGTAGACTGAGGAAAAACATTTGAGCGTCCAGCTTACAGGGGGCTGGCTGAGGCGCTGGTGGAAACGGACCAGTCGGCTGAAAACCTCCTGACAGTAGGAATGAAGCTCCTCCAGTTCGTCTTCTATCAGCGCTGCATCCTGTGGCGAGCTCTTCTGGATTAGACCCTCTCCAAACACTATCAACCCGTCAATGCGCTCAGTGTTCAGAGTGATTTCCTTCTGGAAACTCTGCAAGGACACAGAGGGTTGAATTAACAAAGCAAAATAAATTAAGAGGCATCTGTAGAAAAGGCTCCAGTTAATGACCTGAGAAGGAAGCATACACTTTTTTTTAAAAAAAGGGGCCAGTTCCTCTAAGTGCTACAAGATGTGTGTGAAGAAGAAATAAATAACCCAACTTGGACACGGTTGGTTTCATAGGTTATTTGACTTAATTTAAAACATGTTAGAGCAGAAAAAAGAACCAAGATGAAAAACTTGCACATCTGTCGATAAGCTGAGCCCTCACATTCAGCTGCTGTATCTTGTGATGAACGTCGCTCTCTGAGAAGTGTTCGACGTTGGTGAGCTGTAGGTCCAACTCAGTCAGCCACACCAGCATGCTCTCCCTGGTGCCTTCAAATTCCTCCCTCTGACTTGTAAAATACTGGGGGAAAAAAAAAAAAAATATATATATATACATATATGAGAGGTAATTATTAACGTCTGTACAGATTGCTTAAAGTCTTAAAATATCTCACATGAAAACTTTCATTGTTTATCTGGGCTGATATAAAACAACTGCAAATAAGAAGTGACTGTTTTTATTCAGTTGAGAGAGTCCCACAAACAGGAATGAACACTAAAAATGATCAAAACATGACATGATGTTTACAGATGGTACTTTTGCAAGATGCCTTAACATTGAAGTTTATGATTATTAATAAAGTTTAATAACAGTAAAATTGTGAAAGTGGATGTAGACCAAGGACATCTGTACATGTACATATAGTGACATCAGGTGACCAAAGTTTTTAAGTTCATGATAACATGTTAATGAGTAACTTAACTGCTAACACACAATAGCAATTACACGTTTTTAGATTTGATGTTACTTTGAAACTTTATAGTAAAATATTCTGATCATTAACGTGTGACTGCAAAAAAAGTCAGATAATTCAACTGCAGCAAGTCTTATTCTGTGCAATTTAAATCACACAAGGCACAATTAGACATCAGTACTACATCCCTTTCATAATATGATGTATATGTTCACTTCTTAAAGACAAAAATGTGAGAAACATTGACAGCAGGGTCATATGATTCCTATTTTGTGTCGTGTACCTTAAGTCTGCGGAGGATGGCAGCCACTCTGCGGTGCAGGGTGTCCCAGCGCCGGTTCCCTTCATGGACCATGGCCTTGAGCTGACTGGCTCGGTCTGTGCGGTTTTCCCGAGCCAGCCGGCGGTACTGGTTATTGACCAACTCTAACTGGGTCAACCGTTCATGAACTTGCCTCTGGAAACCCTAAAACAACAGGAAAGCAACAAACTCAACACAACAACAAATGCAACAGACTCAGGAACAGTTTTTACAACAAGGCAAAAGCTCTAATTAACGAACAGACTACGGACATGATTAGCTGCTTTTCTTTTGACAGTGAGCCACCAGCAATAAACATTTATACATGGTATTTGTTTATTTTGCACATCTTTTGTATCAGATTTTGTTTTGTTTTTATGGTTGCATGTGTTTTTTATTGTGCAACGTGTGGGGCAGTGTTCCAATTCTATTGTACTATGTACATCGTATGATTGTGCAATGACAATAAAGATTTATCTTATCATGGATTAAGAATAAAGAACAGTGTCATGGTTCAAGAAAAGGCTTTAAGAACACAGCATTTGTGGAATCCATGCTTTTACACTTAGAATATGTACATTATGAATATTTACAATATTACATTATTAACAGCTTCTACCCCACTGCAGTAAATACACTAAATGCTGCCAAGAGAGAGTGCAATAGAATGTGATGGTGTTTGTGTGTTTTACAGTTTACTTTTTATTCTATTACATGGATTTTGTTTGTTTTTACAATGTTTTTATGTTGAACGAGTACTGTTAAGGATCACACTTTTAATTTCGTTGTACAATGTACAATGAAATAAAGATATTCCATTCTATTCTATGTAGAATGAAGGGGGTAAAAAGCATGATGAGATAAATGGTGATAAACATTTAAACAGACCTCAAACTTTTTGAGTTCCTCTTTGGCTTCAGTGTAAAGGACATTTGCAGAGTTTGGGTTGGCAGCGGAGCGCTCTGCCATCTTCAGCCAGTCCTCAAAACGTGAGTAGTCATCAAGGAACTTACACCAGAGCCTCCAGGTCTCCTCAATCCTAGAAGAGGATTCTGGAGTTAAAGTCTACAGGGCTAAGATTCTGACAGGTGACTTAATATCATGTTCAGCGTGCTTTTGTTCCTGTAGGAGTGATCTGAAGGGGTTTTAATAACTGAGGACACACATGATACAGGAGTTAGTACTGGTTTACATAACCATTGTTTTTGATGACTTTTGATGGCTGAATATTTTTTTCTGCGACTGTAATCTTTTTAAAACAAAATAAAACAGTTTAAAACTGTTCATACTTAAATTACATAGGCAAATATTCCTTTAACTGTGATTACTGGGGAAAACCAGCCAATTTAAATAACATGTTTTATCACTGCACAAAATGAATATTCAGATTACTTTCTAACATGCTGTGAATGTTTTCAGAATCATTTGCCACGTGCAAAATTTGGCCCAGTAATGCGGGTTTTTAGACTTATACTTACAAACAAACCACCTTTCAGTGTGTGGATTAGAGATCTGCATCATTTGGTTTGTAAGTTTTACACATATGAAAACCACTTTTCTATCAGTCAGGAAACATGGATGCCTTACATATAACAAATATATCAATATAGATGTCCCTTTTTTGTTCATTAATTGTTAATTTGCTGAACACAGGATGTTTCCTATTCTCCTAAAAATCTCTTAAGACTAAATATGAAAACAGCTTGACAAGGTCAAAGTTGTACAGTGAAAGAACCTGAAAACTTTGTCAATGATCGAGGGACTTAAAATTTAACAATTCATTTGATTTGATTAGAAGTGAACAGAAAGAGTGCAGCTGTAATTGTCGACTGACATAAGTGGATGAGGAAAAAACACCATAGAGAAAAGCACATCTTTGAGGATGACAGCGCCTTAATGTGACGTATGTTGTTGGTCAAATTCTACCTGAGCCTCCTGTCCAGAGCCATGGCACAGATGGTCCTCCAGCGCTGGTCCAGACTGTGACTGGTTTCCTGCAGAGAGTCGCCCTCCGCCTCAGTACTCCCAGCAGCATCCTCATCCCGGAGCAGAACATCACACAGACTGAGTACTGACGCCACGCCCTCCGTGTGCTGCTCAATGTCCCTCTGCAGCTCCTGGACAGACACACAGACAGACATGAGGAGGGACAGACCGTCAGTCCGTTGTATAGAAGCATCTGCCCACAGACACACAAACCAGATGTAGGGGGGCTCTGAATGGAACTACCACTCCCATATTTAAACAAAGAACTGATATGAATTATTAATCGTGACGATAGACTAACTGAAGCAACAGTAACAACTCCATAACACACAACAACAGGGAAAAGTAACGGAAAAGAAATATGGTCTAAGACAAATACCACAAAAAATAAAGGTAACTGTGAGTATGCTGCTGCTGCTGTGTACCTGCTGCTCAGCGAGCCTCCTCTGGATCTCATGGTGGTGACAGACGCTGTAGGTGATGGGCCTGGACAGCTCGGCCTCAATGCGGGAAAGCCACGAGCGGAGGTTGCTCATGTTTTTATCCAACTGCTGCACCGTCACCAGCGTCTCCTTCAGCTTTTTCACCCTAAACACACACCCACAGGGTCATAAACTGTATGGCAATTTGAATGTTTTCAAGTGAAGGAATGAAATTAAACATCTCTCAAGTCAAACGTTTTGGCTTTTTACTTAACTGTTTTACATATTTTATTCTTAAATGTATAATTGATGTGTGTATCTCACTTGAGCACCTTATAGAATGTAAAAGCAAATTTCATCGCACTGTACAAAGATATTTTCCAAACATGGCAAAACTTTTTTTTTTTCCAGTTTAACTGAATTGCAGTACTCTGGGGCCTCATAAAGCCTATTCTATTCTATTCTATTCTATTCTAAAAAGAAAAATATGAACAATTGCCCAGTAATGTCACAGAGAAGTCCATGATTAGATTAAAAAAAGCTGTGTAATGTATTTTTGCTGCTTTTCTAGACTGCACAGAATTTTTTATTAGCCTTGGTGGAAGGGTAGGGCACTGGCCAAACATGGCAAAACTTTTTCTTTTTTCCAGTTTAATTGAATTGCAGTACTCTGGGGCCTCAGTGGAGGTATGCATTCTACAGATTGCCTTTCTAGTTTTTAATTACAATTTAATGGAAAAGAAAGAGGGAGGAGTTAAAAAAAAGAAAATGGCTAAAAGATGCAAAAAAAGAAAACCAGACAGAGTGAAAGAGAAAAAGAAAAGCCACTGAACAAAGCACAAAAGAGAAAGAGGGGAAAAAAAGAGCACTGACAAAAGAAAGAAAAACGACCCAAAATACAGTATTTAGTTAAAAGCCTAAACCCTAACTCTACTCAGGTATCTCAAACTTATAAGGTTACCACGGCAACTGACTCTTTTGTGAAACACACAGAGAGCCATGACGACTGGTGTCATAGCAACGCCTGGAACAATAAAAGCTCTCCTCCACAGCTTGAAAGGCTGAAGTGTGCCCCGTTTGGAAGTTTGAGTTAATTTTCCCATTTGATCCTTCCTCTCCCGTCGGGGTCCGGCAGAGCCTGTCAGAGCAGTCAGGGAGAAGCTCTCCACCGAAATAATAAGCACTAAAAACAGCTGTGAGTGTAAGTGGCAGGCGCAAGAGAGCATGAAAGCCTCCCAATAGATGCCCGACAGCGGACGACTATAGAGTGAGTGTGTGAGTCCTTTTAGTTCTTGTCCTAACTCATTTCATCGGACCTACAGACCTGTAGAGGAAGGATGTTTACGATCGGAAAACTTATCCAGGTTCTAAAAGAAACGGGAACCTTCCAAAATGACACAATCAGGTCATCTGAGAAGCAAAACGTGCAGGGAATTTTAGCTGTGAAACATACGTTTTTCACATTAATGACGTTAGAAAACAAATCGGATTATAACTAAATATCAAGCACAAAATTTTCCATCCAAATGGGTTTAAAGCAAATTTACACTGATCCCATTTCAGCATAATTCATTATAAAATCAGAGCTTACTTTCTTACAACCTGGGCTTCATTAAAAATAAATAAATACTGTCTTTCCCAAACTTGGTAAATTGTTCATTGAAAAGAAAGTTTACTTCCTAATGCACTGCTCATGCTTTCATAGTAATCTAATCAAAAGAAGCATAAACTTTATTAAAGAGTACAATAAGAGTAAAGCTGCATTAACGTTACTTATTTCTTCCTCTGGAGTAACATTAAACAGCTAATGTTCCTGAATGCAACCAACCACCTTTGTCATTTGTTAGATTTAAAGTTTAGGTTGGTGAAATTCAATGTAGTGAGTGTAAATTCTGTAAATGAAATACTCCTCCTCTTTGCAGATTCAACTGTCCCGGTCAACTAAATTGTCTCCTCCTCTCTTTTCCCTGCTCTCTACCTCTGACAGCCTAACAAAGCCGAGCAGCTTCACGCGGAGGCCCGACAAAGACACAAAACCCGGTCAGGGGTCCTCGCTGCAGTAAAGGACAAGAGGAGAATGGATGAAGAAAACAGAGGAAGGGGGGATAAGTGAGGATATATGGTTTGGAAGGTGAAAGTTAACAGTGGTGGTGACGACAGGAGGGCTGAAAGACGGCTGTAAACTAAAGCACGACTGGCATTTACTCTTTTCTCTGTAATTACGGAGCTTTTTACAGTACATGTGCTCTTTGAATTTCACCGTTTTACTTTTATTACCCTTCGTCTGGCAGTATTAGCGCTCACTTGATTGATTAATTACTACATATTTTCTGGCTATTCCATCAAAAATATAGTCTATTATATTTATTTCCAAGCAACTTAAAAGCTAAAAATTACTTGAGTGATACAAAAATGAACAAACAACTGCCAGAAAGAAGTGCAGTAAAGTGCGGTTCAGTTATTACCAGTCATTGTTATTAAATTGTACAGAATTATTCATTTATGTACCGGATATACTTTATCTGGCTCTGTTCAAGTTACGTGTATGTTCATTGTAAAACATGGGTGCTGTCAAATCACTAGTATTTTCTCATGAAAGTTTACCCCCTACAAAAGACATGCATCTTACACAACTGGAACTACGAGTACCTCATTTCATCTCTTCAAACTAATTTTGAACCACATATTTCAAGTGGAGCAGTGCTCGGGTAATTTAAATACAAGAGGGACATCTTTCTGAGAACATGGGAACATCTGAGCACCCACTCAGCTCGGTAATATGTGCTTTGATTCTTTGAAGTCAATACTATTTTCTGTGCCTTCTATCTTAACCCTATTTCTGTGGCGACTTCGAAATTAATTTCTCTCTGCGTTTTTCTTGTGATTTATTACCATTTATTATAATATTATCCTCTGCACTTACCTGTTTTTAATTTATTGACCATGTACATGATAGAACCTCAAAGGAAACTGAAAGGTTCTTATAACACGATGGAGAAAGCCAAAGGAAAAAAAATGTGGCTTTTTCAGCTTCAACTAGCGCGTATAACCACTGTCTGATGTCTTGAATCAATGTTGTAGAAGATGACGGTGTTTCCATGTCCACTACGGAGCCTCTGAATGTCCAAATGGGTCACATGTGATGACCACGGAAAGCTGAGAAACTGCATTTTACCTGAACTTCATCAATGTATTGGTAAGATTGGTATTTCAAAAGGATTAAACATTTTAGATCAGTTCATGCTTTTGATCGCAGACAATTCTATTTTTTTTTTTGTATGTTACCAGCTGCAAATTTACTACAACCCCAGCCTTAAGTTGATGAATTGTTTGTTTAATTTGGGTTGGAAAAAGCACTAACTCAAAAGCAACAACATACAGAGACTATGCAGATAAACATATACGACTTGATCATGAGTTGTGATGATTGGACTTAACTCGTGCTTGATCTGTAAAGTGGGAGATGCCGGAACGCAGGGGAGGGGGGGGGGGGGTCAGGCGACTCAAAACGGAGGTGGAGGTAACGGGGAGATTCTAAAAAGCTTAATGTAAAAAAGGTTAACGTAGCTTAATGTATGAAAACTGTGATCAATCAATCATCACCAAATTTATTTTATAAATTGTCTGTCTCTCTCTCCAATTGTCAAGAGTGAATGAATGGACATAATCCACGCATAATTTGGTGATGACTGATCACTGTTTTCAGACATTAAGTTACGTTAAGCTTTTTTACATTAAGCATTTTAGACTGTCCCCGTTACATCTGTGTTTCCCTTAAAATTTCCCTTAAAATGCATCTGAACACAAAATTTGTGTAACTTCGATTGGGACTAAAGACAGATAACAATAAACATCTTATTTTTCCATAGAGGTGCCACATCCAATGAAATAGGTTCCGGATCTGATGTTGGAGGTGCCGGATCCCGCTCAAATTAAACCCTGGACTTAACGGAGGCAGAATAATTACTCTGATAGGATGATAATGATGCTCTGTGTTAAGATACATGTATACAACACCTTCATCAGTTCTGCGTCTCCCAGTTTTTTTTTGACCCCTAGTGGTAACACACTGCTGGTTTAACTAGTCAGAGTTCCCTAAAATCTGTTTTGGGGCCCCTTTGTGTAAGTAGAACCCACTATGACAAGTGCTGCTTTAATGCATGCCGACAGATCCCATATTAACCCACCATCACGCCACCACAGACAAGAGGAAAGGGAGGGGGAGTGACTGTGGACATGACAACATATGGTACTGTCTGAGACCCTAGTGGTGTTGATGGGGGTGTGTGTGGTGGGGGGGGGTACGGAGGTCAAGAGAGAAGTCTGTATCTGCTGCTCCTCCACTGGGCGGTCCATATGTCTGACAGGGTCGGGGGCTGTAGCAGTTTATGTTCACTGGGGCTTAACCTTCAGTACAGTCTGTGCATTACAAGCCATGCATCCCTGACAGCTGCAGAGCAGGGCTACCACAACAGCAGGTGGATGGGTCCGCATTAGAGCCGTTGTTTAATTACAGCCTCCCAGTTAAAGCTTCCTCAGCTCTTAATTATGCTTTTTAACGTGGAGTGGCTTTGCTGTGAATGTGGTGAATACGCTCAACCTTGTTAAAATGAAGAGTTAAAATACATGCAGCTTCACTCATTTGTCCCTTTTCTTTCATGTGCTTTTAAGAGAGAATTTATATGCAAACAGGTCAATACATCCCCGTTTTGTGGCGGCTGCACTCACCTGGCCTCGATGTGGTGGAAGAGGTTGTGCCAGCGCTGGTTGACCTCCTGCAGCGAGCCGTGGACTTGGCTCTGCTTGGCCTCATCACTGGCTAACAGCAGCTGCTCTCCCAGCTGCTTCAGGTGGCTCTTATTCTCACTGAACAAGTTGATTTCCTCCATGCAGTCCTGTGGGGGGGGTCAAATAGGGGATTATGCTGCTTTATAAATCATAGCCTGAGCCAAAACCAACATGGAAATCTCACAAATAACTAAAACACAACACAATATAATTACTTTACATGAGTGAATGTTAAAATCCCTCTTTAATGTCTGTATTTTTATGGATTAGTGCTCAGATTTTCTCATTTTACTTGAGTTTGTCTTCTCTCCATTCTTTCTTGTTCATACATTTATTTAATCCTTTCATGCATGTTGTACAGTTTTTCAAGCTTCACTCAAAACCACAATATTTGCAATAATTAGTCCAAATCAATTGTGTTATTAGTAGTGTGTAGCACTGCAATTATTCCCTGATTATTAATGCTTCTGTTATTTTAATACATTATTGAGTCAATGTGGCTGTAATGTCATAAATCCAACCTGTCTATTAAGATGTTTATGCAAAATATGACATTTACCATTCAAACCATCAAAATAAGAACTGGATCCAATTGGACACGTCTCTATTTCTCAATAAGTCATGCATAAAAGAGTTAAACCTTTGTTTCTTTCTGTCCTTTCTTTCCTCCTCTCCTTTCTTTAGAGTATTGTCATTCACTTATTCATTTAAAACTATAAAAAACAAACAGAGGGAAATCCTGACTGTCAGTGGTGCAGAGGTACATAAAATAAAACATATAAAAGGGGTAAAAACAAGAAAACACATGGCGATAACAACTGCAAAGGTAACTACAGTGGTACTATGCAAAAGTAAGGTGCAAAAGTTATAATAATAAACATTAAAAAGGAAAAACAGTTAGAACAAGAGCAATTAAAATGAGTGAAATTAATTAAACCTTCAAAATGTCTCAGTGGTATTCATGAGGATAGATTAAAAGACTGTTGATATCAGTGTCGGGGTTTTTTTAGACACTCAAATATTGCTTAAATGGTTGTAAAATGTCAATTCTTATTAGTCGTCAGCTGATATAAAGCTTTAAACAGTCACTGACAATTATTCAGATGTGTAATGTTCTTTCTTTTAATTAAATAGAGCAATGTAATGAGCAGTAGAAATAATAAAGGAGACACAACTTGCATGAACGGTTTCCCTAAACATTTGTCACTATTTGATTAAGCAGATTTATTCTACACTGTCTGCAGTTCATGTCCACAGGCAATCAAAAAATAAACTTAATAAAAAGTAACAGATAAAAAAATAAAAGATTTAGAAGCCTTGCAAGCGATCGCCAGTGGGTACTGTGCAATAACTGTAATATATTCAGTTATGTGGAATTGTTTCAGACTAGTAATGAGTTTCCGTTGGCAGAAGCATTTACCTCATCATCATTATTCTTTAACAGCCAATAGGGGAAGTTCATAATGTATTGTATCTCTGTGTGTTATATTTCTGGGTGATTCACTGAGGAAAAATATCACAGTACCCACTGGGATCACAATATTCATTATTTTCTTTATCTTTTGTTTATATCTTGCAAAAAAAAAAATTGCTGCAGCAGTGAATAAATATGAATGAAAAAAAAGGGACATTAGACTTTCTTCAGCGGTGTTACCACATAAGCTGCACGACTTAAACCTTGTATGACGTGCAGAAACCCATTAGAGTTGCACTGGACAGAATCTACTGTATAAGTGTAATGAAAACCCAAGTTTACAGATCTGGTATAGATATAATGACTTACAGATTACACTTCTGCATGTGAGTGTCCCATTCACTCAGCTTCTAACATGCTGCTCAGTTCCACCTGTTGTTTTCAGCTTTCCAAAGTATGAATTGCAACTCGTTTTCTCATCTCATTTCACAACCCAAAACAACCACCCTGCAATGCTCAAACCAATTATTATCTTGTTGACTAAATGAGCAAGCTTCGTGATGAGACCGGACAGTACAAAAGGCTTTCAGTTCTTCAGAGGATGACTGTTGTCTATAGACAAAGAGCGAGCAGCCACTTCATTCCAGGACGCCATCTGTTATAAACAGCATAATGCAGTTTGCTCATGTATGGATGTGAATCACTCTTTTGACCCGTTCGAGGACTGTCTGTTGGAATGTTAGTGTTTGTTTGGTGATAATGTGCAAATACTATCCATCTTAAACATGTCATGGTCTGGATTCTACAGCTTTTATGAATTTGCATGCAATAAATCACACGTTATATACCATTACCTCTGACAGTTTGCACAATTACTGCACATTTATGTAAATATATCTTTTCTCTCAGTAATAGCACTTTTCATTTTTTAAATTTGTATGCTCATTTTCTTTTGCATGCCATTCTTAAATGCCACTTTAATTCATTTGTTTTTAATTTCCTAGTTAAATTATTCTATTTCAATTTTTATACATCTTAAATTCTATCGGCATTCAGTGTGGATGGCAAAGTAAGACTTTCACTGTACAGGGAAACCTGTTTCTTTGCTGTACACATGACAATAAAACGCTTTGAATCTTGAATAACATTTCACATCTTAGTTGCAGATAATGTATAAAGTACAAAATTATTCCAATTCCAAATGATATTTAGAGGTTGTTTGAGGTTAAAGAGGAGCAGTAGTGTTAAAAAACACAGGTAAGGATCAATACAGTCGACGTACACCTGTTAGAGGGGTAAAGTGAGGATGAGTCAATATGATCACAATATACAGTCACAGAAAAAAATATTGGACCATCAAAAGTCATCAAAAACAATGGTTATGCAATCAAGCACTAATTCCTGTGTGTATCATGTGACTAAAACATACAAAAGAAAACATGTAATGCCTAAAAGCACTGATTTTTGTCAGTACAATACCATAGCTATTGATGTAAGAACTGAAGTGATTTTGGTTAATATCAAGAAAACATAGAAAATGGATAGATATCAGCTCTGAAATTAAACTACTATGAGCTATTTTTGTTGTTATCATTATATTTGTCCAAACAAATGTACCTTTAGCTGTACCAGGCATTAAAATGAACAAGAAATTGAAGAAAATAAGGGTGGTCTAGTAATTTTTTCTGTGACTGTATCTTATAGTGTATAAAATGTTTCAAAATGTTCTTTGTTTTTATTTATTTTTCATAGATACCCAGTGAACTATTAATGAAACTAAAACAAAAGTTTTAGTTTCAGAGTTCCTTTAACTTAAAGAGCTTCTCACTTTAATATTTTACCAAGGTTATGAGAAATGAGCCATAGCTTCAGCCTACACCCCTGAAGTCAATATTTTTTTAAATGTTTTTTCATTTATCTTAGTACCTTGCTGCTGATCACTGTTTACATTAATTCTGGGAAAAATTAAATAGAGACTGAAATAAAATAACTGAACTGTTAAGTAACGTCAAACTAGATGTCACTCACCATTTCGTACTGTTTAAACAGCTCAAAACAATCACTCCATTAGAGTTTCAGAGATAAAATCTGATGTGGCTGTAAAGAACCACTAACTGAAAATCTGTCATGGGAAAACTGTGGAAATTTGCTGTGGTTGGAAAAGGAGGAGGAGGAGGGAACGTTCCCTGGGTAAAGTACCTTCTTCAGTTTCTCCACCATTTCTTCGAAGCTCAGGTCTGCACTGTGGCACACTTTGTTCTCCATCTGAGCCAGCCAATCACAGAACTCTTTGTTCTTGTCGTTGAAGATGGTCCAGGCATTCAGGCGGTCTGCGATCTCCTGCTTACGTAAAGATACCTGGGGAAAAAAAAAAAAGTGTCAGAAGGTGAGTTTTCACACTGTTGGACACAGTCAGTGTTTGTTTTCATACTGTAAAGGCACAAAAAGAACTTCAAGGCATATTTAGTTCAACCTCAAAGACCTAAACAGTTGACTAAAATGTTCAATAACTTCTGAACCCCTAATCCTATCAACGCATCGAAATAATTCAAGTAAAATGCAGTTTCTCAGCTTTTTGTCATCACCAGATATGACCTGCTTAGAAGTTCAGAGGCTCCATCGTGAACATGGAAGCACCGTCATCTTCTGAAACACTGATTCACCAGTAAGTCTCATAGAGTTTGATAAATGACCTTGGTTATAGGCACATTTTCTACAGTTTTGATGCAATATCCTTTGAATTTACTCTGAGTTTTTATGAACATCTACATGATCAGTCAATTAAATATAGGAAAATATCTGATTTTCACTGAAAAATGCAACATAGAGAGGATAATATTATTTTAAAAATGGAAATAAATCACTTACGCAAGGTTAAATGTAGAGAAAAATTACCTTGGAAGTCAACACAAAAATAGTTCTAGGTCTTTAAGGGTTTGACTGGTCAGTAAGGGATACTTCTTATAAATATAAAGCTGGACAGTAATTTAAACAGGTATGTTGTGCTTTTGTTTTGTGTATTTTGTGTTTGATGAAGATTATTTATATCATCATGTCAACACATTATGGCAGATACAATTCCTTGCCAAGTGTGGGAATAAGATCCATTTTGTGATTTAAAGACTGCACTTACAACTGTACTTTATCCTTCAACAGTGACATAGTTTAATGGTGTTTTAATTTGTTTTAATGCTGGCAGGATACCTGCAGTGGCAGTTATTACACAGTTAAAAACAGGTTAGTAATTTTTAATCCAATGATCCTCTTCAATTTAGAAACTCTGCATGAAAGCTGAAGTTACAATCAACTCCTGCAGGCTACAAATTAGGACTGCTTCAATGCTTGCACTGCTGAGTTAATGCCACTACAAAGCTGGTTGCACAGTATTTGCAAATTGTGATTTTTTTTTTCATTAAACTGAAAATTTTTAGGAACCAAACAATTTAATTTCACAGGTAACAGAACACATCTTAATAGAAAAAAAATGCAAGCAGAAATGTTCTGAGCATTGAGAAAACAATAATATAAACAGAAATTTGACAAACATTATTCTATTTAAGGAAAAAAAAAATAAGATGATCAAAAATGAACAGTTTATAGTTTGAATGCCTTTATGATATGAAATAAAACTAAGATTAAGTGTGTGGTTTTTTTCCCCCACAAAGGCAGTCAGGACTGTTTAAGCTCCATCATTAATCAACTGAATCAATTCCCAAGTGTCTGAATATGAAGTAAAATTAACAGGATTCATTTTCCTAATGACAGCTTAATGCCATGAAAACACCCCATTACACAGATGAGGAGGGGGCTGATGATCTTTTTGAGGTTAAGGGGCTTAGTGAGGCCTTCAGCACTTGTACAGACTGGCTATATATTACTGCTCACTGGCATTTATTTGATTTTCATTAGCCCTTTGGATTTAAAGTACTAACGATGTTGGTCCTTTTGCTCTGTGGAGTCTTTAGGGTGCAGTGTAAGCTGCTGTCACCCCGACAGGACTTTGTGCTTCTCATGCAACAATAGAGCCTGTCCCCTGAATCCCTTGAGCCCAGCCAGGCCATCTGCTCATCAGACCCATTCCAGTGGCTTCCCCCACCTACAACCTGTTAACTATGCATACTGTGGCTCAGATGGATACCCTCAAGTCACATCAGGACTAAAGTGGGGAACAAAACAAAGTGGAAGACATAGCAGCTGAAATTAGTTTTCAACATTTACCCCATTGGCATCGTTATATTAAAATGACTAAAAGGAATCAGAAACCATAAGAGTGTAAATGTATCCTGTTATAGATGGTGAAATAATCTGGTTCTCATTATTTTGTTGTGGCAGAATTAATTCGATAAAAACTTGTCTGACAGCATCTCAAGACGCATAAATATCAACAGAACACCCAAAGACAGGCCTCACTCTGCCAAAACAGGAGCAGGTGGAGGCAGCCATTTACAGGGACGACCCAATTAGCATGAGCACAAATTACTATTAAACCCATAATAACTGAATGAAACGCCCCATGCACGTCATAACCGTTGTTTCTCAACAACAACGGTGTGTTTGTGTGTAAGCCAAAAGACTTAACTGTAGGAATTTGAGCTTCTGTGTTTACAAAGAACTACTCTCACCATTAATAATGCCCTTACAGATTTAATAGCCTGCTCTGTTTGCGTTTGTCCAGCTCAGACCGAGTCCAGTCAGGAGCTATTTGTACTCCAGTTGCCACTCAAGGGATTTTTTCTAAACATTTAGAAAAAGTACAAGAAGTTGTTAATGTTCCTATTCAAGCACAAAAAAGCCCAATCACCCTCTTCACACACTGACTCTGAGCTAAACATCTCATGTTTTGCAGTAGAAATGTTAAGAAAAGTTGTTTTAACCCTTTGTTGTAACTGTTGGGACACACAGTAAAGAGACTGCACTTTTCCCTCCATGAACCTCCACATGCTGTCTCTTTTCTTAAACAAATGAATGTGTTGAGTCCCAGTTGTGCAGAGGCTTTGCGCCGCCGGTCACCGCTGGTAGCTACTTTCCCTCCTTCTCTTCCCCCATGCCCTCCAGTTTTCCCTTACACCTGCAGCATCTCCAGCAAGTCCAAGCTCCTCTGGCTCATCTTACAGAAGTGTCTCATTTCTTTCTGCTGCTTGTAGTTCTTACCTTTGCGCACAGCTCTTCCCACTGGCTGTGGAGCTGCTCCAGCTGCTGCTCCAGCAGAGCTGAGTCACCAGCCCCGACGTACTGGGACAGGTCCGTCTTCATGGTGGCCAGTTCCTTCAGTCCAGTGGCCAAACGCTGCAGAGAGAGCTCCGTCTCCTGCATAACACATACAGTAACACACAGTCACACAGCCATGTACAAAGCGTGTGGACACACTTCTCTGCTTCTTTCTAGCTCTTGTTCGCTCCGGTTGTCCAGATTAAAGGGCTGTGGACGGGACAGGGGGAGGGTAGTGAGGGTAGAAAGGGGGAGGGGAGTGAAAGCATGGGGTATTAAATAAGGGAAAGGGGGGTAAAGTGAGGCACTCTGGTGGGATGGGGGTAGCTTTGATGGAAGAGCTGAAGAGTGGGGGAAACTTTGGTCAGTTTTCAGGCTTATTGATCAGTAAAGTTATCTTCTAACTGATTCAAGCAAATCAATGCAAACTCACTTTTTTTCACATTTCTGATCGTATTGCACTGTATATTCCATATGTTAGTTCTGTTAAACAGACTATGTAATTTGGAGGATTTCACAATGATATATATATATATATAAATATATATATATATATATTTTTTATTTCTTCCTCTATTGACACTATATGGACAAAAGTATCAGTATACATAACACCCACAACTTGCGGGGCTTCCTTTTCCTGGTGATTTAAAATATTGTAATGATAAAGATATTTGTGTTAGTTGCTGTCAGTAACTATCACAATAAATGTCAAATCAATGTGTTTTAAGTTTAAAGGCTGAAAGTTGAATAAACCAGACAACTACTTGTGGTTTAAAATGATTATTTATAATGAGAATGTGCCAAATATTTCAGAAATCTAGAGGTAGAACACTTAAAACAATTACAACAACATACATGATTATAAAAACAAACCTTTGTAAGCATAGATGACAATATAAGTAAAATTAACACTAAATATGAAATAAAAATGGTTATTATGATGGTATTTATTGCAATGTAACACATTCAGGGTTCCTACAAGTTAAATTAAAGACTTAAGACCTTTTTAAGACTACTAAGACAGAATTTAATGACCATTTCATAACGTTTTTTACAGTCATACTGGCAAACATTTGTGACTCCTAGAAAATGCATTTATTTACTCTGACACCTTGATTGCCACCGTTCAGAGTTCTTTCTCACCAGGGGCTGCAAAGTTAGCGATAACTGGTTTCTAGTTTTAATATAAATTTTTGGGTTGGAACAGGTGGAACTGAAGAGACTAATGTTACTTTCTTTGCAGCTTGACCAGACACATTAAACACAACACAACAAACATGTTTATGGCAACATAACTTAAGACCTAACATATCAAATTAAATACCTTTTCAAGACTTTAAGGTATTAAATGCAGATTTGTAAATTCAAGACTTCTAAGACTTTTTAAGACCCCACGGGAACCCTGATATTATGAGTTTACTGTTTCGTATCCCAGCATCCTGTCAGCAAAAAACAAACACAAAAAAAAAAAAAACACTTAAAGTCAATATGTCCCAATAGTTTTTTTCATATTGTGTATTTCAAAAAGAATACAGAAGCAGAGTCAGCATTCTCGTGTGTTTTTAACAACCACTTTCGATCCAACAATGCAGGAGAGCAATACCTTTAACCTATGGCCAATGAAAGTTCTTGGCTTATTTTATCACATTCTCACAATGATCCAGTCCGTAAGACCCTAAACTCATGACATCAACCTACAGAAATGTTCAGGCTGTTTAAAGATATGTGATCCTCTGTGAATGTAGTAAAAAATATTCAAATAATCTCTTATATTCTGAAATGTCACATTAGTGAGTAGCTGGTGTGGTAGTAGTAACAGAGAATATACTGTCCCATATTCAGAACTGTGTTTAAATGCATTTAGCCGAGTTAAAGAACTCAACATCATAGACCCACATGACACTTGTGAGTCACGCTCCATTAACGGTGACAATTAATACCATTTCCCACTCTCATACTAAATTTACCAATTCCCTACCTGCTACTTCTGTACCTTTTCCAAAATTGAAAGAAGTGAAAAGTCTGCATTTTATTTGATTCACATGCCAGTGTTTTAAGTGAGTGTTTTACGCACCTGAATAAGCATCACATTGTCCGAGTCCTCGAGGTTTTCGGGCTTCAGTCTGGTTTTCAACTCATCCAGTTCAGACATGGTGTTGGAGATTCTGTCCTGACACAGAGCCCACGTCTGACAGAAACAGTGGACGGAGTTACAGGTTAGACGTTTCACACAATTCAGAATTTGTGCAATTCAAAACCACCTACATATACAATTTAGTTCCAGTCCTAATACTACTATTACTACTTGTATTTGTTTATAATCTATGATCGGTAGAACTGTGAATGACACAGTTGTCAATTTGAGATTTTCCATGCTGATTTGTCTATTAGATAGATAGAATATCTATATCTATATCTAATAGAATATGTCTATTAGATAGATACACGCAACACATGTCCAAGGTCAGGCTGAATCCAGGACACAGTTTTTCTTCTGTCTTTTTCTACATACTGCAGATTTACAGCAGAGGTAGGAGAATGAAGGGTCTTTAAGTCTTGTCTTGTCAGTAAGATGGAACAAAAAGCCTTGAATGACATGAGTTTTGGTATTTTTTACTAGTTCGGCCCATTTGACATTGAATTGGTCTGTATGTGGCCCCTGAACTAAAATGATTTTAACCCCTTTCATTGTTAATATCCTCAGTGTAATTTTTGCATTTCACAAATGCAATCCCCTGGGCCAGATTGGAGCCTTTGGGAGGCCGGTTTGGGCCCACATGCCATGTTTGACACCCCTGATCTAGACTGTCACTGAATATCAACGTTGTGTTCCTTTAATCATTATTTACTTTGCCCGTGTATAATAATAGTAGAAGCCTCTTGCTGTCAGTTCTGTTGTGTGTATTAGTAATTCTCTGATCTTTGATGTGTTGCTTAAGAGGGATTTCCCTTCCCCGGGGTGGAGCCTGTTTAGCTTAAAGGGGTTAACACAACTTTCCCTGACCTCTCTGGACACCCATTCATGCTGTAATTAACACACCTCAAGCAGCCGGAACCATGTGTGTAATTCACAAATATGATGGAAATGTCAGTCACGTCATTCACATTACTGACCAGCTTTCACACTGCACATTGGTACATTTGTGTGTCCAAACATATTGTAGATCTTCTGATGAATCAGTGCACCGTACAGTGATGAAACAAAAAGGATGGACACTGGTAAGCGGTGGTTTCTGGATGAGGATAATGGATAAATATGAGCTGTTCTTTGATCCCTCTTGGCTGGAGGACTTTGCCCTACAACCCGGATCTGTGTGTGTAGGATCAAACCCTGTATGTGGGTCATGCAAAGCCCCCCACCCCGCCCTAACATTCACTTTCTGTTGATATGGAAACGCATGCTCTTCTGCTGATATGTTATGTCAGTCTATACAAAGAAAAACAAAGGGGCATTTTCAAAGTAGATGAGTGGTTAAGGGCACCAACCATGAACCACAATGTCTCCGGTTCCACTCACAAGCAGAGTTACTTTCATACCAACTAATATTTTAATACTACTAATAATAAATAATCCAGACAAGCACACATACAGTATCAATATTAACGAAATGGAAAAATATTGACAAAGAATAAATAATTTCGTATAAACGTTCAATTAAATAAAAAATACCACATTTGACAGCTGTTGCTTCTCAAATAAGAGGACTTTGCTGGATAAAAGAAAAAAAAAACCCTTTCACGCATGTACAAGATAGAAAACATATCCAGTCGAATTTTTTTTCAATTTCTTAATTTTTTAGAGCAGTACACTGCTACTCTTTGCAATTGATACCATGCATCAACAGTTTAATTGTAATGGTATTTCATTTTTAAGCATAAACACATCTACATAAAGCTCTTTCCACAAGAAAACATACCATTTCAGTGTAACATTATTTTATTTCTATAGGGTGTCACTGCCAATAGCACTTGTTTTTGAAGACTAGCAGGCTGTGTCATCTGTTTTGTGTCAAATTGTTTTTGTGAGTCAACTTTGTCTTGTTTTTATTGTTATTGGACTGCTGTATACTCTTCTGCGAACAAATTTACCCAAATTTACCCAAAATTTACCCAAATGTCACGAATCAGTGCTTATATTATATTGTAGGACACTTCTGTTATTGAAACCAAAACAAGTAAAAACATTAAGGATTAAAATGTGAACAGTATTCCCTACACTGTAGCTTATGAGTGAAAGTCTTTGTAACCGCGTGTTTTTTTGGATTTGTTAAACAATATACCAGGGTAACAAATAAGAAAACACATATTAATCAGCAATAAAAATGACTTCTACTGTACTTTTTATGTTTTTATCTAAATGTTGCCGTTACCTGAACAGTTGTATTGATCAGGGATTTTCGCCTCTTCAGTAGTGAGGTGGTTTGCTCCCAGGCCTCCTCGATGGCCTGCAGTTCTGTCTGCAGATGGCGTCGAGTCTCGACCTCCGTCATCGTTTCACACAAATTTCTGCCAGTTTCTAGCGTCTGGGAGTACACAGAAGAGTGATGACCCAGAGCCTCCTCCACACGCTGGCGAAAAAAAAGAAAAAAAGACAAAGAATTCCAATTTTTATTGCGAAATGAAAACATCACCATCAAGAATTTTCAGTTTTCTTTGTGAGCTTTTGTCTTTGTGCAAATAATGATTGTAGGAAATGTCTTAATTACATAAGCTAAGAAAACCACCAAAAAACATATTGGTCTTTGTGATTTTTCCTGCCAAAAGGGCTGAAAAAGTCTCATTTTCCTCAGCTTTTAAAACTACATGGTCAGTAAATGATACATGGGAAAATACCTGACTATCACTGAAAAATGCAAAATGCAAAGGATAATAAAAATCAGAGGATGAAAAATCACCCAGGAAAGACAAAAATGTAGAGAAAAATGATTTTGGAAGTCACCACAACAATAGTTGTAGGTCTTTAAGGGTTAAAAAGGATTAGAGGATAATTTATGGCTTTAAAAATTACTCAGACCTGTCAAAAAACACATGTTAACCTCATAATCATCTGTGCAGATCTGCATCTGTTGCAGTGTGCACATCGCAGGTCCAGCAGGAGGGAGAAGAGGGTCGATGTCCTTCAACAGTTTCCAAAGTCGGTTCAGACCGCACTGGTACCGGATCCACTGGTCAAACTGGTCCTTAACTTCTGCCCTGCATTGTCCAGCTGCAGCCACTGTGTTAAACCAGCTGTGCTTCACACTGGCCACCTGCGCCAACACCTCAGATCTAAATAGACAACAAAGAGGGAACAAATTTGGGAAAAAATGTGATGTATGTGCAGTAAATGTGGCATGAAACCCACCAAAAACTAAAAAAAACCTATTTAAAAGAAAAGTGGTTTAAACTGGATGATACTTTATATTAACACATTCTTAAAGACTTACTATATCTTTTAACGCTCAAGTCTTTTTATATTCACAGTTCATTTTTAAATCATCAAACACTCAAGATTTTAAGACCAATTTATGGTTTTAGCAGTATTTTCCAAAGAAAGGAGAAGAAGCATTTTTTCAGATCCCTTAAAACACTATGCAGACATTCCAAGACCACAAAAATTGTCAAAAATGATTTAAGGAAGCAACCAGAGGAAGACATTTTGAGAACTATTCAGAGCAGGAAACATCTGCATTTATTCTGCGTTAGAGTGCATCCAGTATATGTGAACTGAACGATGGACGAAGGGAAGCTACTGGAAAACTTAATTTCCAGTTATTTCATCTGATGATAGGAGACCGAGACTGAACTAAACGAACTGAATGTTTTACAATCGCCAGTCTGACATCTGTCTCAATTCCAAATGGACAGTCATGGGTAAAATAAAAATATTGCTAGTTGCAGCTGTAAAGACGACTGGAGGATGGTTTCATGGAATTTGTTTCATGTTAGGAATTTCTTTGGTGTTTGGAATTTCTTTGATGTTTCATATTTGATTTTTGACATTTTTTATAAGTTTTCATGATTAATGAGTTGTTTTTAGATTTAAAAGTTTTGGAATATGATTTATGTTTGAAATAAAACCAAAAGGCTCATATGTAACACAAGCTAAGATGAATTTCTATATTATGGTAATTACCATTTTTACTTCCAAGAATTGTCATGTATCATTACAGAGTTACTACTTTAGTAATTACATTGTATTACAAGCTTAGTTTCCATTTCCAAATATTACCTTACGATTATAACATCATTATCAAGCTGTAATGCAAAATGCTTTATAGAAGAGCACCAACTAAGGTTGCTAAACTTCTTTCCATGTTATTTTCACCTTTTTTATTTCTTAGAGAAAAAGAAACTCAGAACTTCTTACTTTTTCTCCTCTGTCATTTTGTCCATGGTTTGTACTGCGTCACAGAGAAGTCCATGCAGGAGCTGGTGTCGGATAATTATCTCAGCCTTGAGCCTCTGTAGCATAGGAATAAAACACAATATTACTTACTGAGGTTTGTTATTTTCATCTTTTAGTTTAGACTTTAGCAGAGCAATGATACTAATGTTAATTTGGTTGTTTTAAAATGACATTTACAGAAATACATGGGACAATTAATTCAGCTATACATA
>JAPQRP010000018.1:9953460-9964996 GCA_037367295.1 Apogon hyalosoma
CTGAAAAACTGGGTTAGCCTCAGTTTAAGTTAGTTTACAAATCATGTAGAGCACAAGGTTCAGAATCACACAAATGACGACAAAAACCATAAGATGCTAACAAGAGTTTTACTATGAATAACATTAGCTGAAACAATACGTAATTTAAGGTATGATTTTACCCAAAAATACAGCATAAATTAATGTTACCTGACAAGAAACAGGATCCACAGATCCAGGTTTCATTGCCTGGATTTGTGGATCCAGCTACTTCTCTTTTCTTTAATTTTTGGTGCCTGTAAAACAGTAGCTCAGTCTGCTTTTGAAATCGTACAATGAATCGCACAACAGCTCTTCCACATTTTTATTAAATATTGTTCTTCAGTTTAGACGGTATTGTAGCCAGCGCTGCCGCTTATCTCCCTCTTTCTGCCACTCAGTGGGTGGAACCGTGGTGACTTCCACTAGTGTGATGTCACGTGTATACCCTCTATTGAACTCATCAGTATTTAAATCTTCATCCATCTAAATTTTCCACTTGCACATGTTGATAAGATTTAGAAAAAAAGTTATGGAATTACTTTTTCCATCTGGCAAAACCATGCTAGTTTACCATTTAGTTGATGTATTATTATCTTCCAGTTAAAGCATTTGTTATATTTATTCAATGCACACACATAACATGTTCATTTCACACAAAATGTTTGCTGCCTCTCCTTGCAGAATATATATTTGTTATTTTTTTATTAAAACCCTCACAAAACACACTGAGGGGAGGCTTCATTTTCAATGGTGCTTAAGTACATAAAATTCAAACAACTAATAGCCAAACAGCTATAAAAAAAAAGTAAAAATAAAGACTGGCTATATCAACAAATGTACTTATGCGTTACAGTCCTAAAAATAAAGGACATTAATCAACAATAAAGTAATAGTAAAATGAGAAATATCAAATTAAAAACAAGAGCAATTAAAATTGATTATATTTACAATTAAACTCAGTGGTATTAATGAGGGGATCTTAAAGTATTACAGAAAAATACAACTGAAAAACAACCTATTTGTGACCAAACGTATTCACCTGCTGATGTTAGATGTGTGAGTCATGATTTCCATCCATCGCCTTCTGAGTATGTACAGTTTCTCTGCCTCCTGGTTGCTAAGGGTAACACTGGCACTCATCTCACTGACGTCAACCAGTGATGGAAACAGATCGCCAAGTTCAGAGAAAACCTCCTACACATTCAAGAAATTAAAAAACAAACATATTTTCAGTTTTAATGGAGTCGACAACCAGGGAGTAGAGTTTTTATCAAAGTGCGTTGGATAATAGAAACTCTGATGAACCTTCACAGAGTCCTGGTCGGTCAAACCAGCCGTCACTTTGTGTTCTATGTCCTGGATCTGATTTACCAGGGACTCCAGAGAAGACCGAAATGATTTCAGTTGCTCAAAATCCTCCTACAGAGAAAGAAATGAGTGAAACAATATCTAAATCTTCAGGAGATACACGCATGTGTTTGCATTTCTGGAATAGAAAAACTTACATCCACACTCCAAGATATAGTAACTTATTTTCTCACCTGAAGGGTTTTCTTTTTTGCTGCTATTGCTTGACTCAGCAGGAGAACGTCACGTGACAGGAGCCTGGTTTGTGATTGGACTAAACTCCTGGCCAGTGGCTCTAGTCGGCTAATGAGAGGATTCGACGCAGCCAGCACGTTTCCTACATTGGTTTGCACACTTTCAGCAACATCCTGGAATTTCTAGAGGCAAAACATGACAAATTAAATGGAAAAATGAGAAGGGTATAAATGCAAAAATAGCATGATCATAAAGTTAATTAGGCTAATTCACTGTTTTAGCATGCAACTTACGCTGGAACATTTAACATAGTGTACTAAAACACTCAGACTCATTTTCACTCATCAGTCATATTAAAAATGTAAAGGTTGCAGCTGTTCTCTTCTGCTCAATGAGGTGATATCTTAATTTCAATAAGTGTTTCTTGATGAACGAATCAAAAAATACATTCTTCTCCTTTCAGATAAAAAAAAAAAAAACAGACCAAATAAAAGCCTTCAATTTTTTTCTTGCACAGAAGTCATCTGTAATACACAGAGGTACAAGTAATCAGATGAACGGACAGACCTTGACTGATTTTTCTGCCTACGAGTGCACACAGTCTGATTGTTTTCCCAGAACAGCAGAGCAGTTATTGAGAAAAACATTTAATTAAATATTGAATCTAATGCTATAAGCTCAAAATTAAGCTCAGCAAGCAGGCAATGTTATAATCCTAAAAAAAACAAGGATAACAAGGTTGAATAAAAACTTCACCACCTTCTGTCCTAAAGTGACAAGGCTGTAAATTTGAATCTTCTTCATATCAACTGGCATTGCACTGTTTTTTTTTTTTTTTGTTTTTTTTTTTTTACTTATTATGCTGCTGTGAAATCAATCAAAGAAAAATAATCTTCAATCCATTGTGATATTTAACAAAACGATGGGGTCACCATGGATTTAAAAAGGTAAAGAAAGTGCAGAATGATTCTGGGATGATGTGAATATATGTCTGAATATACACATCTTGGTGTGTAAGGGTTCCCATGCTTTCCCTGAAATTACTTTCCAGGACTTTTCCAGGACATTTTCAGCCACTACAGAGACAAGATATCATGTCATACACTAATACATTCCCATCCCCCTCATTCTTTGGAAGTGTTCTTTTCTACAGTTGTAACTTGCATTTACCCAGATGTTTCTATGTTTATTACTCGGACATTTGATGCACAGTCTATGGCTATAATTTATCTATGAAAAATAATTATGACAAATGTAGCATAGAATAATGTAAACACATCCACAGATTACAGCATAGCATTTCATTAGCCTGACAAACTGGAGTTACAATGTTCAATTGGACACTCCAAACTCAATTTTCTCTTCTCACTTACTTTCTCTCCTGCAATTCCTTTAAAAATATTTGTATATTTTCAATAAATCACTGAAAACAGTTTCATTTGTTTCACCTCAATTTGGGCACACAAAGTCATAAGGCAGGGGGATTATAAATAATTTTCCAGGATAACTTAACTGTTTCCAGGACATTTTACCTTTTTTCTCATTTTCCATGACTGGAAAATTGGTCAATAATTTACCAGGTTTTCAAGGACATGGGAACCTTGTGTGTGTGTTTACATAGTTGTGTATTTTGTACAGATACAGATAAGTGTGAGGGAATATACTGTATGCATGATTTTATTTTTTTTTTACATAAGTGTATATTCTAACAAATGTCTAAGGAAAACTCCTGAGTCAGCTGAATAACAAGTACAACCCCAGTTAGCGTCAGTAACTGCCAGAATTGTGGACAGACAGTATCTGATTTGGATCTGAGGTTTGACCAGTTGACCTTGTCTTGGTTGATCAGCGACAGTTCTGGTTGAACTGAACCATTTCTGGAGACGTACAATGATGGGATGATTGACACTCAGCCTCCTGGATCCAGGTATGAGGCCCTGACTAGACTAAAGCATACTGATGCCCGTGTTCCTGTCAGCCATGGCAGCTTACTTGACAGTGATGTAGATGTCATTTTGTGGTTTGTTTTTTTTTTTTTTAACAGTAGAGCTGTAAGTTGTTATATACATAAAACAACCAATTGGGTCAAATTTACCCATATAGCATTTTAAGTCCACAGAAATATTCTCTTCATTAAGGAATGTCCTCAGTCATACATGAGTTTATTTAATCATCCTTTCTGTCTTGGATGTCTGGTTTGGTAATTAAAATATCTTCAAGAGCACTAATCACTTTGTATAGACATTAGTACAATTTGGTCAAAAAATGCTTATATTAAAAAAGAGATGGAAATGTATGTACCTCATGAATAAACTGTCAAAGTATATTATACATCTTTAAGATCTTATCTAAAACCTAGTATGTGTCTAAGAATGTATAAATGGTGAAAAAAAATCAACATGTTTGTGTTGGGTATATTTTACCTGGTGGCTGTTATATATTAATTGGGACCTGGCTTTACAGTATTTAACAACAGGGCATGTAACACAACATGTCAAACACTGAGGAGCATCAACATTTTACTAAAATGGAGTAATACACAACTGAAAAACAGCCGTGAGTATATTTAACCCTTTAGCAGTTCTAGTGTGAAACAAAGGGACAAGATGCTTCCTAATGGTCAGAAAGGATGGTTATTATTTCAGCTCAGGTTTCAAACTGTATTTTGCATTGAGCACAAAACCAGTAACCTAGTAAATTCTTAACAGTTTATCTATTCCTTAAAGAACTATTTCATTTGTTACGCAGACATATATTATGTCATAATGACAGAACTCCAACTGTAAACATTTTTCTTAAAGAGAGAAAGGGAATGTTACCTAATACCAAACCACCTAAACTCACCTCGATTGACTGAAGCCTGATCTGAATGTCCTGCTGAGGGGATGGAGTTAACAGCTTCTCCCACTGTGGCCACAGATGTTGCAGGCGAAGGGAGCAGCTGTCATAGAGGTTAGTGTACTCCTGCCACAAAGACACTGTCTCTTCAGCCTTCACGTGCTCCTCTTTCACCTCCTGCTCAATGTCCTTCCACCTGATGCGCAGTAAACACATTTCATTAGATGGACTTGAAGAAGAAAAGTATGAAAGTGTCAAATTCTTGGATTGAGGATGTATTCTTGTTTTGATCAGGTAAATTAGCAGGATGAAACTAATAGACTAGCTCTCCTACATTCTTACTTTACACTAGTATGTCCTATTTGACTCTGCTTTTGATGAATAAAATTGTATTTTTTTCCTCTGGTTGTGTATGTATGTATCATTCATACCTAACCTCTACCTTCCATAGTTTAATGTAATCATTTATACACATGAATATGAGATTTTAGTTCAAGGAATACTGTTTTGCCTTGAGTGCGAAGCCTCCATCTTCAACCAAATGTATATCAAATATATCTAAATACATAACCAAATATACTTATCAAGGCATCTAATACGTCATGTTTTAGATGACAGATGGAAATATGAAATACAGAGGCACTATACTGAAGGAACATCATAAGTCTGTGTCAGAGAACTAATATTTGTATTGTATGTCTCAGTTTTCAACTTATCTTTATTCTGTAAAATTTTACCATGTATGCAGTTCTATAATGTAAACATTCTACAGAGTCAAACTACACTTTAAGCTAATACTGTCTGTTTGACAAGTGTCATATGGGAGTGTATACAGACTGCCAGTTGATGTAAATGGGGCATCAATAATCTACAGGATATGTACAAGAGGCAAAGAATTACTAACAATTTACTGTAAGCCATCAATTAATTCACCTACTCTTTCCAATGTTATAATTATTTTTCTAATAGACCTTATCATACATGAGCATTTTTTTAACAGGTATGAAATTAATTTTTTTTTTCAGTTTTCATGCTTCATTCAATTTTTTTTTTTTTGTAAAAATACTTAACTTCAATACCAACAATAGTATTATGAAATGAGAAATAAATACCAAAAGTGACCTTATCTGTACCACTGGTTTTTACAATGAGATTAGTGTCACATCACATCTTCAAAGCCCCAGTATCTCAAAAACTAATGAAGATATAACGCTGACATTTTATATAGTGTTTACTAGGACTAAAAACATAATTTTTTGAAAATATGAACCATCAGTCAGGAAACTTTTATGAAATACGCTGATTTGAGGTGGATATACCATTTCCTGATTATTGTTAATGTTTTGTCATTAATGTTTGTTTTCTTTCAAACTTATTCCAAAAACTGGAGTGTGAGTATTTGGATCCACATCATAAAGGACATTCATTCATTCATTTTCTGAACCCGCTTTATCCTCACTAGGGTCACTGGAGTCTATCCCAGCTACATATGGGCAAAGGCGGGGTACTCACCCTGGGTGAGTCACCAGTTCATCACAGGGCTGACATATAGAGACAAACAATCACTCTCACATTCACACCTATGGGCAATTTAGATTAACCAATTAACCTATCAGTGCATGTCTTTGGATGGTGGGAGGAGCCAGAGTACCCGGAGAGACCTTCTTGCTGTGAGGCACGAGTGCAATCCACTGCACCACTGTGTCGCCCATCATCATAATCATAAAGTACAGCATGTACAAAATCAAGAACAATTTACATGCATAAAAAGAAAAAAAATCATGCTCATGTACACTATATACAAAAACTGTACTTTAATTCTCTTTTGGCGATTTTACGCCACTGACCGTTTTCGTTCTCTTTCCATTTCCTCCGTAAGTGCCTGTGCTGTTCCACGATGAAGACTTTTCTCAAGACTCTGACAGCGTTCGCCCACTGCCACCCAAAGTGCACCCCCTTCTCTGGCTTTCACCTGTAGATGCTGTGAACAGGAAAATACCCATTAAAACTTCAGAGGTGCACTGACTTTCACACACTTAAGTAACGTGACAGATGACATGACATCTGTGAACACCCACAGCTTTACAGAACCTGTCAAAACCAAATCAAATTTCCAGTAGTGGTCATTTCAGCTTAAAGCAACCAGTCCCTCAAGAATGCACTAAAAACTGCTAGAATATTCCAGTGGATCCTCTTCTGTTATGGCAGTAACATAGCATCCCAGTCGTGTTTGTGATCAGCATAGATTTGCTCACCTGAAGGTGGTGTAGGTGTCCTTCTGCCTGCTTTAGAGAGAACACAGGAGCTCTGAGCTGCAGCAGAACACAGCGCTGCTTTGTCATGAGTGAAGAAATCTCACTCAGTTCCCTCTGAATACAACTCCACTCCTCAACAGTCTGTTGTATGACTGGTTTCAGGCCTTCCATCTGCAAATGTCACATTCAGACACACTTTTTAGTAGCTCTCGATTAGTTAATTACCATGGTTTTAGTTCTGTGCTTTAAGCATATACTGATAAATTACATCAGGTCATATTTGGGTGGGTTTACTGTGTTTTAGTTATGCTTACATTTTTATTTAGTCTTTCAAGTTAGTTTTAAAGAGTAACTGACTAGTTTTAATTTAATTGTAATATTAGTTTTCAGGAATCATGAGGAAGCTCTTTATTTATAGAAGCTGAAAACATTAGATAAAAAGAATACATGATATCAAGTACTTAGTCTTTGCTCACCATAGTGTTTATTTAGCTTTCATCTTTTCCAACTGTTAGTTTTTCAGTTTCAGCTAAAATATTTTTCCACAGCTAGTTTTCCTTTTTATCAGAGGGGTTGTCAGTAGTATTGATTTTACAAACTCTCAACAGCAGGGGGAAGTTACATACCAGAACGCACTTAGTTCTACCAAACCCATCAGTGAATCAACACTATGTATCCACAGACTGCATCACTCACTGAATAAAGTATAAAGCTACATGGTTCACATATATTGAAAGAGAAGTTTTCTTCTTCAAAGTAAATCTCATAGCCACTTATTCTGACAATAACATTGTCTCAATAATCTTCACGTTGCTGATAGTTTACATTACAGCTGTTAGCTTAGCTCTGTTTTTAGACCAAAAACAGCTGCAATAAAACCACATCTCTGTTTTCTGTACATATTTTGTTAATGCTGCACTAAAGATCTGTTTTGAATTGTATAAACAAGGTCAGAACTGTCACAGTTTAGCCTGAACCGTGGATCAACAAATGACAACTTAGCAAAGATAATAACATCACATAATAACTTTATACCTTCATAAGCCTCATAATCAAACTCATCCTTGCAAAAGAAACTTTATGATGTTATCATTAAACTCCATTCTTTTCATTTAGAGCTGAGTTCAGTGGTGAAAACAACAGCAGTATTTCTAGTTTTTATCCATTTGTCACTTTCTGTGGCTCTCGAAGTTGTTTCTTAGTGGTTGTCATCCCATCTCATCATTTTCTGATACTTTGGTCATAAGCTAGAGTGACTCACCATTCCCATCTAGTGGCCAATCTCTATAAACCTTATATAGATCCTAACATATACAGTATCTTTACAATCCACTACATAACTCTTGAGCTCTTTATTTTATTCTTGCGATACTTTGAGGTAATTTTTTTAATATTTAAAAGCAGAAATAATACATATTGCTCCCTTCCAATGACATCTTTTCATTTGCTCCATTTATTACTTTTATGTCTGACTGCACTGACAGATTTATGTTACCTGCTGAATGAGATCCTCACAGGCATGACTGACACTCTGTCCCTGTTCAGAGAAGTACAAGTCACTAGTGTGCTCCTTTTCTTTCCCAGTCTGTAAACGTATGGCTTTCACCTCGTGCACAGCTTCAGCCACTTCATTCACTTTGCTCCCAACAGCCTGAAAAATAAAAACATGTTCTGATGATCTGACAGCAGCAAGTGAGGACAGATTGCACAAACAGCTTCATGCCTCTTGTTACTATACCTCCCACTCTAGCAGAGCCTTACGGGCCAGAGTTTGACTGATGGGCTTTTTCCACTGATTTAGTTTCTTTTTCTGCTGCTCTGTTAAGTTATGAAGATGCTGTAACTTCCTCTCCCTGTCTGCACAAGCGTGATGCATCTGTTCAGCTCCATTAATCTGAGGGAGTAAAGCCAAACGGTGTTGAAACAGAAGAGCTGGAAAATTACTTGCATCTTCATCCATTTCATTTTACACATATAAGCTTTTTTCCTTTGTTGTAGACCTATAATTTTAATATACTACAACTACTTTACAGACTCTCCATTGTTAGATCAGCCATGTTTCATATTTCACATGTAATGTATTTCAAAGCAAAGTAAAAAAAAAAAAAAAAGGTGATTAAAAAGGCAATATGGCACAACTTAATAGATTTATTTAGATTTACGACTTTGTAGAGTTCATGAAATAGCTGACATACAGACCTGACTCTTCAGCTCCCCTTGGAGGTCCAGCCAACGGAGCCTGAGGGCACCAAGTTGCTCTGCGAACATTGTTCGTTCAGAGCGAATGGCCTGGATATCTGCTCTCACAGCCTGAGGCCCGGACTGGCACAGGAAATCAAGAAGGAGCTGCCCATTATCCATGCCTGCCTTTAACTCCTGAAGTAACAGAAAATATTAAGAAGTCACTTCAGACACTAATACATCTATACATCCACCTGTTTCTGCTGTTGTGGACAACTCAGGTCCTTTCTTCACCAGGGTGTCCATGAAGCATGCCTGCAAATCTGATCATATGACTACAGATGTCTACAATGTCCTGCCACCAAGTACTTAATAACACACATGCATAAAACATCACAATTAAAACATGAATTTGCTTATCAAGAGTCTGATCATGTAAATGTAAAATGTCTTTTGTTGTGATTTGGTGCACTATAAATAAAATTTGATTTGATCACTTCAGATGTGGTAGGTCCTTCTTTCCAATAATGTCCCTTCAGGTTTCACTATTGTTGCCCATTGTGAGTGTTGAAGTCCCCCAGTAGAACAATGGAGTTCACAGAGGGAACCCCCTCCAGCACCCTAGTCAAACACCCCAAGAAGAACAGGACTAGTGCTCAATGCATACGTACAAACAACACTCAGCGTCCATTCTCAAACCTGAAGATCAGGAAACAATCCTCTCACACAACTAAAAATGCTACACAACTGGCAACGGACCAGAGGGCTACATGCATGCCCATGTCTGTTCGTCACTGATCCTGGGTAACTCTAGAGTGCAAATGTGTTCAGGTAAACATCCCACACAAGCTCAGGCTCCTTCATCATTACAGAGATAATAGCAGTTGTCTCCAAAACCAGTTTGGGCAGCCATGGATTGGACATCTGAAGCCCCCTCAACTGCTACCCCTATGGTCACCCCACAGGAGGACAGTCCTGGGTCACTCATTCAGAATGAGCCTAGTTAGGTCTCATGGATGAAGTCCCAACCACTGGATGCGGGCTGCAGGGATGGACCCAGTACAAACATCTCTGACATGGTATCTCAATTTGCCTTGGTAGAACCTATCGGGGGTGAGTTGCTCTAGACAACATAGTTCCTAGGATTAAAAGGCCACTCAAACCCCTCCTCCATGATAACGTGA
Source organism: Apogon hyalosoma (assembly GCA_037367295.1). Classification (NCBI taxonomy): domain Eukaryota; kingdom Metazoa; phylum Chordata; class Actinopteri; order Kurtiformes; family Apogonidae; genus Apogon; species Apogon hyalosoma. Next base: position 9,963,482 of record JAPQRP010000018.1, read on the forward strand.
TGATTCACAGAGGGGAGTCAATACAGGCGCTCATAAAAAACCAAGCAATAATCAAGAGAGCATTATGTTGATTCACTCCTAAATGCAGGAACATCAAGGTTGACGGAGGTAACATGAGTACCTGGTATTGTTGTAGGATTTCACTCATCTGAGCAGCATCTTTGGCCGACACAATCGCTTCTTTCTCTTTGTTCAGTCGTATCTCTACCTTCTTCATCCAGTTTTCAAGGTCTGACAGCAGGTCCAGCGGTGGCCATCCTGCCAGCAGATGCTACCAAGCACAAAACAGAAGACTTGTGCATTAATTCCTGTGTTTTTCATCATAACTATCTGTTTTGGTACTGTAGTTAAAATATACAATTTTGTACAATAACAGTATTTCTTTATGTTACCCTTACGTTGTCATTCCCACAAGGTGAAGCCTGTGATTCTTTTTAATTACTATTATAAATTAGTCTGTTTCTATTCACTGGTGATAAATGGTGAAATAAAATTAAAAGTGTCCCTCTCCTCCTTTCCGTGTCCTCCCAAAATTTCCAGTCCTCAATCAGCTCCAAACTGATTTCCGCCAGGTTTAACTTTACACTCCCTTCACTGGAGAAGATTTCTCAAAGCCTAATTATTTTTGAAACACAGCAGGACCAGCACAGTTTAAGTTACTGTATTTGGAAAGGGGTGATGTCTACAGTATGGGGAATGTGATGGAAAAACAAAGTCACCATTAAAGCTTCTGGTATGTCCTACATGTACTACAAGTGATTGTGACCACTGCAGAATTTGTTTACTATAATTAACTCACAGTGTAACTACTTGTTTGACAGACATGGCGCATGTACATTTCTTATATTTAATGTGTTTTTTTTCCCAGCACAGAATGATCTTTTTTGCAGATAGTGTACCTGCTGTAGCTGTTCTTGAGTCTTGCACAAATCAGAGGTCATCTGGCTCCAGCTGACCTCCAGTTTGCCGAGCTGATCTCTGAGTCCGGGACAATCAGCTTCCATCAGGTGGAGCAGCTGAGTGGCCTTCCTGGATGCAGACACTTTCTGGACTGACATGGATCCGACCTCCATGGAAATGTCCTGTTGGCAGAGGTCACAGATTTGCTAATTTAAGAAAGCAGAGACACTGGACATTATGCATAAATTGTGAATTTATGGACAGATTTGATCTTAAACTGTGTGCAAAACATTTGACAAAATTTATGTTAAGTCATTCTTTATTATCTAGTTTTGTACTTCATAGAACAGTTCATGAAAATGCCTTGTATTTGCCTTTTAAACTGCAACACACACAACACTTACTGACACACAAAGGTATTTGCAGAAGGGTTGGTTCCCTTCAAACCAGGAACATTTCTTAGACCTGGAAAGATTTCACTTGGTCCCACATCAGTCATCCACACACACTATCAGTATGATGAAAGTGTGTGCTTGTAATTGTACATATTACTGCAGATAGTTGGTTTTCAGCCCAAACATTTTTTTTAATTTCACCATGAGTTCTATCTGGATA
>JAPQRP010000018.1:9974870-10025119 GCA_037367295.1 Apogon hyalosoma
TTTTTTTATTTTTTAATTATTTTTTTTCCCTTATTACCTGTATATATCAATGTTGCGCAAATTTCTTATCTGTAGTAGAGTTAGCTTTTTGTATATTTTAGTAGTAATTGGGAGTATGTTAGTAGTATTTGTATATTTACTATTTTATCGCTGTAGTTTTTATATGTTGCCAATATTTCTCAGTATTTTGTGGGATTTTTATACAGTTTTTCTGCACTTTAATCATATGCTGCTAAACAGAAACAAGCAGCTAATCAGATTTTCTTTGTTCCTGTGACAATAAAAATCTATTGTATTCTATTCTATTTATTGTTCACTGACTGACCTTTTGTTTAAATTGACATCATACCACAGCGTTTCTTCTACATGGGTGAGTTTCATCACGAGGCTCATTAAGGTATTATGTTATTATGTGATGTTTCTATCTTTGCTAAGATTAACATTTGTTGATCCACAGTTCAAGTGAGACCTTGTTTGGACGATTCCAAACATATCTTAGTGCAGCTATTGACAACACAAACTGTACAGAAAACAGAGGTGATTTGTAGTTTTATTGTTACGGTTTTCTATCTGTAATATCATAAGCTATGAGGTGATGCAGCATGTGAAGGTTATAGGGCACAGTGTTTTCTTGCCTGACTGTCAGAATAACCACCTATGAGTTTTAGCTTGAAGAAAACGTTATATCATAACACAGATATGTGTAAACAATGAACTTAATACTTTATTTGATGAGTGATACAGTCCATGTTTTGATTGTCCTGTGTGTACTGTAATTTGCAACTTCCCACTAATGTTGAGATATTGGAATATCTGCTACATCCCTATACAACTCCTTTGAAATCAGTATTTACCTAAATTCACCTTGCAGAAACAAGATGATTCTTAGAAATATAAACTTGCAGTCATGTACATTTAGGTGCTCAACATACTATCTGCTATTTACATCTATGCAATGAAAAGTTAAACACAGTCAATAAGCTTCATAATTGCTTTGCTTTACCTGTCGGTTGTGAAGATGCTCTGCCCGACTTATGCCGTTGTCCACGGAGGATAAAATTGCTTTAATCTTTGAAACATTCTTCTCCATGGTCTTCACTTCAGCTTCCATAGCCTCCACCACCTGAGAAGTAAATTACCGGCAACTTGTCAGATTTGTTCTTCGACACCGGATCAATGTTTTATTACCAGAAGGAGCATGTGTGATGTTGTGGTAAATCAATTTTTCTGCCACTGCCACTTTCAGACCACCAGAATCTTAGAAGCATTAGAACATGTTATATTTCTAAATGCTTACCGCAGCAGCCTGTAGCAGATGCTCCAGTGGCTGTACGATGCTCTGTTGCATTCTGTGCACTTGCAGATCAGTGTCGTTCAGCCTCTTTTCCTGGGAGCTTATATCACACACAGCAGAGATTTCAGCCAGCGCTGGACTGAACTCCTGCAGTGTGTGTCTGATCCTCTCTGAGTCATCCAGCAGCAGCTGAAGTTCAACAATGATAATTGTATTAGGTGTAAGAGGTATGAAACCTGAAGTAAAGGAAAACAGTGATCTAAACATATACACTCCTGATCAAAATCTTAAGACCAGCTGAAAAATTGCAAGATTTTTTAGATACCTGACAGAAAATGACATTGAATCCACATTTGTTTGCTTTTGAAGGTTGTGGTCTTAAACTGATGAACAGCCTATTTCAGTTTAATTGTTGTTTTTAATAAATTGCTCAATTTTTTTTTTCTGGTCTCACTTCCATTTCCTCTTTTTGCATTTTGAAACTCTACTTAAAACCTTCTTAAGATCAAATAGTACAAAAAGTAAATTCTTGCAATTTTTCAACTGCTCTTAAGATCAATCAGGAGTGTATATTTAATCAATAATAAATATAGTATAATACTAGATATATCTTCTTGACATCCAGAAAAGTTTTGACTTGATTGGAAAGGGCATGATGCAACAGGTTTTTCCAGATACACCTTTTATTGTTTTTATTGGAATGTGCTTTGCAGTGGACAATAATTTTTTTGCAAGTAAAGCTGTGAAATTCTTGACCCTTACAGAGGACAAAAGTGCATTTCTGGGTCTCAAGACAATATAGAAAACACTGAACATAAAATGTATTATTTATCATGGATTATCAGAAATTCACAAAATTTTTGTTTTGAGGTTTTTTGTTTTTTTTTTGCTTGCTTGTTAGAATGACTGACTTTCAAGGAGTTGGTGTGATTTTGGAGGCTTCTGGCTGTGGTGAACGAACACGAAACACTAAGCCAAGACTGAGCTTCGTCCAACCAGCAGGTGGCTCTGTACAGAACATCGTCAAACTCCTGAAGACATGCAGGAATCTGATAAAGACAGTGAAACATGAGTAGAAAAGTATTACTGGTAATTCAATCAAAGCTTGAAGTAGCATCACCAAGAGTCTTTGAGTATTAACTCAGTACTGATAGGAGTAGAACACAATATGGCTGACTTTGCTGAGGAAGGCTGTGTGATGCTCCACCATCTGTGCTGCATTTTGGTAACACTGCAGAGGCTGCGTGAGCTGGTCCATAAGGAGATGAGCTTGATCTGGCAGGTCCTCCGCAAGATCCTGGACCTCGTTCTCCAGGAGCATCAAACGGCTGTGCCATGTATCCAGTTCATCCCACACACACTGGAAAATAGTGTGTACAACATGCAAAGGCACATATTACCCTTCCACAATGAATAAACTAAGATTACACATAGATAGATGTACTTTATTTATCCCAAATTGGGCAGTTACAGTGTAGCAGCAACATGATGGCACACAAAAATACAGTAGAGTACAAGTACAAACAAGAGTAAAAAATGGAACACAAGATCAAACACTATACCTTATACATAATAATAAATTAGAAGTATGAAAAAGATCTGGGTAAAGAACCTGGATAATAACTGTAATGTGCCAAATCCAGTCTGACATCTCAGAAAGCAAATATATGTTATTCTCCAAGTAAATACATTAAAAGTTAAATTAAATTAAATTTCAATTTTCACAGCTTTAGTTATTTTTAATCCAAAACCATCCAGTTAAAACCAAATGTGTTGATTTTCATTTGCTGAAAATAATTTGTTAAAGCTCATGAAAAGTCTTTCAGATATCGATAGGAGCCAGATTGCTCCAACTTAAAATTAAACAGTCCACCAGGGTTGTTTTAAAGCATGAGTATAGTCGGTGGATGGAGGTAAAGGTGATATTTGACTTCTGTACTCACGAGGAGACAGCCAAATTGCTGCGGTATGGAATTCCTATTCCCACAATGCACTTCGCGACAAAATTTCCAAAAAGGCCCGAGTGACATTTCGGTTTGTTATGTAAACAAGTGGACTGTGTTTATGATGGAATCATCTTCGAAGTTGTTCACCGTGAGGTAAGTGATTCAGGTGCATAAGCACAGAAAGACTAATGGATTAGTGATAATTAGGCTATCAATCGGGTTTTACAAAAAAAAAAGAGTAATGAAAGTCATACGCTGTTTTGACAAGATAAATTAAAGGACTCTATGCACACTATAAAGTTGGAATAATTTTGTTTTCAGTCATATTCCTCGTTTTTTGTATATTCACTGGTGTCCCAGTTATAATTTATCTTTCAAGAATAAACTATATCGTCACAATCATTTCATAAAAAAAGGTAAAAAAAATATTTTATTCCAACTTTATAGGTAACGGTGTAGTTATGAAAAAAAAATGAAATGACTTAAATTCAGGTTTTCAAATGTTACATTAATGCACATAAATCAACATTACATTACCTTGAGTGCCTTTTGAGCCTCAGTAACAGTTGGACTCCTCTGCTCCAGTAAAGCTTTCACTCTGTTCAGTCCTGAACTCAACTCTGCCACTCGACCAGTCAGCCTCCGAAACTGGTCACTCCTCTGCATGATCTGAAGAACCATCACATCATACATTAAAATAAGGTGGGTTTGGAAGTGAGATTGTTTGTATGTAATGTCCAGTTTGCTCTTACCTTTTCGTCTACCCTCTGTATGGACAGCTGAACTTCTTGTAACTGTCTGCAGATATCAGCTGGGACCTGGGCGTACCGACTCTGAACACTGTCAATGATGTGTTTTAACTGAGCTTTCTGGGAGGACAAATCCTTTTTGACCTCCTGTGAGAACAGAAAATGTACAAGTTATATAAAGTGCAAGATGCAGGTCAAAAGTTTAGCTCTCAAGTCTCATTTGTTAAATTTATTTAACTTATTATCCAGTTCAAAGGTCGAGGTTGGGGTTAAGTTAAGCTTTGAAATGCTCAGTTTTTATAAGAGAAGGATGACTTACAGTAAACCACTGACTGTACTTTATTATTCACAGAAGAGAGACTTAAGAGTAGTGAACATTAGAAAACAGTTTCTCATTTAATCGCTGAAGCTCCGAAAGACAAACTTTTTTTATGCTGTTCCAACTTTATTTATTTATTTTATCTGTGTTGGATTATGGAGATCTACTGTATATGAATGCTTCTGCTCAATGTCTTGGAATGGTTGCCACTGTTTACCATGCTTCTCTGAGGCTTATTACTAATTGTAAAGAACTGACACACCACAGCAAGTTATACTCTTAGGTGGGATGGCCTGCTGTGGTCACCTGAGGGTCAGGCATTGATATACATTCATATATAGGGCAACACTTGGACTACTGTCTACTTAACTTTGTACCTTAATTGCACAGAGAAGTGCTGATCCTTACTCTTTCCAATTACAAGACCAATTTTTGTTTTGTTCCATATGCCTGTACTGAATTGGTTAAAAGGGCTTTCAACCACTCTGCACCTTATGCACGGAATATGTAGAAGAAAGATCAAAAACTGAGTCATAAACCAATTTAGTAAATTTAGTGCTTTTTCTTTTTAATTGTCTAATGTTGTAACTGTGTTTTGTATTTGCTCTTGCCTATCTTAGCCAGGACCCACTTGAAAAAGTGGTTCTTAATCTCAATGGAATTTTCCAGCCTAAATAAAGGTTAGATGGGGAAAAAAAAAAAAAAATCCATTGCCCACAGTATGCATATGTTTGTCACTGCAGTTGTATCAGTTAATCTGAAAACACTGTGATTTTACATAACCAATTTCGATAATATACTATTTCTTCTGATTTCACATAGTTTTTTCCTTCAACATATATCACTTCCTCTGATTTATTAGCAAAAAGTAATGGGTTGTACAACAGTGAAACCCTGACCTGTTGTTTGCCTTGATTCAAACAGTTTTCCAGGTTTGGCAGAAGGCCTGAAACGTGATTCTCCAACTCTTTCAACTTGTCATGGACGTGTTGTCTTTCCTTCTCCTCTGCTTGGGCTGCAGCTACCACCAGTAGGTTCCTCTCCTCCAGGCTATGCAGAACAGGATTTCCTCAGTATCTCTGACATAAATATGGAATCATATTATATTTGTAAATTATCCAAATCCCACCTCCTGACATTCTCTTTAATCTTCACTAGTGTTTTGCCAACAGGCCCAGGGCTGCTGGGATCCTGGGCCTTGGATAAGCTTAGGGCGTGCTCCAGGCGATGCTCCAGGGATGCTAAGGCCTGCTGCTCCTGCTCCAGACCAGCCTGGTACATTTCAGCCTGAGCCAGAAGCTCCTGGGGCTCTTCTTGAGTGAAGCTCACAGTAGAGCAGTCAGGAACCTCAGCCTGAAGACTGGCCAGAAAGCTGCAACACTGCTTCATCTAACAAAAGTAAGATGTGATTTTCTCAGACATTTTTGCATTTGGTTTTTGCCCCATGTGTTACCCTGCCCATCACCACTTTTTGTCTTGTGGCAGTGATGATCAGTGTATAATTAACATATTGACACCTGAGAATAAGTCATTTATGTAACTTAAAACATGGACCACATGTCTAAAAATCCAGAAAAACATATTCAAGTCCAAGACAAAAAATGTCTCTGGGGTCATAGAAAAAGTAAGTCTGAAAACTATTATGGCTAATAGGTAATCTAATCCTCTTGTAAAAATATCATCTTTAAAACAGAAGATGTTTGGATCTACAAAATCTCCAAGTATCAAAGAGACAAGCATTTTTTATACATGCAATTGTGATCAACACAGTATTTCTGTGACTGTTTAAAGCAAAGTATATCAAATCACGCTGAGATGTAAATACTTCTGTGAACGTTAAAACTCACACTGGTGGTGATGTCTTTCCATTCTTCTCCTCTCTGTTCTGTGTGCGCCAACAGGAAGCCAACACCTCGTCTTAATGACACCCATCGCCTCCAGAGGGCACCCAGCTCACCGTCCTTTCCAACCCCACACCCCTGCATGGGACAACCGGCTCTCAGCTCTTCAATGTTCCCAGCGAGTCTCTGGAGATCCTGCATCAGTAACTTTACACAGAGATAAAAGTTCAAGGTAACGTTCTAATCATCCAGAACTGGGGATGATATTTTACAAGACAAATTAGTGGCACATCTGACCTACCTTGGCTTGTTCTTGTTGGACAATGCATTTGTCATATGATGCTACATGTTCTGCAGCACATCCAGAAAGTTTGGCTTCGAACCGTGTGAGACGCTGACGTATTTCTTCATGAGAGCTCCTGTGTCTTTTCTGGCTTGTAGCACACCTGAGAGAAATTTTCCCATGATGTGTTGTTATTTCATTATAACCACCACACTTAAAAAGGTGCAGCTAATAACAACTAATACCTCTGTAAGGACTCTAGTCGGAGCTGGGCCTGGGCCTCCAGCACAGCCCTTCCCACCAACAGCTGACTGAGAATCTGGATGTGAAGCTGCTTGGTCTTTCGACTGGAGAGGCAGGGCTGCTGAGGCACCAGTTTGACAAGATGGCAGATATGAGCCTGAAACCCATCCTCTAGAGCTTCTAGAGCCTGGTGGGTCTGCATCTGTTCCTCTGTACAGTCCAGAAACCCTCCAGGAGCTGATAGGAAGGTGGCTTCAGCGTTATGTAGGAAGCCTATTGCTCCTTGAGCAGCCCAGTGGTAATCCTTCAGAGACTCTCGAGCCTGGGATAAATTCTCCTGTTGAACACACGTTAAATGAGAAAGAAGATTGTATTGCGCTGCTGAATATCAATGTTATACTTTATTTTAAGCTAATCTGGAAATTTGCGTTCAATTACTGCAAATATCATTGCCTATTTTTTGTTTGCTGACATGGTAATCTAATTACTAAAAAAATACAACTATTAAAAAGTAGTGGGGAAAAAATTATGTAACTCAAATAAAAATAAAAAACATCGTTTCCAACAAACTGTGATGAATAAACATGAACTGGGATGAAAAACAAGGGCAAGTACAACCAGATGAGTTTTTGTTAAAAACTCTGAGACACACCTGAATATACGTACACCTTCAGTAAATTAATGTCATACATTCTTTTATTAGACTATTTAACTATAACTAAATAAAAAAGTTAAACTAGTGTAAGTAAATATAAAAAACTATAACTATATACAGTGTACAGTGCACCCATAAAAAACTAACAACAAAAACAACACAAAATTGAAAGGCAAAAAAGTACAACACTGACACTTAATGCTTTGTTAAAGCAGAATGCATTATCTTACCATGTGTAAATGACATTGTTGAACAGTTGCATTTCTAATCGAGTACAGCTCTTTGTCGTTTCTCAGGTTCTTTTTTTCCTTATGTGCCAAGGCTTCCAACATCCTCATCGCAGACTCCATATTTCTCCAGATAACCCAGTACTTTTGCAGTCTAACATCTATGGCTCTTTCATCTGGATTTAATGGTTTAGCTTCCTCCAGCTCCACTTTAGTTTTTTGGAAAAACTCTATTAAGGCAGGAAGCTCAGAGTCAAACCGGAGACCCAGCAAAAGCTTGGCCTCTAGGTTTTTGATATCATCTGTAACAGAATGTTCCCAGGACACTAAAGTTTCCACAGTGCAGCAAATCCTCTGCCTCTCTGCATTGAGCTCTGACGGGCAGAGGTCCTGAGCTATGGCCTCCAATTGGTCAGCTGCTTCCTGACACTGTGTCTTTACTAAAGGAAGTTCAACTAGAAGTGTTTGGCAGAGTCTAAACCTCTCACCAATACTGATTGTTTTATCTTTGGCACGCTGGATTTGCTCTTTAGCAATGTCCCTAGACTCCTCCATTTGTCTCCTCAGACGCAGATATTTGTCTTGCTCAAAGGCATGAATACTTAGCGCTTTGCTCCTGTCTTGTAGTTCCCCGATGGCGTCCAAAACAGAGCTTCGTTTGGCTTCCTGACAGTGCTGAAGCTCTTGAACCTGACACTGATGTTCAGTCAGCATGTGTCTCAAAAGTCCAATTTCTCTGAGGGCTTCCCGTGCTAGAGGGAACCTGCGCCGCTCCAGATCACTAGAAATCTGCTTTAGGCTCGTCTGGATCGTGGATAACTCCTCATCTGAAGAGGTCCGTTCATAAATCAGCTCTTCTAATTCCCAGCTGGTTGCTTTCTCATGAGCCAGCAGTCCGTCTAAATCTGTCCAAAGTCCTGACACTCTGTTCACAAGGTAGCGACTCTCTCCTGGACTCAGATCCACTGAAATTTTCTTGCAACTACCTGCCACTGTCTCCAACAGGCTAAGCTGCCTCTCGATCTCCATAGTGGCTTGTTTGTGAATGTTCAGCTCAGTTTCCAGCTTTCTGATATCAGCTTTGGAAACGTTCTCCACATGAGCGCAGGGATCTCTTTCAGCATGCATCTCTGCAAGCCAAGCATCTATGCTGGCTAGCTGACATAACAACATCTCCCTCTGCTGCAGATTGTTGTTCATCGTTTGAAGAACATGAGCCAAACTGTCAGAAATAGCTTCATACAGTTCTTCAACTGTATTAAGCACTTGGTTGTGTTCCTCTTCATCAAAATCTGAAGCTTTAATTTCTTCAAATTCCTGTTGCATCTTGGAGCGTCTTGACAAAATATCAGTCTGAAATTTCTTCATCTCCACAATCTGGATGCGAGCTTCTTCTGGGAAAAGGGCCAGTTTTTTCCCAGTGGAGATGTGGTTTTCTGCCTGCTTGGCCCATGTGATCAAGTCCTGGAGCTGCTTGTTGATTTTGGTTGATGAAATGCTACCGCAGTCATTTGACAGAGTCTCAATCTTCATCTTAGTGACACTGAGTAGAGCCCCCACTTCCTGAAGATTACTCTTAACCTCATCCCTCTCTTTTTGACCCAGAGAGAAATGAAAAAGAGCATCTGACTGTGAGCATAACTGCAGATAAAGCTGATTATACAGTTTCAGGTCTGTTGTCATGCAGACTAACTCCAAAGTACTTTTGAAGTCATTGGCTGTTGAGGATGGCTGCGACAAAATGCTGGAATTTAGCAGAGTTTCGAGCCTGGCTTTAAGTTGTTTGGCTTCCTTTGAGAGAACAGACGACTGAGAGGCAGAGTTTGAGGCGTGCTGCAGAGCTCTTTTGATGCCTCCTTCTAAAAGCCTCCATTCCTCCTGGATATCTCCGAGATGGGCAAGAAGAGCACCTGAACTTTCAGTGCTGCTCAAGTGGACCGACAACTGGCCACTTAAGTGAAGAAGCTCCTTCATCATGATTCTTTTGTGTTCCATAGTTCGCAGCAAAACATTGAGTTTTTCAGCTTGAAGTTCACTGCTTCCCAAACTATTTCTGGCAAAGAAACAACAAAAGAATGAATAAACATCAAATAGAGAGCCATGCTCTAAGGTCATGAATACGTACTAGTGCTTGACTGGTTATTTGTCTGGAGGATTATCAGCTCAAGCACTCTGCATTTTAACAATTATTTACATTTATGTAACATGTTAAGACTGTTACTTTGGCTCTGTCCATCTGTGGTGAAGAAAGTTGAACAGGATCTGATGATGAACTGGGACTACTAGAGGAATACATTTCAGTTAGAAAAATAGTTTCAGTTGTACTTTTTTTTTTTTTTAACTTAAATTCATGCTGATAGGAGAGGACCCTGCATTTTTTCTCTTAGAATGATGCTAAAATGTCTCTTGTAATTAAACATCCACTAATTGTCTTAACTAAAAGTTTGAACAGTGGGATAAATTTTGTTTTTGTAAGTTTTGCTGTTACTTTTTTCTTTAAGTTTTTTTTTCCTCTTTTTTTATCAGTTAAAAGAATTTAAAGCCTTTTATAAGACTTATTGGAAAATAAATGACATTTATGCAAAGACTTAATTTCTGCCAAAACTTGTGTCTAAAAAAACTACATCTCATATTTCATAAGAAAAAGAATAGAAGCATTTTGGATATTTTATCATCAGTGTTTATCCCCAGGGTGCAAGAATGAGGATTTTTCTATTCATAAGTTTCTGTAGATGTGTCCATCATCTGTTAAAACAGACTAATTTTTACACTTTATATCATGTACAATATTTAAATATTTTTTATTACATTATGCTTTTATTGTTTTGTCTTTTAAGAAACTCTTGCATGATTTACTATCTATCATACTGTGGAATACACTGTTAGTTCTTTCAGATACAAGTTGATTATTTTTGTTTGTCCATCTGTGGCACTGCACATAAGTGTTTGTTTTTAAGTTAAGTAAAATTCATTTACTCTTTCATATATAGGTTTTACATATAGGAAGGTGGGTCTTAAAGTAGACGACAGCCATTATTATTAGCTATATCCCTTTTTTAAGATGAGAAACTCAAGCTCCACCCTCGTTGTAAGTTGCCATCCTAATATGGCATAAGCCGTTTCTAATTGAACACTCCCCTTGTCTCTCTGCACATATGGTACTTTGACTGGCCAGTAGCCCCCAGTTCATTTGCACAACCCATCTTTGAAGTTATCCTATTGGTCCGTCAGTATGTGGATGTACCAACTTGGTTATTTCCATTTACTTTAAATGTTTTATGCTATGTTTGAATACAGCTGGTTATGTATTTCCTGATGGTCAAACACTGAAACACATTTGTGTGTCTTTATATTTAGAATGAAATGAAGTTTTTTTTTACATGACAAGTGCTGCTGGAGTTCTTGACCTACAAAACTTTTGTTGGTGACTGTATATGAACTCCTCGATTAGTCCTTGGGGGAAAAAGGGTCACCACCTACAGGAAAAGACTTTATTCACAACTACTCACAGGCTCATTTTTTCCTTTTCTGCAGCCACAACTTGAAGGAACGCTCGGATGATCTTCAGCTGCATGTGGTACTGTTTGACCTGATCCAGCTGTGCTGTTTTCACCTGCATCGTGGCCGAGGCGTCCAGCACTGCAGCGCTACACTGTCCTTCAAAGCTTTTCAGGGCGTCTGATTCATGGATACCGGCAGCATTCATTTTGTTCATGGTGGCCACTTGTTCTAGAACACAGCACCTGTGCTCCTACAGTAAAGATTTGAAACATCAATATACACATCAGTTTTTTGTTTTTTTTTGTTAGTTACATTACATGTCTGTTGTTCCACATAGAAAGGAAGCACATACTGATGATTTGGTTGCCAGCTAACCACACGTTCAGATATTTTCACAGTTTCTGATAGGATTTTCATGACAAATGAAAGCCTTTTCACCATTTTTGTGATTATGTATCTGCTTGAAGGCCATGTACACACTGCAGGCAAGAAAGCAACAAATCGGACTTTTTGTCCGTATGTGACCCATATCTAATGTTTTTTATGACAGTCTGAAGGTATGAAGCCTGAAGGTTCTCTTAAACCTATGCCCAGAGAGGTGTGAGTGACACAGCTTCAGTTCCTTCCATTGGAAAATGAAGGAGGTTTGGTCACATCTGGACTGAACAACTGTGAGGTGGTAACACTGCCTTTTTTTATATATGAATTTCTTTATGCAGGGTCATACTTTTAGTGCAACTCTACATCAGAGGATGGAAGGCTCAAAGTAATCTTCAAATAAGAAATGACGAGCTGAGTCAATTTCTCCAACAAAATGCAGATCTTCACATATTTAAAGCTTTTTATTTGCATTATTGAAAACATTGATACTTTTCATTAGAAGTGATTCAAATGTTTTAGTGTTGAATACTGTGGTTGTACAGTAATTAAATCAATGATGAAAGAAACTATATTTTTTTTACCCAAATGAAACTTTTCAAACTTCAGAAATGTCTCCATTAGTTGTCACTTTCTTTAACTAAAATGTACTCTTCATAGTGCTACTGGAGTTTATGTACAGTGGTATCATTACATATCATATGTAGACATTGTTTACTCCTGAATAAAAAAAGTATCATACACAGGACTGTTTGATTTCACTTTTTTAAAAATTTATTTAAATGAGCAAGTGTTTTTGATCCATAATGATAACTCAAAGTAAAAACCTTGTTGAGTTGACATGAAATGACCAATGCACAAGTTAACGCTCATCAGAGCACGTACCTCTGCCTCATGCAGTTGTTTGGCCATAGCGGTGATGTTGAGCTGTGCAGGCTGATAGCGACATGCCAGGACCTTTTGGACTGTTCGTATTAAATGAATCTCCGGTTCAGTTGGAGAGGACTTCAAGTACCAGTTTAAGTCAGTGTGTGGTGCCCTCTATAACAATAAAAACAAAATTTAAATAAAATGGGTAAGAAAACTGACATGAAAAACATGCTTAAAAACAAACATTCTGAAGACAGCAGGAAAAAAAATGTTGGAATACGCACAGAATTTGAGTTTAAAAATTAAAAAATGAGGGGGAGGGTGGGAGAAAACATGCAAAAAGATAAGTCATCACATGCTGACTTAAAAGCTTGTGTCTTTCCAAAATGTACCAGTATTACATTTTAGATCGGTCTGTCAAATTGCACATAATTAGAAACTGCAGGAAGTCACTGCAGCTCACTGGTCCTTCCTGTGGATCTTCGTGTCAGTGGTTTCTTGGGAATACACAAACATCAATCAAAACACTGTCTCTTATCTGTTCACTGTTGCAAATATAATTGACTGTTTGCTCCTCACGGACCGTTAACAGTGTGAAACAGTGCTTTACTATGCACAACTGAGGCTTACACAAAAATATTAACCCAAATCAATACTTTTTATATTAACAAAGGTGACATGCACATTAGTACTCAAATATTCTATTTGAATATTTAAGTTACTTCTCTTTCATGTTATTTTATACTTCTACTACTCAACCTCTCAGGAGAAAATACAGCAGACTATTCAGATGCAGGCAAAGGTGGTCCAAATCTGCCCTTTTCCCCACTGCTTTTTGACTCAGGTCAGTACAAATCACACTGAACTTTTCAATTTAGGATGCATCTCGTGTTCTAGCCTAAATCAGCTACACATATAATTATCAGAAATATAGCTTTAGACTTAACAGATGAGAATGAATTAAATTTTTACAACACAATCCTGTGCTTGGGAGGTGACAGTGAAAAAAAATCTCCATTCAAAAATTTCCTCTGCACATCAACTTAGAAAATAAAAACATAGACACTGCCTTCAATGACCTCCATGTCTAGTTCAGTTACCTAAAGTGTTGTGTTTTGTGCATGAAAATCATTTTAGGACCATGACCAGTTGACAGTGGAATACCACTGACATCCTTTATATTATAAAGGATGAACACCTAATAAAACCATGCATTGTGCCTTTTTCTACTACATTTATTACTTTTCAGATTAGAATTACCTTGTCATACCCTTCTCGTTCAGTGAAAACCACACTTAAATGTGATGATTTTTAGTGTGGATGAAGTTGAGATGAAAAGTTCATGTTAGAGATGACTGGAAATTCTCCTCCATAAGCAAAATAACCTCCTTAAAAACTATTTTGGATTCACTTGAAAATGCATTCTTTGTTTTTGTATGCATGTGTGTATAAATATACAGTCACGGAAAAAATTATTAGACCATCAAAAGTCATCAAAAACAATGGTTATGCAATCAAGTACTAACTCCAGTGTGCATCGTGACTAAAACTCATAGAAACAGAAACATGGAATGCATAAAAGCATTGTTTTTGGCAGCACAATGCCATAGATATTGATATAAGAACTGAAGTGATTTTGGTTATTATCAAGAAAACCATGGAAACTGGATAGATATCAGCTCTGAAATTAAACTATGAGCTATTGTTGCTGTTATCATATTTGTCCAAACAAATGCACCTTTAGTTGTACCAGGCATTAAAATGAACAAGAAATTGAAGAAAGCAAGGGTGGTCTAAAAACATTTTATGTGACTGTATGTATATACTTAACAAAAAGGAAGGTAAATTGTAATTCTGTGATTGGAAGTGTCCTATTCTTCAATAAAAATATTTTGGGGAAAAAAAGAAAATGCATTCTTACAAAGCAAGCAGGCCTATTTTTCTAAGCTTGTGAAAAATGTAACTTTTTAGGCATACCTGGTTCTCACACTGAGTGTTATTATAGAATATGATGTAGATTAAACTACCAACAGCATATAAAGTAGTTCAAATGAGCTCAGCGTAAAACATTTACAGCAGTAAAATGCAACTCACATTAATGCTTCAGTAAATCTCATCAAAACAGACAGGGGCATTATACCGCACAGCGACTTCTTTAACATTTCATTTTTTAAGTACATTTTCTGATGACATATAATTTTGCTTAAGTATTTGAATGCAGTTTTTAACTCTAATGGAATACTTTCACAGTGCAGTATTTGTACATTTACTTCAATAAAAGATCTGAACTGAGGTGGGAGTACATCACTGGTCTGATCCTTTAAGTCTCACACTCAGCTCCTAGGGTGAAAAGTCAAGTCGCTGATGAAAGCCAAGTGACACAGGTCAAGCAAGTGATAAGTCAAGTTGTATGAATTTCTGATGGTCTGTCCTGCGGCAAAATCATCAGTTACAAGCCCGACGGAACAACCATGATGAGTACTGCATAAAATTAATATATGGATCTGCTGCTTGAAACGCCTCCAAAGGCAAAACAGAAATCCCACATAAATATTAAAATATCAGCAAAAATAAACTGAATAGAATTGTAAAACAATGACATTACAGAAAATGGTGGGACGTAAGTAACTATTATTACAGCAGGACAGTACTTCGGGCTTCATTTCATTTATAAGTTTTATACTTAATGCATCATTCCTTTCATTATAATTCAACTATATAACTAAACTAATAGATCTAATGCATCTGTCATTCCCTGTGTTATCTACTTCAATAGGAGAATCCTTTATGGTGATTTACTTTTCATTAAAAATCACCAACATCTTAATACGCTCCTGAACGGGACGATTTGTCAAGTTGTGGCAGGTGAATACTAAGTTTAAGTAGAGTCTTCCAGTCTCTAGTCCTAAAAGCTGTGACTTAAGTCTGATTCAAGCACCTCTGGATCTGAATACTTCTGTATATTGTCAACAATTAGATTTTTTCACAGCTACAGTAAATCTATAAGCCTATGTTTGGTAAAGCCATGTGTTTTCTGACTGAAGATACTTGATACTCACATTTATAATGTTACTACTTTCCACCAGGCTCTGAATCTCTGACAAAATATCCTGCATGGTGAACTTGTGTTTGTAGGATCCACCTGTCGACTCCTGGGCCCCCGGCTGAGCTGCCAATCCCACAGCTGTCCTCTCCGGCTCCATATCCGTTGAGTCCTGCAGCTACAGAGACAGAACACAGGGGTGGTGTTATATTTTAGCCTCCTTCTACCCCCGTGTTTGTCCTCAGATAATGACAGCGCTTCCTGTTCTTTCCAAGCTTCACTGAGGTAAATATTACTATGTTTACGGTGGCCCGGCGAGTCAGAGCAGTTAGTACAAGAATGTGCCTGAGTCAGGAGCTGTCTACCCCGAGGGAGAAGGAAAAACTACTCCCACTCTACCTTCTGTAAAAAATATGTTATGACTTGGCTCGACAGGGCAGATACCTGAGCGTGACATGAACTGTCAGGCAACTTTTAAAAGTTTTTTTTGGGCATGACCATGGTCTATCATGGAGCATGATGTAGTTAGAGAGGGGATAAAGAGAAGTAAACACAGCTGTGAGGAGAAACAGCACAAAGGAAACATATTAAACTTAGGTAAATACTTTTCTGTGTCAGCTTTAATCTACAGTGGAGGGAAAAAGTTTTTGGACACCCCATGAATTTTTGATATATTGCATTAAGAATCACTCTTATGTCATTGAACTCCAGTATCGTTCCATTCTCCAAACCCACATGTTCTTTTCTGCACATGCTCTGTTCCACTGAGGTCAAAACTGGATGTTTCAGCAAAATAATGAAACACATCCAGGACATGACATGTTGAAATGTTACTCATTTCTTGTTAACAATATACAAAAATTACCAAATCATTTGCATTTTTTTGTGTCTGTCTGATGCAGCCACACATTTTGAAACACAAAAAAAAAAAAACATGTCCGCAAATATTTCATGACAATATTTGAGATTGTGTCAAATTTTACGGTTGTCTGAAAACTTTTTTCCACTACTGTGTTTTACATCTTTTTCACAACTTAATCCTTTATAAGACCAAGATTTAGGTGGTAGCTAGTGAAGACTAAACTGCTTTTTGTAATGATGTAATCAAAATTGGAGAAGAGCTGCTTAACTGTTGAAAAAAAATAAATATGTGTTTGGCCTGTTTAATTATGATGATTAAAGATATTGTCCATTTTTTTAAAAAATTGTTATTATGTACTACTGGAGGAAAACCATCTGATCTTGACTGAACCAGGAATGCTGATTCCAAATCTGAAATCAGGATTTTCTATAAATGAACAGGTAAAAACTAAAACACTGTGCCACCCAAGTGAAGAATAAACTTTAGTATCAGAGCTCATGAGCTTTGATCAGAATTGTTCCGAACTGTTTCAGACACTTGTTCTTGGGAGTCATGACGGTTTCTCACTGTAGAACCAACAGTATCACCATCATGTTTGGGCTGAAGCTCTTTGGTACCTGGTTTCCATTTCAGCGATATTTGGATGACATTGTTCATCACTTGCATCACATAAACTGGGTGTGAAAAGAAAGCTAGGTACAAACAAGTGGAGGAAATTCAGTTTGAGCGACAGTCAGCAACCCGTCTGGTCATCTGCATATAACCGTCTCAACTAGTTTATAGTTCAGCACTCTGTAGAACCCAGAAAATGTTGCACTACTCCCACAAACTAATCCTGAAATATTCAACATAAAGAGCTGAACAATGAGTTTTCCCCTCACTTTGGCCTGGAGCAATTCTTTTCTTTTTGGTGTTGAAATCATCTGTACTTTGATCATTTCAAATTTATCAAACTAAAATGTCAGTGTGATTTGATGCTGATGGATACATATTGATTGACTTGTGCATAACTTAAAATCCAGATGTGTAGGAAAAATTCATGATTTGGAAGAGGCATTTATTAGAAAAATCAACCTGCTATGTGGTAGTTGGCTATCGATCTCAAAGTAGAAGAAGAATGGGGAAGGCGAGATGATTTCATTAAAAGAATGTGGGAAAAAATAGAAAATATGTCATTTCTGTTTGTTTCATCCGCTTCTTTTTATACAGGTAAAAGGGGGGTTACTTCAAATAACTGTGATATGGCTTAGACAAGTCAGATATTTTATGACAGTAGATGAGCGGTTTATGAGTATTCTTGTTGTTTTTGGGATTTACAATTTACAGTGTTTCATCCTTTACACAGACAAATATTGAATCACGCAAAGGAAAACAGAAATAAAAATATGCAATAATTGACACCCTGAACTATCTTAAGTTAGAAAATATCACTGTCTATGTTTAGAGAGTATATTTTTAAATGTCGACACAGCTCGATTGTAACCGGTGATATATTTGGAATCCAACCAGAATCTAAAACCTCGCCGAATTGTTTTCTTCATGGAAATATCCAGGATACTCAGCACATTGTAAGATACAGAGTTGTCACCGTGTAAAACAAATGGCAGCTGCTTACAAAGAGAAGACAAACTGTTATTACTGTCGATAATAACAGGTTGTCTTAAACTGCATCGCTCAGATACCTCAGAGAATTTCTAAAAGACGAACAGCCGCGTCCACAGGGACTGAAAAAAATCCTCCAAAACATATCCTGGGGAATCTACTTGACTCAGGCCTCCTCAGATGATTTAGTCAGACTTAAAAACAATACTGTATTGCATTTTGTCTGCATACAGCAGGTGGATACAGGACTTAAACTGAGTATAGCTCTAATACTCTGGTAGGAAATATTAGTGCTATTTAGACACTATATACATGTATGAAGTAATGATAGTAGTTAGGTTTTTAGGATATAGTTGCTACTTTGTGTATTGATGCGTAATTGTATTTTGCTTTATGTGTAACATTCCATGTCCAAAAGGAATTCTCCTCTTACAGAAAATAAATATCTTCTCAAAAGCTTTGGATTTTCTGCAGAATCAGGTGCAAAAGCCAAATTATGAGAAAAAATACGTGAAGGACAACTAAATTTAGGACTGAAAAATGTCAAAAGCATCTTCGTTACAAAAAGCAAATACTGGCAAAATAGGGAGAGTGGAATGGCTTGTAAATGTCAAAGAAGACCCTGTTTGAGAAGTATAATTTGAATGGATTTATGAGTGATGTTGAGGATTTTCTGACAGGAAGGATGAAAAAAAACTGCAATTTCACAAAACTGACTTTGCTTTGAAATTCCATTAAATACAGACTTCTTCTATGATTCTTCAATCTCTCAGTGTGTAATTATTACCAAGTAAATGTTGGTCTCATCAAGGTGCAACACTTATTGCAAATATAGTTCATACTTTGCTCTTACATATTTTTCTGTACCTATTTATTTATACTGTTTTTATTGAGTGCTACTTGAGTTGGACTTTCAACTTTCAGTTTTATCTATGCAATAGTGTTATTTTATCATGTTTTCTAAGTAACAATAACAATAAAAATACAATAAATCAGTGTCATTTAGACAAGTATCATTTCTTCTTTCTTCATATTTGTGTGAAATAAACTGAAAAGCTGCATGGGTTATCAGGAGTTTTCTGCTAGTGTCTTTTTATCGATGCACCATAGCCATGCCATCCTAACATACTGCATCTGTGTGTGGTATTCGAGCTGTACAGCAGCGAACAGGAAGGCGCTCCACAGGGTCATCGCCATGGCCCAGAGGACCACTGGCTGCCCCTTCCTTCCCTGGAGGAACTCTACAGTTCCCACTGTGTCAGAAGGGCGCGGAATATTATCAGGGATGCAATCCACCCTGGTTGTCCACTTTTTGAACTTTTACCCTCTGGCAGACGTTTTTAGACACTAAAGGCCAGTACAAACCGTCTAAAAAACTGTTTTTATTCCAGGGCCATAATTGCGCTAAACACTGCTGGACATTAATATAAGTGCGGAATGCTGAATGTTGTCCAGGGTATACGATGATGTTTTATGTGTCTTTTATACTTCCAGTGACACTTTTCTATGCTGCTTTTTTAAAATACTTATGCTGTCAGGGTTTTTCTTTTATATTTCAGTTTTTAAACTCTTTTATATACATTATTTATACTTAAAATGACTACACTTTTCAATTTCATTGTACCTGTACAATGACAATAAAGACATTCTATTCCTCCAAATTTCCAGTCTACTACCAAGAGTCATTGTGTCAATAAGTATTCTGATATATTCTTATCCTTTAACTGAATGCAGTGTATAAGCCAATCTTTCAGAGGAAAAACAAATGTCTGAGAAATGGAAAGGAAAGACAAGTTAAAAAAAAAACATCCATGATGTGAGAGATTAATATGGAATATACCTGTCTTAGTGTCACCTCGGTGTTGTGTTCACGTTCTTTTTCTTCGCACTCAGTGTCACTTGTTTGCTGTGTGTTTTCTGCCTTTGCCATTTGTACATGTCCTGCATCCATGTCTTGTGCTTCGTCAGCAACCATTAGTTGTTTATTGTCACTGGTAGACATCAGTGTTTCTGTTAAGGCATCATCATCCACTGTTTGCAAAGAAACATCTGCTGTGCACAAGACTGGGCTCATTGTTTGCTCCTCAACATGACATGACTGTGTCGTCTCCTCTTGTTTGACACTGAGAAATGTTGTTTCTGCTGCACGCGTTGGCTGACATTCTGCAACAGGGCTGGATGATTTGGAGGAATGTAACACCTCATTGTAGGTTAATTTGAGGTTCCGCAGGCTTTGTTTGCATGGTAATATGGATTCTAATGAATCAGTTTGATCATAGATGTTCTCTTCTTCTTCTTCAGGATCAGTGATTTCAATAAATCCAGATACATTTTGAGGAGCAGGTATTGGAACGTCGTCTGTCTTGGCCTCACTACTTAAAGATGTTCCAGGTGATATGTTGGCCTCCAGGGCTGAAGTAGTGTCTCTCTGCAATGGTTCAGTGTTCTCCTGTAGAGTAATTAAACTGTTATTAAAAGTAAGGGAACTATCTGACATCAAAGGCTCTGCAACACTTCCTGCTATACAGATATGAGCAGTGAAGACATCTGCTTTTGGTCGACTCTTGATTAACAGTTCATGCTGGGATTTTGATGTCTGTCTAATTTCTGCACTTGGGTCAGGATTAGGGATATTGGCATCCTCTTTGGTTGGCTGCATAAGGCTCGCTGCAGGACAAATGCCTGAAATCTCTGCTTCTTGATCCTGTTCTGGACCATCAGCATTTGTACTCGCCCCTGCTGATGTGTCTGTGACAGCCTCAAGGCAGGATGGGTGTTTTTCTGACGTGTAGAAAGGCTTTTTGGGTTTAATTTTGTTGTCAGTCTGACTACTTTTCAAGTTTTTACTGTAGTCTGCTGGAGAAGAGAGGGTGGTAATAGTAATAGTTGTAGTTTCATCTGGTGGAGCTGAAATTGTTCTGTCTGGCAAATCTTTGCAATCCAATTTAATTTCATCATGGCCCGGGGCAAGCTGCGAGATTTAAGACAAAGAACAAAAATATTAACATGCTATCATGGATATCATCAAGCTATGAAATGGAGAAAACAGAAATGCAATAGACAGTCATTTATTTATTCCCATGTTGGCATCTAGATCCAGTATCAACAACTCATATTAGCTCATATTAGTAACATGAGAATATTGTGTATCTCTTCTTAAAAGTGTTGTATGTAATATTTACTGTATATTCTAAACTCTTAACAGCAGGGGGAAGTCACATACCAGAACACACTTAGATGACCAAAAACCCCCTACGAATCAATGCTATGTATCCACAGACAGTTTCAGTCAGTGACTAAATTATAAAGCTCAATGTTTACACACATCTGTATTATAGTATCATGATACTAATAAATCCAATTCATTTCCAATACGTTGGTATCTTTGGCAGAACTTCAGTGGTCTTTACTCTCAACGCTAATGATAATTGAAGGTCTTTTTTTTTTTTAAAGTATAAATATCATAAGCCCTTTAATGATGTTTCCAAACATTAACAAATATAGATTCTAAGTTTTTATAACTGATACATCATTGTCTGAGATTTTTATGCCATTTCAGAGTCAACATCACTATTGTAATGTGATGTAATGTTAAGTATACTCAACTGGTTCTCAACTGGTGGGTCGTGACCAGAAAGTGGATCCTGGTGCTCTGAGTGGGTCACGAAGTATATGTCTAAAACAGCCTTTTGTTGCTTTTTAAAGCCAAAAAATGTAAATATCTGACTTTTATTTTGAAGGATATGGAGTGGACGCATTATTGATGACAGCCTCAGTTTACATTGTTGTTTACAGGCAAAGTACAACACAAATACGACCCTGAGCATGTTATATTTACATATGTAACATGCTGTATGTTCATGGAAACAGAAACCTCAAAATAAAATGTCATTTAGTACCAAAACATACACTGTTGTCACTTTCATTGTGTACAAATACAACACCCAGTTGTGATATCTGAATGCAGAGGTGACAATAAGAGTTTGTTTTGTTTAGATTATGTGTCTTTATGACCTACATTTCAAATACTTGTTTACACAGTTTGAGTTCTAGAAAAGTGGGTCAAGACTTGATGACGATCGTGGGAAAATATGGGGTAAGACCAGTTGAGAACCACTCAGTTGCTGTAGACTATAGCTGCAGCAGAGAAAAGTTGTCGTCCTAAAATAAGACCAGGTGAGCATCAGTAGTGCACCCTGGGTAATGCAGTTTATTTTGGCAGACAGCTTGCAAAAGGTGGACAAAAGTCACACCACTATACAACTGTACACTGCAAAAAAGGGGCATCTAAAAACCAAATAAAGACACAGAATTTGAGGAAAAAGGTGCTTGAAACAAGTGAAATTATCTGTCCATTCAGCAAGATAATTTCACTTGACTAGAAATAGAAATAAGAAATAAGCATGTCTACAGATGTACGAACACTTAAAATAAGAAATTAACTCTTAAAACAAGATAAATTAACTAACACTTCTAAATGTATGTTGTTGTTTTTTTTACTTTGGTAAGAACCAAATAATTTGCAGTGTACTGTTATGTAACCAGGAACTCACCAGGTGTTTGGACAAAGTTCTAAGTGCAGATGTGCTTTCACTGAGAATATCTGAGGCTCTTCTCTCCAGTGTCTTTGCCACTTCTGTTCCCACACAGTTAAGCAGAAAACCTCTTTCTGAGAGCAATTCATGAAGAGTGTGTTGAAGACGCAACCCCTCATCCAGAGCTGTCTACGAGAATCACAGACACACACAGTATAAACCCAAGAAGTCAAACCAATAACAGATTTAGGAGTTCACTGACAAGCAGCTGAAACTCCTGAACTATCTGTAATTGTTAATAATATGTTTAGATTAATACACTAAAAAGGTCATTAAGGATCACACTTCATCTTCATACACAATGAATACAGCACTGTAAAAAACATGTAAAGTCCAGCCTCTTAGGCTTTTTGGCAGTGAACACATTTTTCCTAATGGCAAAGAGCAAACCACTATTTATTATGCTCAGCATGTGCCACAAAATAACCAAGGTATTTTTCTTCTAGTATTAAGGATGAGGGATGCATTGTAGCTGTGACATTTTGAGAAAAGCTCTACAAAAGAGCGTAAAAACATTAAGAGTCTTTTTTAAAGTCAGACAAAGGGCAGGATAATGGTCTTGGTATTAACATCAGTGGCTCAAACATGATGGGAGAGCTAGTTTGGACATTCTTGAGAATAAATTACTGAATACCTTTTGCCCTCCACAGTTCCACAAAAGAAGAGTAAAAGTAATTACATTCAATTTTGTATTTTACTCCAAACAGTTCTAACAGACTGATGTCTCAGTGAAAATCTAAAATAAACTGGTATCTTTAAAGTTGAATGAAGGGAAATTAAATTGCTTTGTTCAAAGAGATTAGCTTCACTACAATTATTTGGTAAATAAAAAGTATCAAAGCGAAGAATTATAAGACGAGAAAAAAACAACACAGAATCAACTAGTGCTTCAGCGGTACTCTGTGTTCCAGGCTTCAACACAAATGCACATTCTGTTAATCATCAGTCTTTTAATAAATGGATTGAGGTCCTCTCAGACATGCTGTTTAGTGTTACCTGGCTGAACGATGATGATGATGATGATGGTGGTGGTGGTGGTTCAGTTTGTACCTTTTGTCTCCACTGCTGCAGTTGGTTGATGACCTGCGTCACCCTGTTAGTAATGATTTCTGAAAAGTCCTGTTGCTTAAGTAGAAAAATGGACCTGAGGCTACAGGAGAACGCAAGAGAGAACAAACAGACATGGGTTGAGTTCAAATGATACATAAAATATATACAAAACCTACTGCCTGCATCAACCGTGCATTTCAGTGGCTCTTGATCTGAGAATCAACAAGTTTATTTGCACTGAAGGTGGTTTTAAACACGTAAAGCATGTGTCAGCCTAATGAAGAAAGGTTTCATTGAACAAAAACAAATAAACAGTTGGAACAGTATGGAAAATACATATTAAAAAAAGACAGCAGCAATATTAACTGGGTTCTGCTTTTAAGGAATATCGTTGTACACATTTAGAACCTTTTAAATTCTTGGTGGCGTTTTACATGTATGTTTTAATTAAGGTGCTTTATGTATGGCTTTAGCATGGCGTTTTATTCTGTAATTGATGAATATTTTTTGTGTACATGAATGACTGAAATTTCCATTTTCTCAACTTAACTTCTGCTGCATATGACTTGGAAAAACTTGAATAACGTGATTATATTTTAGTCGTTGACAAAAAATTGTGCAATCCTTAGAACAGTGTCCAGTTTAGACTTGAACCTTTGTTGTTTACAAACTGATATACATTCAGATTTATTTAATATTTTAATTCTGTTCTGTACCATACAGACTGAAACACTCAAATCCTCTCCTATTTGTCTTTGAGGAACTTTGGTTTTAAAATCCCAAAAACAGTTCCACACATTTGTTGACAAACTGGTGATCCTAAGCCTACCTTTGCTCCTAAACATCTAGACCTCATCACAATCATCATTACAATCACCTGTTTCCAGTCACATTGTTACTTAAAGCTGCAGGAGCTGAAGTCAGGAGGAAAAATACCAGAATCAGAAAATACACACCTTTCTTCTGTAGTTCACTCCTCTGACTCCAAATTAAAAAAAAAACTTAATGTAAAGTTGGATGAGCTGTTATGGAAGAGTTTTCCCAAGTTTCTGGACATGTCAAGACATGAAGTAGAGCAGCAGAATCACATCCAGGTCATGTCTAATGGAATCTGATCAGTGATTGGTGGTTACATCTGCCCCCCCCCAAACTGTCTGAAAAACATTTGATTGGTCAAAATGTGCCTCTTGGGGGTAGATTTTCTACAGCCTGACAACACAGGCCAGAAATACATGCAGAAATCTCATGTCTTCTCAATCAACAGAATAATAATTATGGATTTTTTTTGCCTGGTGACACTGCAACTTTAATTATCTCAAGTCATTATTAGCTCTAAATGAACCATTTTTGAATTTTTGTTCATGTATTCTTACCTGAATAGGAGAAATGGATGTATATTTGCAAATAAACTTAATTTGACCAGTAAAAACATGAAATATGTTGCATTCATGACCCTACATTAAAATAAGTCAGAGTTAATTTTAACATAACTGCCTTTTTTTTTAATCTGCATTCTCAATTCCATTTTCCATGTCTAATTTCAGGGCTTTCTGTTAATGATTTACTTATTTTAAAAGCTACATGACATAGCTGTGAATCAACATATCTAAATAGGTGCATATATATAGTGAATAGACACTGGGTTGCAAATTTTATGGGTGGGTGTGAATTTTCTGACTGTTCTGCTGCAGTAAAACTGTCCCTGTCAGTCTTTTACTATTATATGCGATGGTATTAGATTTATTAAACTGATGCATTCACGTATATGACTCAATTTAATGCTGAAAATGTTAAAGATTGAGCTCATACTACTTTATATTGTTAGTGGTTTAATCTAAACTTGTGTATCTCAACTTTTCATGAGCTCAGAAAAATAGCGCAATGTTCACCTTTGTGACAATGTATTTTCCAGCAAAGCCATGAGGATTTTTAAAGAGCTCATTAATCACATTTGTAATAAACATTTGTGGAGATGCATGTTTTTCACTGTACGGGAAATGCATGAAAAATTGTAATCTAAAGTAACTTAACCTGCGAGACTGCTGTAGACTAAACTAGAAGCATGAAGTTGCATAAAAAAAAAGAAATACTCAAGTAGGAAGTACAACTAAAAGTGCTTAGTTGCATTCCATCACTTTCTCTGAAGCCATCATGGGATGAAGTACCTGTCAATATTTTTAGCAACATCTGCAGGAAGTGTCTCATCTGTCGTGCTGGACTCTCCAGTTTTCTGCAGCTCATAAACTTTTCTGTCCAACTCGGTCAGCCTGGTGCCGTAGTCCTGCAGGAACGAAACATACTTGTGTGAATGATAAAACTGTCAGTAACTGTTTAAAACCAGAGTGAAATATTCATGAAGCATATATTCCTCCATGAACTCCCTGCTGTTAAACATTATAGAGGCTTGTGAACTGAACCTGTATCGTCCACCACTGCTGTTTGAGTTTGATGATATCAGCCACATCAGCGTCCCAGCACAGAGTCTCCATTTCGTCGGACAGGCTCTTCAGTGCTGTTTGGACACACAAGGCCTCGTCTTCCACTTGTTGAACTTTCTGCTTTCTGTTCTCTTGTAGGAGAGTGAGATGTTCTCTGATGTTGTTGTCTAGTGCCCTCTTGTGGTTTTGGAGGTTACCCACTTGCTGGGAGACGCTGGCGTGAGCTTCAGCTGTGAAACTGGTGATGGAGTCCTTGAGTGTTGCAAGTTGTGAAAGATCATTTTCTGTGTCTGTTACTTGTTGTAGCAAAGCCTTCAAAAGTGAAGAGAATCACAATTTAAGGCATTTGGAATTTGTTCACACAGAAAGAAAATTACGGAACGTTAATCTCCTTCATGCAAAAGTCATATTTTCTTAGAAGTCTGTATTTTTAATGCACATTGGCAGCAAAATTTTAAAAAAAAGGATGACAAACAGCTTCAAACAGCTATAATTGTTAGACCACCTCTTATGCGAACTTGTCTTTTTTAGGAATATTAACTGTTTCTAGTTTGTTGTCTAGTTGTTTGTAGATGCTCTTAATTTATCAGAAAATTTTGTTTTTGTTGTAATTGATTAAAACACGACTCATACCATTACTAATTTTGTATACATTTTGTGTCTCTTTTGGCAGATTTGTGACTCATATTTCTACACAAGAAAAGCCCTGATGACTGAACAAATCACATTTTTGACAAATGTTGACTTTTCACTACTTTGTCACAGTGCTCTATGAATTATCTCCAAAACTATACGTGATTCATGTTGTCAATTTTCTTAATGGACCTTACAATAATTAAGGCTAAAACTGCCTCTAGAAGTGGAAAAAATAATGTGTAAACTGAAATAAAAACTGTGACACAAGAAAAATCAGCTTCAGTTTCCACCGGGTTTAATAATTTATGGTGTCTAATAATTAAGTGATTATTCTGATTCCTCCAAAATAACAAATAAACGGAAAAGCTGAAACTTAAATCAAACTTTAAGACCAAATCAAAATAAAAACTAATGACAATTTTAGAGCTCTAACTGCTTACCTCTAGAGCTGCTTCATCTCTCTGAGTTTGACAGGCTGACATCTTTTCCTGCAGAGATGTCAATTTACAGCTGCAGTCCTGCAGTAACTGGCCAAAATGTTCCTCATTACACACACCTTCCTCCAGACAGGAACACACATCCTGTGGACATTTCAGTCACAACAAGCCACAGTCAGAGAGCTGATATTCACACTACACTTAAACAGGATCAGGACTGGAACATAAGGACGATCTTTACATTCAACTCCTCCACCAGTGATGACATGTAGGTGTCCAGCTCAGGCAGAGACGAGTCTGTCCAGGTGCTGTCATCTGTTTGCTCAGTTGCTTCCGTCTTCTGTTCATCTAGGTTTGTGATCATTAATTGCAGAGTTTCAGCTTCATCCCGCAGCTGATGAGCCACATGGCAGGTCTGCTTGCGCTGAGCCATCCCAGGCCAAGGGAATAAAGTCTGAAGCTGAGCAGTTTGCCTCTGCAGCTCCTCAGCTCTGCGGTGGGCCTCATGTCTTTGGGTCAGGTTGAAGGACGTACGCTCTGGAGCTGCTTGAAGATCCCTGAAACACCAGGACAAACAAAGATTGGAAAATAAAAATCAACATTCACACAATACTATTCATTACTTATGTTTATTTGAAAGGGTCACAGATACAATACACACGGATCTAGATGTACAAGCAGTTTGAATTCAAGTATTGTAGTGTTTATATGTGGATGCAACTTCGGAAATAATTATGCCGCTATTTTGAAATAGTGTTGTAACGTGTTTTCTTCCTCTTCCTTTGGAGATCTTAATGGTATCAGACTGCTTTCTCCTCTGAAGGTTGAAATAAACGGTTTTGCTTACTCCATCTGTCTCAGCAAACACTCTCTTGTTCTTCAACTCCAAGTAAATTGGCATCTTCCCCTCATCATGCATTTGTTTTCTCTTGATTGAGTGACTTATAACTTACTTTACCTTACTTTGTTGCCCATAAATAATTGTGTTTTCAGACATATTCCTCTTTTTTTCCCAGTAATCACCTTTGACCAATTGCAATAATTATATACTAGTCTCAGTTACACTTTATCAAGAATAAATCACATTGTCACAATCATTTCATGAGAAGAAGTAAAATATATTTTATTCTTTAGTCAAATTTTCCAAACCTTAAAATCTTGGGATGTAAGAACAGTACCTTATTTGCTTTCTGTCCAACATTTTCAAGGTCTAATTGTGCACTCACACTTAATTTTACACTGCTCTGCATTCTTATAAAAAAAAAAAAAACACTAATATTTACTTGCCATTTCTTTTATTAAGGTTTACCAAATCTGTGTGAAAATTTTACTCACCTGCATTGAGGCTGAACTGACCACAGAAAACTCCTCCCCTGCACCTCAGTTTTCTGAAGCGTGTCCTGAAAATCCTGCTTCGGGTCGTCTTCATCTCTTGGTCTTTGGCTCATAATTTTCCCAGTAACTGTGAACTCCTCCATACATGTCCTTCCCTCTGCAGCTTTTGCCTGAAATATATTATTTTACATAAGTTACTCACACTTTAAGCTGCAGTCACGCTCACCTGATTTGCCTGACTGAAATCCTCACATCAGCTCTGTACAACAAATGGACACTCCTTAGTGAGAAACAAGTAGAGACAAATGTACAGAGAGAGAGAAACAACAGATTAGTGTAACCACACCTGTATGAACTGCTGCACAGCGAGAAACACTTTAAACCTTCTAAACCATCTCTTATTGCAACTACTTTTGTAAGGAGAGAAGGAAATGATAGCTATTTGGTGAAGAACCTTTTAGTTATTTGAAATCTTGAATAAAGTGAGTCTTAAAATGCCTGAGCAGTTGAAGTTTCTTACTTTAACATGTTGCAGTCTCTGCTCTACAGGACTCTGGGACTCTGGAGCATCAACTTGTCTCACATCTCCAACGCCGAGTTGAGCTTGAACTGCGTCTATATCTGTACTCAAAGGTTTCTGCTTCTCCTCAGGGTTACCCAGTATGTTTGCTTTAAAGCTGTGGTATCGTTCTAGCAGTCTGCCACTCTGTTCAAGCAGTGCAGACTGCTGAAATACGCTGCTTTTTAACTGTGACACAAGAAGACTGAAGGTCTCTGTCCTCTCCCTGCAGAGTTGAAAAAAGAGCACAAATGTGAAGCTCAGTTACAGTTCATTTAGTGGCTTTTAATGTGAGTGAGTCGGCTTAAACTGAGCTTTGCTTTTGTCAGCGTAGAGCTACCAAAGTCTAAAGTGGAAAAAAAAAAAAACAGAGGAAATTTATCACAACCTTGTAACTCTCTTAATAGGAAAAAAATAATTTAAAACATCATAATTTTATTCCCCACTTTGTATTTTTGGGGCAGTATGTAATATGTAGTATTTCTATTTACAAGTATTAAAAATTACCTAAAAGTGTCAGTGTTTAGAGTGAAGAGCTCTGAAGCTTTGCCAAAGACATGATTTATGTGACCACTAGAGGGAGTAGTGAGTCACTGCCTCTACCATTGTGAGGAAAACTAACACTATGGGACCTTTGACTGAAATGCCAGAGGGTGATGAGATGGGATGAGAACTATTAAGAAACAACTTTTAGAGTCAAAGAAAGTGACTAAGTGATAAAAGCTAGAAGTACTGTTGTTGTTGTTTTCCCCACTGGACACAGCTCTAAATGAAAAGAATGGAGTTTGATGCTGAAATCACAACGTTTCTTCAACATGAATGAGTTTTATTCTGAGTCTTATGAAGATACAAAGTTATTATGTGATGTTATTATCTTTGCTAAGTTGTCATTTGTTGATCCATGGTTCAGACTAAACTGTAATTGTTCTGACCTTGTTTGGACAATTCCAAACAGAACTTTAGTGCAGCTATTGACAACACAAACTAAGCAGAAAACAAGATTTATGGTTTTACCGCAGATGTTTTTCATCTAAAAACAGAGCCACAGCGTATGGAGATTATAAGACAAAGCGTTATTTTGACTAACTGTCAAAATAAATGACTATAAGTTTTGTTTTGAAGAATGAAAGTTGATGATACCATAATACAGATGTGTGTAAACAATAAGCTTCAGGCCTATACTTTATTCAGTGAGGGATATAGTCTGTGGATACATAGCTTTGATTCATTGGTGGTTTTGGTAAGTGTGTTCTGATATACAACACACTTCGCATGATCAATTGCGCAAAAATCATATAAAAGATAAATATAAAGTTCTGTTCTTAAATTCACTGTATCTTCCAGCCTTTTGTGTTGCCATAAACAGTCGTAGTTAGGGATGAGTCAGTCACTGTGAGTCAAATACAGGCTGCACAACCTCCATCGTTCCTGACTCTTTAGTCAGCGTTGCTTAACTACAACACCAAACAACTGCATATTGTTAACAACTGCGCACCTATTGTCAGCTTCTTTACTTTAATGCTGAAAGAGAATGCACTGTTTTCTATGCATTACATTCAGGGTCGATCTAATCCAATCTGTGCAAACAGTGGCCTTTATCTTCCTCTCTTTTGAAACATGTTGCTAACGCGATGTGAAAAAATCCTGACTCCACTTCCTTGTATAAAGCATTGCATAAACATGGTCTTCACCAGACTTTTGAATGACACACTGAGCTGTTCAATTAGAAAAGAGTTTACCTTTCATCCAGAACTACTTCTTTTAAGACACCTGGATCCTCTGCAGCTTTCAGCCATTGTTCCAAATGCTCATGTTCTCTTTGCAGCCTACAACACATAGACAATGATTACAAGACTAAGAACACACACTCAGAAATCACAGTAAGTGTCATTGTCCTCCTACTGCAAACAGGACAGACAACTGAAAACAGGTTAGACTTCTCCAGCATTCTTTCAATCTTAACTAATTAATTTATATTAAAGGCTTCACAATATAAAAAACTATTTATCTTGCATGTTTTTCAACTATTCTTTCTTCCACTCTTTAAATATTTTGTCCATTCTGGGATACTGTGGTTTTTCCTGTTTTGTAGATCCTCATGACACACTTTGTAACATATTTAAGTGTTTAGACGTATCAGACTAGCAATTCTTTCATCCAGCTTTTGTAATGTGTAAGTGAAGCATGTTACTGTGTATAGTTAGAGACGGGATTTCACTGCAGCTGTGAAGGTCTGTCCACTTTACATGACAGCAAAACCTGCTAAGACACAGCTAAAAATGACACCTAGTACCTGTCCAAAGTCCAGATATTCCTCTGTGTCTGTTCTTCCACCTCAGAAAAGAGCTGATGGGTGGCTCTGACTTTGTCCTGCAGCTCATTCCAACCATCAGACAGACTCTGTAGACTGTCTGGACTCACTATTGAAGCCATGACATGCAGATCCTCCTGTAGACTTTCTACCTGCTCATCATGGGTCTGAAGCTGCAAACACAGATCCTACAGTGGAAAAAGAACTCACAATGATGAAATCACAACCACAACAGTGTCTAAAT
Organism: Apogon hyalosoma; assembly: GCA_037367295.1. NCBI lineage: Eukaryota > Metazoa > Chordata > Actinopteri > Kurtiformes > Apogonidae > Apogon > Apogon hyalosoma. Next base: position 10,006,289 of record JAPQRP010000018.1, read on the forward strand.
ATGGTGTACAAACATTAAATATATGTGATCATTAACTTATAATTTATATAAGATATAAATATTATATGATTATGAAAAAAATTGTCTTGTGAAAAGAGGCTGTCAGTCTTTGTTGGTGCCACTCTGAGATCTGAAGTCATGTATTTTCATGTTTTACAGACACCATTTTTATAATGTAAATATCTTTGCTTTTATTGTAGTCATTCTGTGTTACTTCATTCAGTGTTACTTGATCCGATGTCATTGCATGACAATCTTTACAAAACATACTGAAAAATTGACCAACTATTAGTGAGTGTGTTCAAAATTGTGGTCTTTCCTGTAGCAGAAACAAACAAAGGGGTTTTATCATCCTTAATAAACATAACGCTAGACTCATAACATAACTGCCTATGTCATGTTTTTCAGGCCATAGCCAATGATGGAAAATGTTAGGAGAGTAAAATTACACATGTAACATAATTTTGTCAAAAATATGATTTGGGCAATTATGCTATGAGGCTAACGATGTGCAATATGTACAAAGTTTATAAGTGCATCCAAAAAGTTTTTAAAAAAAATTAACTTTTGTATGGTTATTCGCATTGCACAATTATTTGTGTTTGTTATTTATGTGCTCTGGAATCAAACTGCTGCATCACTGTCAGCGATCCAGAAGTCCATCTATGAGTTCAGCAGTAGTTTTTACCTAGCTGCTGGTGCATGACTAGTCATTATTTTAAAAATCATTAATTTTTTTTAATTTTTGCATTTATTTCATATATTTAGAAATGCTATTAAGCAATGTTTAAAGTCCAGACTGAAGTTACTTTATGAAAGAAAAGAATGACCATATAGGGAGACATATGATTCATGCCTTAAACTTTGGTGTGGGATGTCAATACTCAAAGTTTGAGATTTTCTTCAAGTTTCTTTGCATGTAATTGATGCGACTGTGTCTTTCTCATTGTTACCACTTTAGACTGTGAAAGGTTCAAAGCTTTAAAGAAATGCAAATGTTCATTCATCATATTTATGTTTTTACCTTGAGTTTTGCAAGTACTGTTGTAGCATCTGGGGCAGTGAGAGTGAGGAGGGAGTCCTGAATCTTCTGTAGAGACTCAAAACATTCAGTCATCCTGTTAGTTACATGTCCCTTAGCAGCCACCATCCCCCTATAAACATCCACAGCTTCAGAAACAAGTTCCTTCAGCTCCTCCATCTTCTTCTTCATTTGGTGCTCCACCACCTAAACCCAAAGGAAATAAAATGAGAAACCTCCACTGATATCTCCCTTGTAGCTATATGTGCATAAATATACAACTAACATTTTAAAAAGTTTGAAAATGTAGCTGTAATGTAACTCCAAAATAGTGTGACCAGTACTTTATCACCATCTAACAGAAACTAAATGTAAAAAAAATCTGCTGTTTTTACATTTGCGTATAAAACACTAATGATGAAACCAAACAAAACCAACTTTATTTATTTGTATAACCACTGTATCTGTAGATCCTAACGGCCTCAAACTGAACCAGAACATGGTGCAGTACCTGCAGCTCCAGTGGGGGCTCTGTACTTTGAAGCAGTGCCTGAATTTCAATGGTTCTTCGGTGGAAACACTCCATACTCTCCTCCTGGGCCTCAATCTCATCCTGGAGACAGTGAGAGGGAGATGATCACTGCTCAAAGCAACTGTAGAAGAACTTTTAATTTCCCATGAGGTAACGCAGCAAGGTCTGAATCTGTGTATTACAGAATGAAAAGCGGGAAAACAGGAATACCTGCAAGGCCTTAATGTCCTCCTCTGTCTGAAAAGATGGAGACTGAGCAAACACTGATAGTTTATTGATGGTCCAGCTCTCTACCTCCGCCCCCAGCTGAAGAACTCCATCCCAGAGAGTCAGGCTGAGGTGTAGGTTTTCAAGATGAAAATCTGCTCTTTCTGATATCTGTAAGAAGGTGTGTGAGTCAATGTTTATAGTCCCAAGTACTGCAAATAAAGAATTAAAGCAACAATTTTGCACAATTTTAAATAAATCATTAATAGTTCATAATCAATTGTAGGGGTGAAATCTGCAAGAGGAATAATAATAATAATGGATTAGATTTATATGGCGCTTTTCTATGAATGCATACTCAAAGTGGATCCATTATTCATTCACTCACACATTCACACTCTGGCAAGGAGGGTGAAGTGTCTTGCCCAAGGACACAACAGCCCATGACTTGGAGCGGGATTCGAACTGCCAACCCTTTTTTATTGGACAACCTGCTCTACCTCCTGGGCCACAGCTGCCCCAGGATTAAGAGGGACTGACTATTCTAAATAGGCAAAAAGAGCAAAATCTTCATGCTACAGTGTAATGACCACAGAGGAACAGTATAAAAATACACATCCTGACCAAAAGCCCCCACCTGGATAATACCAAACAAAAAAAGTACAAGCCTTCCACTGAATAATTACATTACTACAGAGTCCAGACCTGAACCCCATTGAGAATCTTTGGGATGTGATGGAGATGAAGACTTTACACAGCAGTCTGCTTGTACCATCACCAATATGAGATATTTGTTAAAAAAAATAATAATAATAATTGCCAGTTTGGATGGATGCATTTGTTTAATTCATGGCCATGTTCAGATGGTTTGATCATTTATTAAGTATTTATTTTCTATGTTGCACTTTGCAGACATTCCATACATTCTCCACTCGAAGCCAATGTAATATGTCAGCTTATTTTGACGGAAACTAGTTTGTAGCCTGCTGTTGATAAAAAGCATTGAGCATTGTTTATGTTTCACATTTTAGTTTTAAGTTATCAATACAGGAAGTTAAAACTATAAATGGCTTTCCAACTTCAAACCAGGTGGAGCACACATCATGCTTTGCAGTGAAAGGTGGAAAATGTTGCCCGGCTCTCTGTAAATACATTTATCTTGTTATGGCAAATTAATCAAAATATAGGACGAAACCCTCTCATTGCCACATTTGAAAATCGTGCACTTTATTCTACCCATGCCCACTCCAGAGCTCCTTACAAAAAAAAGCATAAGCAAGTGTATTGTTATTGTAGATGGTGTTTAATTCAGTCTTTGTAGATGGTGAACTTACATCTAGCCAGCGGTCCATGAGAGCATCACCCTCTTCTTCAAATGGGATGGAAACACAGTCTGGAATCTGACGGAGATGAGTGTGAAGCTGCCTGCAGACACTTCGCACCTCCTCAATCCTGTCCCCAAGGCCATTCAGCTCTGCTTTAACTTCCTGGACCTGTGATATCACAAACGCATAAAGGTAACATTGAAAAAAGAAAAACACAGAAGCCGCAGTTTTTGTTAAAATGTCAAAAGCCACGGAGTTGCCTTCTGATTCAATAGTATAATGGACCTTAGTGTGGAGTCTCTGCAGGTTCTCCTTTCCCATGTAGGACGACTGTTCACTGATGGTGTTTTCCGCGCTCTGCAGAGTACCACTGATATCACCACGAATACTCTGGAACCTCTTCAGCATCTCTGTTAGGATGTGGCATTGATCCAGCCTGTATGTGATCCACGCATCAAACAATACACATGTATAAAAGTCACAAATGTCACACAAATTGAGTCAAAGAAATCAGTCGTGAATAATATAAATATTAAACTTTTCAACTTTACCGTTCAGTTATAGCTTTTGTCGTCACCTCCCAAACATTTTCCACCTCTGAATCCCAGAATCCATGAATCACATCCTGGTTTTCTGATTGTGATGTGTCTCGGATGTCCTGCAGCTCAGAGAGGTGACCAGCAAGGCGGTCTTCCAACCCCATCAAGGCATGAGTCCTGCAGTGGAACAAACCAAAATGACAAGCACACCGATTAAACACACTGGAAATACTACATTAATCCTGTGTGTTATGACAATTACAACCACATTCCAAGATGCACCTTTTACTGTTTGTCCATTTCTGATTTTCTGATGATGGTCATTCATGTGATACTTTTGCAGATCCTTAATTAAACTGATGGTATTGTGCAGCGTAGCACAGCTTCCACTTGTTTTTTGCTTTTCGTATGTTATAATTTGTCCTGAGTTTCTATGGTTCAAGACTAAAATACCTCAACACTAAGGACAAGTTAGGAATGAGTTACCCAGCTGTTATTAATTTACTTAGTCAGGGTCAAGCTCCACCTGTATTTCTAACTGAAAGAAGTGTGTGTGTGTGTGTGTGTGTGTGGGGGGGGGGGGTAATATGGGGACAACTAGGTTTCACTCATTTGTGCTGCAAGAGGTTTGCTATGGTCTTAAAATGTATAAAAACACCAGAATATGGAATGTGATACATAGATCGATGATGCCAGTTCAATATTCAGTGACCAAATTACATCAGTATAGCACCAAATAATGATAAGACAAATCAGTCCAAAGTTTCCAAATCAGTTCCATCATGTTGTTATTAAATTATTTTTGCAACAGCAAATGTGGGAAACCTGAACAATCACTGCTCAGATTATTTGTGCCCATGTGGTATGTACTAGGAACTCAACTAATGGGTTGTGTCATTCAGTCCTAAACAATCTAAACAAAAAAGAAATATGATGGAAGGTCCAGTAGATCTGACTGTTGATCTGATTACCTTCGCTGCAGAGCAGGTAGGGTTGGTTCCCGTAAACCAAGCTGCTCAGCTGCTTCCCGTAACTCCCTCAGTGATTCTAACAAGGCTGTTCTCCTCTGAACCAGACTCTCCTCTTCTCCCTCTTTATTAATCTCTCTTGTTCTTCGTCTCCTTCTCCGGCTCCTGGACTTTACAGCTTTTCCATCAGCCTTCCATGTTTGAGCTGAATGCAGTCCCCCACTTTGTGCCTTTATACCACTCTCTCCATCCATCTGATCCTTTTGTGCTTTTGACATTGATTCTCCTTCCATTCTACTTGTAGAAGGATGCTGTTGCACTTGCCCCTGGAGTAAAACATCTCCTGTCATTATCTGCTCCATTTTCATTCCATTCACCTCTTTATAATCTTGCACCTGCTCTTTTTCCTGAAGAACCAGTACATTTCCCTTGTCTTTCCTCTTCCTGGCATTCCTACACAATGTCACCACATCCTGGCATGTCACATTTGTACCGTCCATGGTTAACATCAGCCCTGCTGCTTTCAAAACACTGTCAACACCACCTGATTGTTCCAGAACAGACTGAAACCTCTGCTGCATTTCTGTCTCCTGCTCTGCCTCATTCTGCTGCCTGCTGCTGTCCTGGTTTGCCAACAAGTTTGGGAACTCAGCCTCGACTTCCCTCACTGTGGCCAGAAAGTGATCCAGAGCCTGAGCAGCTGACTGAGTGTCCTCCAGCTGCTGTCGGAGCTGTTTCAGATGATGAAGAGCCTGGCAGAGGGAAGAAGCAGCTTCAGGCTTCTGTTTTTCCTCTTCACTGATTCGATCTAAAAGTTTTCTCATTTCGTACTGCACCCTGTCATCCAGGTCCTGTGTAACACATCAGATATTAATCACAGTGTTTATAACCGTCAGTCTACAAGTTGTGACAATGTTGAACAAAGCACAAACGCACCTTTAAGTCAGATATCATCGTGGGATCAGCCAGGGTCAAGGAGGAGATGTTCACAGGCGTTCTGATGATCCTGCTCAGGTTTTCAGTGATCAGTGATATCTGATCATCTGCAGACTCCATCAGGTCACAGGGACCTTGTAGACATGTCACACTGGCACAAAAACAGTAGAACTAATGGTTTTTACTTGTCAAAATAAACTGTCATTATGCTGAGTACTACTTAAGAAATAATGCTGAAGCAAAAAATTATCACCACATTATATTGAGTAAACAGATGAATAGGTCCATGGCTGCTGGATGTGTTTGGATGTACTCGTTTATTTCTATTTTTTTTTTTGAATAACTGACAGTTTTTTTGTTTGTTTTTTTTGTCTAATTACAGGAGTCAAGAATGATTTTCTACCAGAAGAGAAACACTCAAATTTATTGAAATTGGGTACACTGATTCAAAATCTGCAACTAGAATGTCTCATTCTGAGTTATGCATAATTTGATTTGTTGCTATTAGTAGGATATCACACCAGTGTTTTAGTTCTATAAGAAGAGGTTTAAAAAAGTGATTCAATTTAAACAAAACAAAAAAATAGAAGGAAAGAAAAACTGCGGTGCATTCCAAAGTATAGCAAAGCTGGAAGATGTAGTTTTATCGGGTCCCAGATCAGAAAACTCATTAATGATCCTGTACTCACCTCAGCTCATAAAATAAACAGCTTAAGATCCATTTGTGCAAGTGGAGGAACATTTTATGTTCAAATTATGATAAATTATTTAAGGACACAATAAAAGAATATGAATGAATAGGTTACAAAATGCCACTCAAAATTCATTCCTCAACCCCCAATTCTTCAGACTCACCATCTGAAATTACAAGAGGCGCAGTTTGAAGAAAAATGGGGGAAATGGACTTTATTCAGAACCCGAAACAGCAACAAAAACAAAACAAAAAAGGAATAACAGAAAAAGCAATGAATGGATGGACTATTAAAAATGTGACTCCCAAATAGTGTTTATGTTATTGTTGTTTATAAATGTTGAAAATATCAATAAAAATTAAATAAAAAAATTTAATAAAATCATTCCTCCACTCACAGCTTGATTTTTTTCCCCACCCACATTATGTAATGTTAGTGATGAACATGGTGAATGATTTCATCCAGATATTTCTGAAATGGAAACCAGGTACTAAAGGGCTTCAACCCCAATATGATGATGATACTGTTGGGAAACTATCACAACCTAGAAGAACAAGACAGTATCTGAAGCATTTAGGAACAATTCTAAGCACAGTACTTTTTTTTTTTTTTTTTCATAATTTAAAATAATGATGTGCTGAAACTCTGACCTCAAATTCAGAATCAGTATATTTGAGTCAGTGAGGTCAGGTGTTATTCCTATAGTAGCAAACAAAACTTTTGTTCTTGTCCATTCTGAGCGTACATCTGTTGGTATTAATCACCCTTTAAAGTGTTACATATAGTTTAAAGAAGGATAATGAGAAGTATTAAGTCAGTGTTTTGGGATGTGAAGCCTTCTAATCTGCTCGGTAAATGCAAGACTATGTTTTTGGTGGGTGAAATGTTCTCAACTATCTACAAAATTTAAAAAAAAAAAAAAAAAAAAGTAATGATGGAATTATCATACATCCATATTTTCATGACAGCTGGGAAAAATACAAAAAACTTCATCGACCTCCTCTATCAGGTCTGAGTTAAAGCATATGTGTGAACAGTTCCTAATATTACAAATGGCAGAAAATGCAAAAATGCCTGAGTCAGATATCATCCTATACCTTTCCAGCACTTCCTGTCTGGACGGGTGCTCATCCTGTGGTGGAGTAGCCGTCTGTGGGCTGACCGTCCACTCCGCCTCCTGTCTGGTTCCCACGGTGTCGGCCCCGACAACCGCCTGGGAGATGGGGGAGTTGCATAGTAACGGTCCAGTAAGGAAAAGATGGAGCGCCGAGCCTATCCAATTACTGGGGATTAGAGGTCTACAGCCGGTACGACTTCTGAGTGTCAGTCACAGCCAATCAAACTGCTGCATGTGAGTCTCACCGAGGAGACTTAAGCACAGGCAGCTTTAAATGGTGCATGTCAAGAGTAAGAGATTTACACTGGTGTCTTAACTGCATCAACTTACAAGTATTTAATTGCACTGTAAGTCATATTTTATGTCCATGTAAAGCAAAACCTGTCTGTTATCAAATTAAAGAATACAAAAACTCAAACAGAGTATTTCGTATATTTACTTTAAGTACATTTCTGAAGGTAGAAAACCCGAAGACTAATAGGGGGAATATTTTTTTTCCCTTTTCACGTTATGTATTCCATTTTATAACTTTATTTTACTCAGGGGTTTTTTTGTCTTCCATCTTATGTGCATTCTACTTTCAAGATGATTTTATCTAATAAAGCAGATTTTGTTTTTCACTTTTGTTTACACATTACAGCATGTTATCTCTGTTTTTATGATTATACTATATCTTTTTGTATAAAACACTTGATATATTTAATTTCTTGTATGAAAGGTGCTATACATATCATTAGCCTCATAGCATAATTGTCATATTTTTGGCCAAATTGTGGTATTTGTGTAAATGTACTCTCCTAATACTGCTGCTTCATTTTTCATCTTTGGCAAAAACTGAAAAAAATATGACTATTACAATTATGCTATGAGGCTAATGATATACAGTTTATTGTAAGAAATTATGCTAAGATGTTAAAATGTGCCAAAATATCAATCTCCTCATATCATTGTTGAATTACAAAAAGGAAAACAAAAAAATTTTTTGATACCACATACAGCAATCAACTGCTTGGTCCCAATTATTATGTATACAGAGTGACATTTTGACATGTATGGTAGTCATATTAAAAGCAAATTAATATAAAAAACTAAATAAACACATGGAGTGACCCAAACTGGAGCAGGAAATAACTCTATGTGGTTTCTACAAGCAACACCATTGCCCATAAAGTTGGAATAATTTAATTTTCAGACACATTCCTCTTTTTATCCCTGTTTATATACGTCAGTAATCACTTTTGGCCAGGAGAAATGATAACATACCAAGTCCCAGTTACACTTTATCTATCAAGAATACAACACATTGTCACATTTCATGAGAAGAGGTAAAAATATTTTATTCCAACTTTATGGGCAACAGTGTATTAATTTATGTATTAATTGTACGTATGAAAAAGACTCAATATTGAAGCTTTCAAAGATGCATACATGGCAACAATTTGGAGAACACACAGGAAAACGTGTTCGTCTAGGTAAGTCCATCAAGAAAATTAACCACAAAACAATCAGTATGAAATGTTCTGCATTCGTTGTACCTGTAAGTAAGGCTGTTTGCTCTCTGAGACCTGCGACAGACGAGCATTCAGCGGCTCCTCTTTCTCTTGATGTTTCCCCGGGTCTTGTGCAGATCTCAAACGGTCTCTCGGCCTCCTCAGGGGGTCTTCAGACTCCGCCGTGACATCCTGATCTCCACTGTAAATTGGCAGCGTGCTGTCCACAGGTGAGCGCTCTTGCTGTGGGCCGTCCATGCATGGTTTCTCTGGGAGTTTGTTGCTCTGCAGTGGGCTAACCGGCGTGCCAGTTGCTCTCAGTGGGGCGTTTCCACTGAGCTGCCTTCCCCTGCTGAGTTCAGATATGTTCATCAGTGGGAGGTCGAGGCCTGTCAGTTAGAACCACTCAGCCATCGCTTTAGGAACAATGGGATTATACAGCAAAGACTGTTAATCAATCATCTGTCTGTTTAACTCAATGATGCTGTCACTACTTGGAAGAGGTGTTCTCTGTGTACTATTTATATATTATTATTATTATTATTATTATATACTTTGTGTGATTCTGGTTGGTCAGTGATGGCAGATACTTATTTTTGTCTACCAGACCACTGCTATGGGCACTGTTCTTATCATAAGCTTTGAAGATCATATTTATGTCAATATGTCAAATGATTGAACAACACTGGCTTTTTAACATTTTATTTCCAGTATATGTCCCGGTTACACCTGAGATTTGAAAGCCAAACAAGAACATTTAGTGGCACAATAATTCTGTTCATGTCATACCTGAATGGGCATACATCTAAGATCATTGAAATATGATACTTGTCCACTTACGTATTTGTTGCATCTGCTATTTTAAACTTACTGAACTCATGTGTTGTCTTACCAGTCAGTAGTTAGCTCTGGGTCGATGGCTTGTGTTTCCTGTGTTTCTTCTGTCTCATCTATCTGCTGTGTTGTGAGGATGGAGGATTTCTTCAGTGTGAGTGTTTCACAAAGCTCTTGGACCGACTCAGTGGGTGAAGCTTCAGAGACCCCTGTCTGGGGAGAGAATAAACTTGTGGTAAACTTGCATTAAATCACCCTTTTTGTGTCTGCAAGATGTAACTTTTTGCCACAGTCACACACGTCACTGCACAGCTCAGTGCTGGACAAGTACCTGTTGCTGGAAATGGTCACAGTCAGTCTGGTCAGTAGCCTTATGTGGAGCATTAGCATGCATTATTTCACATGCCATTACGGACGATGATTGCTTTTCATCTCTGATTTTAGACCATAACATGGGAATAAAGGCGGCCATTTCCATACGTACATCCTGAATGTAACACAGGCAGAAAGATATTGTGATAAAACATGTAAGGAAATGACAGTAATGAGCCTGTATAATACTGAATACCATTAGGTTACTGAAAAAGCTGTGAGAAGAGTGGATAAAAGTAGGTAAATATATTTTAAGTAAAACACCACAAAGGACCCAAAATTTGATAGTAGCTCAACAAAATTAAAAGAAAATAAGACAGACTTGATTCATGATGAATTTTTTTTTTTCATGTTTCAAGTTTTCTCACTAACTGCAGACAAAAAAAGAAGACACTAGTAATATCCAACTGACACACAAAGATATTAGAAATTTTGGAGCGTTTGGAAATATTTTGATTTGTGGATATTATTTACTTTTTAAACTGCAAAAAAAAAACAAAAAAAAACAGAAAGAACATTATGATGGTATTAGTTTAGCCTGTGTCAATCCCTGTCATACCTCCCACTGTTTTCTGACTGAGTCTGAGAGATGCATCAAGTCCTTGAGCTCAGGCTCGGAGCAGAACAGCCCAAAACCCTCCACTGCACTAAGGAACTCCTCCAGGATGGCAGGCTGCAAAATCTTTAAGGCCCTCTAGACAAAAACACACAAACATGCACAAAGCAACGCCAAACACACACACACACACAGCCCTGTAGACTGTGTTTTGATTCTGAAATGCTGAATTTGATTTGTCAAGGTCTATGCTGCATGAAAAGCAAGACAAAGCATCTGTTTAGAGGCAGGATAGTTTGCAGTCATGCAAACCTACCCTGCCTCTCAAACAAAAACCACAGAAGTTAATCTCTCTGTTCTTCAAACTGTACCTGTTTCCTCTTGGCTTGTGTCCCTGAAATCTCTTTGTCACCAAATAACTTGATCACTTGCTGGATTCGTCCTTGCAGTCGACACCTGGCCTTCTCCAGTCTGCTTCTTGCCATAGACTGGGCTTTTGCTGGAGTATCTGGATCGGGTTTGTTGTCTTTCTTTCCCTTTGTAAATCTGCTTGTTTTATATTTTGACAGGAGGGACGTTTTTTGAGACGTTGGTCCAACATCAGCAACTTGGATGACAGCGGGTAGAGAAGGGGCTTTGTGATTCTGACTTGAAGCTCGGGCATAAGGTACTGTTTCCATTAGGGGCTCAGCCTGGGTTCCAATAATAGCTGTGTAGTTGTCATTTTCAGGCAGATCCTGATGATCTTTTGTGTTTTGTTGAGTTGGAATCTGAGGTGAAAGCTGACTTGGGTCCTGGGTGTGGAGCTGAAGAGAAATGCACCATGGACACAAAATAATTCCAAACAATGTTAATAAACTCTTGGCTTTAGAATAGATTTAGACAGAGAGACATGTCATGCTGAATTTCCCTCCACTGAACAATAAAGTATTTGTATCTGTATGTATGTTGAAGTGCACCACATTTTTACAGACACTAATATTCCACTATTATTCTGAGTTTGACACAGTTTGGATAAATTGCATTTTATGTTTGGATATTCACACTGGGGCCTTATTCTGAATGTAGCATTTCTCAGTTAATACACGTGGGATATGCTCATATTATTCAGGTTTCAGGAGTATTATTGGGACATGCATGCAGTACTTTTAGAATATGCAGGCAATGTTTCACACAGACTTGGATGTCAATTTTTTATACTTTATTAACCACAGTACTGACCTTTTCAAGAAAATGGCTGAAGAAATCAAACATAGAGGCTGTGTTTGCATGAGTAAACAACTCCTAACCCCTAGAATTAAAATCCCATATTTGATTGGAGAATGCATTATGTAGATTGTGAGGGAATGAGAATATTGGTTAAGGAAATATTCATTTTGATTACCCATGTTAACAACTTTGTAACAATACTTTTTTTGGAGCAAGAGTAACAAGTGGAAATTCACTAGTGCCATAGTGTATTTTTACAGAACAGTACCTCTGGGAGAGTTTTCTGATGCTTTCCTGTGTAGCTTGCTTGAACGTCTGAGGGTGGACAAAGCACTGACTTATCCAACTCTGCAGTTTTGCTTTTTCTTGCAAGCTGTTCGAAAAAAAAAAAAAAAGTTCAGACACATGGAGACAAAATCTTGGCAATATTTCTCTTTATTTATTCATGTGTAACTGTGAGTAACCTTTGACGGTGTTGAATGTCTCGATATCTGGCATGCCTCTTGAGTCACCGAATGCACCGTCTGAAGACTTTGAGGACCAACACATGGCCCTGAAGGTGTTTCCTACAGAAGACAATTGTAATTACATACCTAAATGTCTCGTTATCCCTAGAATTGTTTTATGCCTCATTTAGTTTGGTCACATTAAGTGTAAAAAAAAAAATCAATTTAAACACTAGAGCAACCCTTCTCACCTCTTTACATTTTTATTTAGTTTCATTTGTTATTCTTATGCTACTGATGTTATCAAAGCGACAAGAGCAGTGAGACTTTTTATACTCACAAACATTATCTTCTTCACACATTCTGCCCACTGCATGTTGACTTTGCGGAGCTGCTCTGCCAGAGCTCGGCTAGTTTCAGGTTCTGTCACTTCAATGAGTAAGTTCCCCGCCTTGTTTAACTGAGCCTGAAGAGACGTCCACTCACCCATATCCTACGGTACCAGAAAGGAAAATACTGTTGATCTACATTGAGCCAAAACCTGCCAGACAACTTATTGCTGCTCTTTTAAGTGATGACACTTCTATTCAATACAAATAGACTTGGGTTACCTGTGCCTCTAAAACATTGCATTGGTTTTGTAACTGTGTTGTTCGTGTCAGCCATGTCTGTAAAGAGGTGAGGAGCTTATCATAAGTCTCCCAAGCCGACTCCACTCTCTCCATCGTCCCTTTCGCGGCCGCCACGGCTTGTGTGACCAATATCGCTTCATTTTCAGCCTCTTTCACTTGACGACTACTCTGGTAATCATCACCTGCAAAGTCAACACGTGTGTAACTCAAAGATAAGGCATGTTTAAAGAAAGTCATCACATCATAGTATATGGGGTTCTGTGTTTGCACAACATTTATTATAGACTGTAATCAGACCTAGTGCTGCCTTGGTTGTGTGTGCATTAGCCTTCTCCTTCAGCTTTTGGAGAGCATCCATCAGAATCAACAGCTGGCCTTGATGATGCACTATTTCCTAGGAAAACAATAAATGAACAAAAATAATCCCTATAAATGAGACTATACAAACTTTGGCTGGTATTTCAGAAGGGTAGGAGGGTTAAATTGATATATTTAAGGTAAAAATGTTACATAATGAGGTTGGGTGCATAAGTATTTGGACAGGGACACAAATTTTTGTCATTTTGCTTCTATAGACCAATACAAACAAAAATACTGCATTAACTATTTAGGAATTACCATTTTAAACACTCTTCTCTCCCAGATGTTCAAAAGTATTTGAACAAACTAAGATCATTACAAATATGATGGTTGTTTTTAATACTGTTAAGTCGGAACTCATGGATATCATGCAATGCTGAGTTTCCTCCACTGAGATGCTTTTACAGGCCTTTACTACAGCCACCTTCAATTGTTCAGTTGTGGGTCATTCTGCCCTCAGTTTAGTCTTCAGTAACTGAAAAGCATGCATCTACTGGGGGTTTAACTAATTTTTTAACAATATTTTGGTAAAAATCCTTGTTAAAAGTCAACAGTTCAAGCACATCATGATTGTTTCATTTCAGATTTATTGTAGCATTGTACAAAGAGAAAATGACAAAATTTGTATCACTGTCCCAATACTTATGGACCAGACTGTATATAACCATATATTTAAATATCCAGATGCTTAAACTGCATCATAAATACTGTATGTATCATTTGCATACATTTAGAAATCAAAAATATTTGACAGCCAGCTATTTCAGGTACTTACATGCCAGTCTTGCAGAAGCATATGTACTGACTGCTGAGATGTATAGGGAGGTTTCCAGGATTGAACCTTTGCACTGAGATGCCCCAGGAGGTCCAGTACAGTGTGACGGTATTCCTGATATTCAAGCTTAATCCCATGATTCACGGCCATGATTTGGATACTGGTTAAACTGTTGTAAGACATTATATCACACTTTTATTGTCACAAACCTGCATATTCTCCATTTCATTTTTAATATTCAAATATTCATAGAACACTGACTTGAATGAAATGACGCCACCTACCGTGTTTTTATATCATCACACTTTTCAGCTGGCACCACCACACCCCCTGTGTCATCCATGTTGTGGAAGGTGTCAAGGGTATCAACATAGTGACTCACTTCCTTAATTAAAATCTGAAGAGAATGAGTTACATTAGTTAAAAATTTCTCAGATGTTGCATAGTCTGTCCTGCAGTAAGACAGGAACATCTGCCAAAGTTTCAGATATTAAATCAGGTTAAAATTCACAGCCACTTCAAATAAAAACAACCTTCAGTTTGTCTTGTTGGGCTCTTGCTTCTTGGGCAGCGTCTACATGATCTTTCACCACTGACCCTTCATCTGTAAGCACTGCCTCTGCACGCTCCAACCAAACTACGACTGAGTCCAGAGGAGGAGGAAGACTCACATCCAGGTCTAAAACACACTTCTGCAGCTAAAAAAATGACACAAAATACAACCTTGCATAATCAGAACAAAACTTTTCCTCCTGCATAATGAAAAAAACAGAAGCAGCCATGTATTCTACAGATAAAAGTGGTGAAACTGGTGGTAAAATGGGAGGGAATGAGCAAAAGCCTGGTGTTATCTAGTAAGCTATAAACTTTGACTTATAAAATAGGAGGTCTGGTTCTTGTTTATGGTGACCTGAGCTGCTCTGAAAGCTGTAAAACACTCTAAACACACAACTCTATCCTGCTTTACATTAGTATTACTGCACTACACAAATGTCAGATTTGTCTTGACATTTAATTTACTGAATTGCCTGAACATGGGTGCATAATTGCACAAAAACTCTCTGATATTGACCCAGAGGAAAGAGAAATAATGTCAGTAACAGAGCGTAAACGTGAATCATCCTTATGATCTTATCCCTGCCAAAACGACAGAAAACACACTGGAGCAATATCCTTGCTTGGTGGTGGTGCTGTGCAAATAAAACACACAATTAACAGAAATATCCCTGAAAATGTTAATAATTTCCCACTCTTTAAAGTTGCCATGGTGTAGATTCGGTTCTATTGAGCAAAACCAACATAATTCCATAATTCTGTAACTTCTGTGGACTTTTGGGCTGCAAGGAAATGTACCTTGTGACACAGACTCTTGCAAATCACAGGTGTTTTCAGGAAGGTAAGAGTTAAATATATAACTGATAACTATAACTACCAAGGGCTCTACTTTGTGGATCGACATAGAAGATTCATTGTCAGGTCATCTGTATTTATAGTACATTAAGTTTTTTAATTTGGATCAAATTCTGGAATTTCCTCCCCTGATTTCAGCTCCTGTAGGTACAAGTAACTTCTTTTTGCATTTTCATTCTACGTAAATTATTGCATTCTTTTGAGGCTATGAGTTTGATTTTGAATGTAGTAACTGCTTTAAAAGGCTATGTTTTCAGAATAAAAATGCCCAAAGAACTTCTGAATACAAGGTGTGGTGACTCTGTTGTCAATTTCTGCAGAACAGAAGATTTCCTCACCTGCTCCTCCAGTCGATCCCACACTGTCCTGAGAACCTGTTGCTCTTGACTGAACTCGGGGCAGTGTTTCATGGCAGCGAGGCATGTCATCATTTGTCGTCTTTTCTCCGTGAAGGAGCCAGTGAAGTTCTGAAACACCTGGTGAACGTAAAGTAACGAATTGCACATCATGTCGCATAAATACAAAATAAAAACAGAGAAGTGCTTATGCAGTGACTCACATGGTATTTTTCAGCATAGCTAGATTTGTCTGCTGCTGCCCATGCTTCTGTTAGATCCTGGTGGGCCTTTTGTGACCAGCAAGTCAATTCCACTGCACGGTCACTTAGAGAGGCCTAGAATTTCCAAATTGAAAGTGTCAATAACTACACTCAAAACTGTTGTAATGATAAATGATATAATAAAATATGTACACACTATAAAACATGGTAGACAAAATCAAGAGTGGAAATTGATTACTTTTTTTTTATTTAGAAAATCTTAATGCAATTAATGACATTTCAAAGCGAAAGAATGTAATTTTGCAGTAAAGGTGAGATTTTGGTCTTACATAGGAGTAACCATGGATCAGAATCTAAACACATGCTGTTAAACAGGTAGTTGTGCAAGAGGAATGGACATGATTGAAAAAGACTGACGTCATTGCTCAGTGTCTTTCTACCTGCTGTAATTGTGACACTGCAACTGCTGGAGTTAAGTGAGATGACAAGTTTACAGGTGACAAACAAGAGGACTGGACCAGAGGAAAGAGCCACACCAGCACCAGAGAAAACAATGGAAAGGAATATAGATTCAGTTTCACAGGGACAGGTCTACACACACACACACACACAGAGGAAGCCAAAGCATCATCATCAAACAGGGTGGAAACAATGCTTAAACATTCAACCAAAACAGTGATGATGTAGATAATTTAACATGATTCAATCAGGTGACCCACATAGAATGTTGACTTTTATATATTTCTGCAAACACATGGAAATATAATGTTGACATAACTGAAAGACCTGTTACTTATGTTGGTTTAGGGTAAATGATCAAATTACAAAATACAGGACTTGCTGTAAAGTTTTCAACCCATCTCTGTTAATATGAAATATGTTTTGGGGTACAAACATTGATATTATACATATGTGGTTTTGCAGAAACATATAACCATAACATTTTATTGTGTGAATGTGATACTATAACTATAAATATTACTAACCTGCAGATGGCCACCAGGTGCTGGCATATCATTCGAGAACTGTGCAAACTGAGCCACAAAAGTCATAATGGACTTCTCATCAGGGTCTTTAACATCCACATCTGAGGACGACACAAGCACTGACTTATAGGTGCAAATATCAAGGATATGGAATATGGGAAACATTAATAATATTAGTAACATAGTACTTTATCTCTTTTCAGTTGATGTAGAATAGATGCTAATCAGTCAAAAGTGTCTTGAAATAATCTAAACTTCTGTTAAATAAAATACAATCTGTTATAATTGATATTTAAATCTAGATTTTCGTGTAAACCTGCTCACCCTGGGGTTCCAGAAGGCGGGGGATGTGGAGCTCCTTCTCAGCCAGGTGAAACGCCTCCTCCAGGTTCTCCTGGTTACTTCTGTTCCGAACCAGAGATATATCCACCAGTTGTGGTCTGAGAGAACACAGAATAGCCAGGAAAGCTTCTCCGCTTCTCCAGCTCGACTTAAAGTTTTTCACGTTGATAGAACAACCAACCCTGGAGACAGAAAATAGTGGCAGTGATATATTACTGAAGTCATCCATGACAAAGATAATAAACATCTCACACAGTCTGAGCCACTTAAAACTAGACTATTATCCGCAAATGAAGCATCTGACACTAGACCGCTCACATATCCACTGACAATCACATTGGCAAATGGTTTGAAGTCATGCTGTGGGTGTAGTTATTGTTCTGATGGATACAACTAGTGAATTTGTAGAGTGATACAAAAACCACACACTGTATGAAAGAAGCCCATTAAAAACGATGTCCTAATTTCCAAACAACTCACAACCAGCAGGCAACAAAAGAAAACTTCAGGAAATATTTTCATCTAGATTGGTGGTCATAAGACTGTTTGAGATTTGTGCAAATACATTCAAAGGAGTAGTAACTGAATTATCTCAGAGAAAAACAATGATTAGCACTCCCCATTAAAATAAGCATACTCTTGTCTCTTTGAAAGGTGAACACCGACCTATCTGTGCACTGGAGTTTTCAGAAATATGCTTATAAATGTCTGTCTATGTCTTCAGCAGAAGCAAATGGCAAAAAGCAATTATGCAGACGAAGCAAGTATAATGTCCACAAGTTCACATCTGCATTTTTCTCCTTATGAAACTGATCATTTGAGGAAACAAACTCAAACAGAATGTACAAATACAATTATGTGTTTTCTAAGGATAATTATGACTATAGCTGCAAAAAAGTATTTATAGAGGTGAAAATGATTTGCACTGATTCAACACATTCACTTACAACAATTTAGAACAACAGCACATTAATCAGAAATCAGACTTTTTCTTAAAAAAAAAAGTCATGATAATCATGTAGCTCATCCATTAAAATCAATAGTATTAAGTCTTATAAATCCACCTTTGGCACTGGTCCCTGACCCACATGAGCAGGGTCTTTTTGGCGGACACTTTGAGATGTTTGTGAAGAGGAGAGTCCTGACCCGGATGAACTGGTCTGACTGGAGTGGGGCTGCCAGGCCAGGAGTCCAGACTGGACAGGGAGTCCAGGGAGGAATGATGGGAGCTGAAGGAGAGGGTGTTGGCCAGCTCCTCAATCTGACAGAGAAAAAGAGTGAAACAATAGGATCACTGTCTGGCTCAAGTAAATATAAAACAGACATAAACGTAGAAGGTAAAATCTTGTAGTTTTATATCAGCTGTATCCAGTGTTGGGGAAGTTACTTTTAAAAAGTAAGTTTTGTTCATTACTCGTTTCATTTGTGCTCTTTATTATAAAACATGCCACAAAACAGGGCACTTAACAGGAAAACATTGGGCTTAACACAAGGGTTAGGCTTCAACACAACCACTAAGCCCT
>JAPQRP010000018.1:10025578-10038611 GCA_037367295.1 Apogon hyalosoma
TATATATATAGGTGAACACAAAATATATAAGGGCTTATTGTCTCCTGTTAACAGTATCTTGCTAATTATCTTTCTGAAAGTGGGAGATTCTACAGTATTGATGGGTAATATTTCTTCGACAATGAACGAAGCAATGAGTTTGTCCAAATAAAAAGTAGTTATGTTACTGTAACGCGTTACAAAGTAACGCAACACTGACTGTGTCACATCATGTCTGTACAACAGTGTCACAAGTAAGCACTGTATACAATTCCCAAAATGTTTTTAACATACAAATACTTCAGCAAACTGTACTTCACCTACATCGTTCTGATACAAGCTTAATCATATCTGTCAAATATAAACCAATGAAAGCATTAATTTGTATTTAAACACTTATTTTATCCATCATCTACCTTAACATAACATAACATAACACACCTTTAAACCACATTCTGCTGTTGAATCCATTTCTTCTTCTACATACTAATACTAGCAGTACATTAATATGATCTTTTGCTATAATAAGTTTCTATTAGCGGTGCTCACATGACAGTGGAAGATGACGGTCCATAGGAGGCCGAGGATGATAGACGGCCGTCCATCAATAACATCTGGGATGTTTATGTTGACCATTTTGATCTACAGCCAGTCAATTAAAAAAAAAAAATTAATGAGCTAATTACACATTCACAACTGCGCATTTTTGTTTGGAAACGTACAGATTTTTCCCTGAGAAAGTTCAGCGCTGTCTCAATGTTAGCCCTCTGCTGGAAAACCCCATGACCTCTTTGTCTTTTCTATGAAAACAAATCAGGATAATGTCATTTTGTTTATTATTTCAGCCATATTCATGAAAGCTCACTGATAATTTACATCATGGGAACTTACCATAGGTTGGCCACTCATCACTTCCAATAGGTCGAGCAGTTTTGACCCATCCCTGAGGTCAGAATACAGGTCTGACACAACAGAAGGAGGGTTCCTCTGTAATAAAATAAATAAATGAAATAAATAAAATTCAGGAGACAACATTGATTCTTTACTCATTTTACTGAACTCTGAGAATAAACAAAGAACATTAGATTTGCAGCGATAGCCCATAAATGTAGATGTAACTGAATATCTTGTACATTTTACTAAACAAAGCACAAATGCATAATAAATATGACAAAATAGGACATATGGCAGCACTTGAAATTGGACCGAAGTTGTAGTGTTGGAGAAGCAACCACCCATAATTCACTGTCAAATAAGCTACATGCGACAACAACTTTAACTTTTTTTTTTTTTTTAATACATGTTCATTTGCATTACCAAACAACAAAAAGTTAAATTACAAACATAACACAGACATTATGCTCCAGATGCAATCGGCTATAAATAACCTGAGGTCACACTGTCATGTTTTTGACTAGAAATTTGCTGCATCATTAACAAAATAGGAAGTTGTTCAGGGTTTTTCATGTCACGTCCCCCTGTAAACCAGTTACAAATGTTCAGTGCAACAGGAAGGAACAGTGTTCATAAAAACATGATGCTTATAAACCCCAGCATCTTGTGACCAAAGTGCAGTGAAAGTACCTGAAAGTTTGTGAACCCCCTTTAGAACTTGGCCTTTTTGACACAAATACAATCTGATACGTGGTAAGATTTTCACCCAAGTTATAATAGTGATATAAGCAAGAAACAGCAGGCCTGCTTGAGGATCTTCCACAGGATTAACCCAGAAAGACCCAAACAGCCACTGAAGACCAGTATCACCTACTGATGTAAACCTATCAATACATGTAAATAATTGGTGTAAAATGTAGTTTGTCATCTTTTCATGGTCATCAGATTTGACCCATTTGGACGTTCAGAGGCTGAGTAGTGAATGTGGAAACACTGTCATCTTCTACAACATTAATTCACCAGTAAAACCCATAGAGTTTGATCAGTAACAGTGGATGGACACACTTGTTTTTGTGTTCAGTTAATGATAGATTTTGCTGAAAAAGTCACTTTTTCCTCAGTTTTCTGTTTCTGATATAATAACCCTCCACTGTACTCTGAGCTTTTATGAACATCTACATGATCAGTGAATTAAATATAGAAAAATACCTGATTTTCACTGAAAAAACACAAAATGCAGAGGATAATATTATAACAGATGGTAATAAATCACTTAAGAAATGTGCAATGGAGAGAAAAATTCATTTGGGTACTGCCACAAAAGTAGCTCTAGGTCTGTAGGGGTTAAGGTCAAGATACTATAGTAAGATATTACATTTCTGCTTAAATCAGGTTTGTTGTTTTGCTGCAGGATCATCTTCATAATCAGTCCACATATAGGTTTCTTGTTGAATTTTGTAGTGCAACTCATTAAATCTAAACATGTGGAGCAAAGTGAAGTCACCGGCATGCCCGATGTGTTCCAAATATGGGATATTGTACTGGAGGAAGTGATCCGAAGGGGCGAGATAGTACTGGTGGAGGTCCAAGCAGGTCCTGAAGGCCATCGCTGAACTCACTGGGAACTGAACTGACCCAGCATTCCCATCCCAAAGCCATCACAACTATCAAAGCAGTGGAGCAGCCAAGATCCACAACAAAACATAAAATCAAAGTTCCTCAACCACTTTGTGACCACCGGCGTTAGACAGGACATCATTTTCCTATCTGAATCCACCAAATAAGCTTTTCTGTAAGAGCTGACATAACATGTGGAGGAGTGTTTGGGAGAGGGACAGAGAGAAGGCTGTTTCCCAGTAGAAGGTGGACGCAGGGGTTTAGCAGCTCCATCCCTGTCCAGAGTTCGTTAGGTTTTCAAGTTGAGAAGAAGAGCCCTCTGCAGTTCCACTGAAGTGTCCTCCAGATGGCTGTGGTTCTAAAGAGGAGAACCATGGGGTGTAAAGTAGCTAGCCAGCCAACTAGACACAAGCTGGGGCCTGATCAGCCTTACAGGAGTGCCTCAAGGAGTGCGTATAATGTTGAAAGACACACCCAATGAATCCAGGATCATAAATGAAGATATGTCCAGAGGCATCAGCAGATGTACTTACACAGAATTCATAGAGGACCTGATCCAGACGCAGCACAGTTTTTCCACAGATGGGATAAGGTTATTATGAAGGAATGCAGTGTTTGATTGTCATTTGGTATATGCTTCTCTTAAAACTGTACTTTGGTCTCATTAATCTGCCACACATCTTGCGTCGTGATGTATCCTAAAGACATTCATCCAACTTTAGACAGACAGCAATGAACTTCAAAGTTCTCATTTGAATATTTGCTACTACCACCAAGATCTGCACCCGCGGCAGCTCCACCCGCGTTGGCTTCCTTCTTGCAGTTCTGATGGTGCATTCATGAACACTGACATTAACTAATGCAACAGAGGTCATTCGTTTCCTTGATGTCCCCCTGCAGCTGACAAAGATCACACCAAGACCTGACTCTTTGTTTGGTCCTTATGGGTCCACCACTTCTGAAGATGGTCTCAGTGACTACGTTTCATGCAAACTAATACTCTTTTTTTTTTTCTCCCTAATTTCAAAAAACACAAAATTCTGAATAAACAGTTTACACAGCCAATGAAAATGAATATTCCTCTAATATTCCTGGTTACATGCACCTGAGCATACCTCCAAAAATTTACACTTTTTTAAAGTTGGTGTCAGACATTCCACTATGCAGTCTTAGTGACCCTCATTTATTCCCTCAAACACCTTCTGGAAAAAGGCAGGTTTTTCAATATTTGCTCTTATCTATTAACCTGTTATAGACATATAGACAAGAGGAGAGACAAGACAAGACAAGACAAGAGGAGAGTTTCTAAAATATGCAGGACACTGGGCCATGAGGATCGGATTTGAGAACCACTGGTCTAGATGCAGATTTCTCTTCTTCAAGCACAAAAGGGCCTTCTGTACATATATTTATGCTATGTTTATAATCCATTGAGTGAAATACAAAACTGTGATATGCCTTTCAGATGTACTAATTATTCCTATGGGTTTCACATACACAAATATTTGAAATTGGATCATTTTACATAGTAATACTTTAACAAACTGAGTTTAATTTCATGTTTCTGTCTCATTTGGTTTTCTTTGTCTAGTTTTGGTAATTGCATGAAAATCGCTGTCTTTCATTGCCTCTCCAGGTCCAGATTAAACATTAGCTTGTATTATAGTGATGTACCTCTTGGCCAGGTTTCCCTCGAAAAAGAGATTTTATCTCAAGGGACTTCCTGGTTAAATAAAGGTTAAATAAATAAAATAGTTACTAATTCTACTCTGAAAACCACCTGCTCACGCTGCTGACCTCCAGAAGGAGATCCAGGACCTTGAAGACCACAACAAACAGACTAAAAAACAGCTGTTATCCATAGATAATCAGGACACTTAAGTCTCAGTTCAACCACTAATGTTTTCTGCACTTCTAACTATATATGCAATATCATCATGTGCATTTACTACTGGTCACAGCTCCATTTCTGTATGACAAAAGTGTTTTTATTTAATTATTTATCCTACTTGATGCGTGTTTCAGTTCTTGTT
Source organism: Apogon hyalosoma (assembly GCA_037367295.1). Classification (NCBI taxonomy): domain Eukaryota; kingdom Metazoa; phylum Chordata; class Actinopteri; order Kurtiformes; family Apogonidae; genus Apogon; species Apogon hyalosoma. The sequence continues at coordinate 10,030,102 of JAPQRP010000018.1, forward strand.
TTCACTGTAATCATCTTATCTTATCTTAAAAATCTGATTGTGTGTCAAATTCTACAGGATTCACAAACTTTCAAGTACCACTGTATTTATTCCAATAACAATAAAAAAAAAAAAAAAAAACCTGCGGTGGATTCATTGAGACTGAATTAAGGACTGGGAGTCACAATAATAAACCTTTAGACACAAAGGGAACTGTCCTCTGTTCACTGTTCACTGTTAATCTGAGGGGCTGATTTTTGTGTTTGAGTGCAGTCATATGGATATGAGGTTATAAAGAGGTGTCTGGGTTCAGATTACGTGCTGTTCGGCTCCACTGAAGCACTATTTATACTCAAGGTTCATGTCATAAGAAGCTCAGGGTCTCCTGCCAAAGAGACCCAGGGTGAGACCCTTCAATGTGTCTTGCTGTGAGTCAGCATGTGACACTTCGCAGCGTTTACAGACCCAACACTGCATCATGTCATGTCAATTTTAGAACCATCTTATACTGGTCTATTAGCACTTATTATAACCTATATATGTATAGAAAAGAAAGAGTGCTAAAATATAAAATAATATGAAAAAAACAATAAGGAAACTTACATCAGAATAAAAACAACTTTGCATTACAGAGGCAGCATCTGACCAATAACAGCATAAAATATCTTAACGTTTACACATATAACATGAAAACATAATAGAAGTTATGAGTATTTCAAAGATTAAGTACAAATGGTTTGACAAGCTCATACATTTTATGATTAAACCCATAAATTTGGTTTATGGCAGTTTTATAGTTGATGATATTACCAACATACCTTGGCAAGTTGAGCATTTATCCAGTTGGTAAATGTCCTTTTCTGAATCTGTTCATGTTCCACTGTGAGGGCAATGAAGAAAAATACTTTTTTATTTGGGTAGATTTGTTTGGCAATAACTGCATTTCTGAGGATTTCTGGACAGTATCCAAAATCTTCTTAACAACTTAATAACAATAATGTCCTTAATCTAACATTTTATTTTGCACCTTTCATATCATCTAAACGTTTGCAAACACTGTACACAATATGACCAATTTGATCACAAATATATACATAGAAAACTATGACAATAGACTGATTTATTGTCATTTCATCACTATAGGAAACTGGCAAAACTTTTAAGTTATTTTCCACATCTGTAACAATTTAACCAGATAAAACCCAGTGAGCTACAGCTGGAGCCCAGGCTACTCACCAGCAGAGGACTGAGAGGCTTTTCGACCCTCCATGTTTACAGCTAAAAGTGAATAAACCCATGTATACTGAGTGAAGAGGTTATCTACTTATAAAAAACATGTAACGGCTTTTCTCGGTGGACAAATCCAGAGTGTGAAGCTTCCTCTTCCTCAAGCTAAAGTAATGCTGCCGGCTCGGCTCTGACTACAGGTCAGGACGGTTTCCAGGACAGTGACAGACATAGATACTGAGGCACACACAGCAGATATACTTATAGAGATTCACAGCCATAATGAACTCAGGCTGATGTAAACACACACGGAGCTGGTTTTTAGGCTTACATGGTTTGCAGGGGTATTAGGTTACGGTCTAAGCCCATGTTGCCAAAACAGAAATCTTTACAATATTATTATGGAAACTTTCCTTTAACGATTTAATGTTACAGCGAGGTACATGCATGCAGAAACAGTGGGATATTTTCCAAAGAAGTGGCAGTTTTAAAGAACACAAACAATTTTCATTTGTTTTATTACTATGTTCTATGTGTAATATTACATCTGTGAGCATTACACTTCAGTTAATCTGACTTTTTTCTATTAAGAATCAACAAAAAAAAAAGGCCTACTCAGTATCTGTCACCTCCGACCAAACATAGATACATTACAAATGTGCCTGAAATGATCCCCTCTGTGAAAGTAAAGGACCTCTGATCAGAAAAGCACACAGTGGCTCTTTACAGATTACACACTCACACTTGTTGTTATCAGATTTCACATGAGTCTGACCTAGTGACTGCTGTTTGTTTAAGAGTCTGCCAAGGCCAGTTGTTCGTGGCTTTTTAAGCACTTGACTCCACCTAGTTTACCCAACATACCTGACATACAAGCAGCAGTAAGAGGCTTTACAACATTAATAATAACATCCTGCAACCAGACCATTGTTCGATTTTAGATAGAACTTATCATTTCTTTTTTCAGTGTGTGTTTGTAAAGCACCAGTCACGTAATATTATCAATCCAGTTACTTTATTTGTGACAATAAGCAGATTTGGTACTTCACAGACATTTTTTTTTTCACTAACAAATATGATACTCAATGCGACAGTAGTAATCAGTTCTGAAATAGAGATAAAATGGAAAATAAAAACCATCAAAATAAATAACCTCCATCTGTGTGATGTTGCTAAAACACCTGATAGGACAAGACTATTTTTTTTTTTACACTGTTTTGTCCTAAAACTCAGAAATGGAATCCCACGGGAAATTAGGTGTTATTACTTAAAATTAAGCTGGTTATCGGAGTCAACTGGTGTACAAGCTGCGATTCACTGATCAGTCTGTAAGACAGCTAGAAAACTGGAGTCAGAAATTTTCTCTTCTTTAATAACAGGTTTCCAAACCATGGCACTAAAGAAAACGTCTAAAGTGATTCAGTAGAAGAACGATTTCAGCAAATTGTAATGGTTTAATCAGTGTGGAAATGGGACAGTTTTCTCAAACGAAATACATGCTGTTGTTTTGTTTTGTTTTGTTTTGTTTTTGTTGGCATCAAATTTCAGTCGCAAAATTATCATTAGTGTCAGTGTTAAGGCTGCAGGGCTTTTCCAGGGTGTGTATTATGTGTGTATGTTCTGCCAGTCTGGGGTTTCCTCTCCATCAGCATCACATTGTGTTACTAAAGGAGGTTTGATAGACTGTAAAATTTGGCATTATGTTAGTTAATGTATTTACCCTGGAGCTGCATTTTCCAGACTTTATTTTATCCATTTGTAATTTACTTGAAAGAGACAATGCACATTATTGGACAACAATATAAAATATAGACTGTTAAACACAACCTGTTAAATGTATTGAATTTAACAGGCAGCTAATTTTCATTTGTAGTCCCTTGATAGGTGGTAAAACAAATATAAAATAATGTTTCTCTCAAATTAACATTTTTACATGGGGATAGAGTCATGCAGATCTATAAGATACGTCATTTTGGTTACATTTAACAAAACTAGTTGAGTATTTTCCTTTCTTTATGTTTATCCTTGACTGTACTTTTTTTATTTATTCAAAGTGATTAAGTAGAAGTCAGTTTGTTCAGGACTGTGTAACAAATTTATTACGTGATCTTTTTTTGTCAGATTTGTGGAAGTATCAATGCTGCAGTTTAAACTATAAATGAATGTTTTTGCCAACACTCTCCCTGCAGGAAAATAGGGTTTTCCTAAAATATTTAACCCTGGGAAAGACTTAATGGAGTCTGGTGTTGGACACTTTTTGTATTTCCTCACTACAGTACATCAAATGTCACATCATATAAATGCGCAGGAAAAAAGCTAACCTTGCAAGAGCATGTGCACGTCGTCGATGTCCAATGGAATACCTCCACCATCATCTTCCTCTGCTCCACCTGAAGCCATGTCGTCTCCAACTCACACCGTGAATCGGCTGCAGAAAGGTCCGAGAGGCATGAAAACGCCAAAAGGGAAACAGGGTGAACAACGTAAAGCCAAAGATTTTTCAAAACATTTAAGATGAGTGATTAGTCACATTAAGAACACTCCCATCCACACCCTCACCTTACCACAGACATACTGTCACACTAAAACAGACAGGCACACACATGCAACAGTCAAACAAAGAGCTCAAAGACAGGCAGCAACACTCAGCCATTTAACACAACTGTAGATATTCAAATCTAAATGACCTGGCCTCAGACGTACCTCCACAAGAGCTGCCACTTCTCAACACTGTTAATGGTTAATTGACTGTGAACTCTGTTAATCTCCTTAGCTGTGTTCTTTCATTTTGACAGAAATCGTCCCTTCAAATAACTCTTGGCCTTTAGGTGCTCATAAATTAAACAAGGTGCTTTCTGCCTATTGGAGCACAAGGACAAAAAAAAAAAAGGAAAGTCCCACCCACAGCACCAAATCACTCCAGCTGCAGTGTGACACAAACTTGGCACCATTTGGCTAAAATATGCAGAGGTGGAATGTAAGTACCTCAGGTGAAGTACTGTACTTCAGTAAATATGAAAGGTTCTTGTACTTCTGTTGAGTATTTCCACTTAATCTACACCACTGCATCTCAAAGGGTAAATATTGCACTTTTTACTCTAATACATTTTGAAGTGTTTATTTATGGGTTGAAAAAAATTGTCTTTTGTAATCTGCATCATTACAAAGATGAAAAGATTTTTTTTCTGAGCTCATGAAAATTTTATTTTTAGAGATACATGGTTCTCAAAGGAAATTTTAACCACAAACATATGATGATCTCATAGAATGCAATGTATTGATGTAGATTAAAATACTAGCAGTTTATAAAGTAATTCAACTGTAAACATCTACAACATTTACAGTAATGGAGCAGTAAAATCAATCTAAAAGTATCATATACTACAGTAAAACACTTAACTGTACAGTAACTACTTCAACTTTCCATACTTTAAGTACATTTTTCCTGATAATACAGTGACCTAATTGTACTTTCATTTGAATAAAGTATCTGAAAACTAAAACATAGGTTTCGATATGAACAGCTCCCACATTATCTTGGTAAAAACTGCAGAAAACAAAACAAATCTACTCTTATTTCATTGTATTTTTATTTGTTTGCTTTTTCCTTATTATAGAATAGTAATAAGCCGAGTCACAGGAAAAAACAGTTTCACTTTCATTCCAGAGGTAATTCAGTATTACAGCATTAGCCTGAAAAATACAGTGACTGTGTTAACAGAGCATGTATTACAAATAAAATGAATTCCAAGAGCCCTTATTGGTCACTAATTGTCCTTTAATCCTTTGGTTTTAGACAAAAAAAATCATAACTGATCAAGGTCCTCAACTGAATGAATCCTACCTGCTTCACTACAATCATAGAAATGTTGAAGTAGTTTCTTCAATCTGACAGAGCTGTGGTTAAACCTATTTCTGTTGTGACTGTGACATAGATGCTATTGAATCAGTTTCATTCTGACATATTTATTAAGTAATTCTGAAGCTTTAAGGTGGAAAAAGATGCTGAATTTGTCTTGAACAGAAATGAAAAAAAAAAAAAACATTTAGCTTTGAAATTGGAAAATGTGTGCATTACTTATAAGGTTCAAAACTATATAAAAGAGTATTTTCTAACCAGTCTAATTATGCTGTTGCCCATGAACCTGGAATAAAATTAATCTCATGTAATGAATATAACAATGTGATTTATTCTTGATAGAGAAAGTGTAAATGAGACTCAGTATATGAGCATTGCACTTGGTCAAAGGTGATTAGTGATGTGTAATAATAGGAAAAAAAGAAGAATGTGTCTGACAACTAAATTATTCCTACTTTACAGGCAACAGTGTACATTACTTTTACATTTATAAATGTGAATGTAGGAGTTACACTTCTGTACTGTCAAGAAATAAGTTTATCTAAATATGATCTATTAATTTATGATGACTTATAGAATTCATTCATTCATTCATCTTTTTTATTTTTAATGTATATTTGTCTATGTCACTGATACCTGTTTACTAAATGAATATATAAAAAGGAATAGCAGCTAAAAATAGTGGCATGAGTCGGTTCTGTTTAGTTCGTATTAAAAAGTCCTGAGGGTGGAGCCAATGGACAGCTGTCCAGGTCTTAAACTACATACCGGTGGACTCCATGTGGGGGCGCTGTACAGACCGACGAGCTTCAAAATACAGCGTAGAAGAAGATCCTCCACGTCTTTGACTCTGACAGCTGCGGCTCTCTTGACCTTCCTTTTGCAACGTGACAAACAGAAAGATAAGGTGAATATTTACAGTGATTTAACAATACCACTCTTACTATTACACAGTAGTAGTTTTTGCTTCACTTTAGTGCGTCGGAATGAAGGTGCTATCTTTAGCGGTGTGGTTATTAGTTCTTCATTTGCAGGTTTACCTTGCTAGCTAACCTAGCTTGTTTCGTGCTAAATGCTAAGGGCCATTCATCAAATTAAAGGAGTTAAACAGAAATTACGCTAAATGCACTTTAAGACACTTGCGTGGGGGTGTTGTTGTGTTTGTCTCCTGCTTCACCTTTTAGATTTGGAGACATTTAATGCATATGTTGACTTTGCTTGGGCTGAGTTGTAGTGTTAGCTCTGTTAGCATTAGGTTGCTAAGTTGTAAATGAATCAATGGAGCAGCTATAAACGGGGAGAAAAGTACACATTAAATGTACTATGATGTTCTGCTTTTCTGTGTCTACTTTTGACATAGAAATGTGTAAATTGCCAGAACTTATTAACAAGACTGACATAACTCAGGGTCAAGAGATAATTTTGTCTTTAAGCAACACTGTCTGAATGAATAACTAATAAAGCTTTTAACAAAGTCATTTACAGATTTAATACTTGACTTGAAAAGGATTAGTTGCTGATAATTGTCCTAAAGTTCTTTCAGGAAAGCTGAAACTTGCTGAAGTCATACAAGTGTGAATTAAGTCTTTTGTGGTTGTGCACATTACTTGATATACCTGACAGACTGCACTCTAAATATTTTAATAGAATGATTAAAGTGTTTTTTTTTTTTATTGTACACTTGATGCTTGAGTTCATTAATCTGACTATATTGTGTCTTTCTCTTGCAGATGGCTGGACGTATGTTTGCCAGCTGGTGGGCCAAGATGAGTCCCTACTACACAAAGGCATATCAAGAGATGTGGGTTGGTGTTGGTATCATGACATACCTGTACTACAAAGTTTCCTATGGAGGTACGTTAAAGGTGCAATGATGTATAGTAGTATATCTGCCTAAACACTGTATAAATTGATCCTAACTGATTTTTGGAGGATATCAATTATTGATGGAACTTTTAATGATTACAAACATCATAAACACTAGTTCTAATATGTGGATGCCATTAATGTTTGCATATTTATTGCTGGATGAATCAGTGTGAAGATAAGACTGACATGTGCTTTTTCTATTTCAGGCAAGAAAGCCGTAAAAGACAGTAAGTAGCCTCATATATTTTAATTCACATTTTAACCATGAGCGGTAGCAGTTTTCATGTGGGCCAACTCCTCTTGTACCCAACCAGAAAAATTACTTTTGTGTTTTTGCATGATATTGCATTTTATTTGAAGCTTTTGTAGTTAAATTTTAGCAATAATAATGTAGTTGTAGAATGTCTTCTGATAATGTTTAAAACGTGACATATTTGTAATTGTTCTTAAAATCCATGTTAACACTGAAGGCTGGTTGTTAAAATCATCAGATGCAGAAAGTTTTAGACAGTTGATGTCGAGAGAGTAAAATGTAAATTTTTCTTTAAATTGAAGATTTGTTATTGCAGGTCATGACTGAAAACAGTAAAATTTCTGGTTACAAGTTATATTGTTTTCAGGGTATCCTTGTTAGTTTATTCAGATTTAATTAGTTAGTACTAATCAGCCATGACACAGTAATATCAAGGCTACGGATATGGAGCTGTACGGAAAGACTACAAATATGGCATGCTTCTGATTGGCAAATTAGTGTCATATGTCCCCATAAATTCCTTATGAATGCGAACGATTTCAAATTCTGTACAGAATATGCATTTTCTAAAAATACTAGCCCTATTTGTATAACCCAATTAGACTCATTAGCTGCAGATAGCTGTTAATCACCTCCTCCATAGTCTTGTGTTTCTGTACTCCTAGCCTTTGGGTATTTGCATACGGTTCCATATTTGTAGCCACTTTGTAATTTCAATCTGCTCCAGATCATGAAACCACTTTGAGCTGCAGTTACACATCTTCTCCTTTAGATGACACTGATGGCTGATTTTTTTTTTTTTGTCAACCCTAAAACTAAAATAGTTTTGGATTTTTTTTTTTTACACAAACTTCTTATTTATGCTTTTTTTTTCTACACCAAACTACATACATTTACATGGAAGAAATTTAATGATATGTGTGCACTTGAAATGCAGCTCAAGTTGTCACCAAATGTATTTTTTCTTCTCACCTCCTACAGAACCTGCCCATTGAGTTTTCCACCACGCTGACCTGCTGATAAATAATGCCCCCATCGTCATAGTCCAGTAATCCAGCTTTATGTTTGACTTTTGTTGATATGGAACAAATAAAGTTATTAACATCTTTCATTTATGTTTCATCTTTTTCTAAGCCTTTTAACTGTTAATTAATCCTTAAATTTGCCACTCAAAGGTCTCACAAATTCCACAGACACAAATGATATTGCTATATTTACTTTGGAAATATTTATAAAGAATCTGTCAGAGGGGCGGCACGGTGGTGCAGTGGGTAGCACTCGTGCCTCACAGCAAGAAGGTCCTGGGTTCGATTCCAACACCAG
>JAPQRP010000018.1:10041265-10091966 GCA_037367295.1 Apogon hyalosoma
TATATGTACACACACACACACATATATGTATATTATTGTTATTCTGAGAAAAAAGTCAGAATTTTCACTTTTTCCTCAGAATTCTAACTTTAATCTCAGAATTCTGATTGTTTTTTCTAAGAATAAAAATATATACTGGACCTTAATATTTTTTTTCCCCAGTGGCCCTAATCCTCTTCCGTAAGAGAGCATATGGCCAGGTTTGGTGAAAGTTTTCCACCCACGCACCTGCTCAGGTTAACTTTTGCGCACAAAGAGTGGAAAAAGCGCACAAATACCAGACTGCACACTGAGGGAGACTTTGGTCGCGTTCGATGCTTGACATTAAGACTAAAACCCATCTCCTGGTGTATTTCGGAGGCGGCTGACTTTGCTGTTCAGTTCACGTGTACATGAGTGGGTGGTGGATGACAGACAGGGCTCGCGTTCCCTCCCACCGCCCGTGCGCACCGACTGTGACCGCGCTCCGTCTCTCCAACATTCAAACATGGCGAAACTCTTTGCCATTATATCGCCACCGCCATCATCTTCATCGCTGTCATCCCCTCTGCAGCCACTACCACCATCATCCTCCTCCTCCTCATCCTCAGCAGCAGCTTTAAACCCGGTACCGTGATGACCCGGGAGGATGGAGAAGTTGTCGGCGAGCCTGTCGGAGATCACTTGGAGCCCGTTGGCGCTGCCGTTGGACGCGGTGGTCAGCAAGTTCCGTCTGCCCACCCTGGTCCGCCTGGCGCACGGTAAGACCCCCACGACCTGCCCCAGGTGGGTCGACCTGCAGCAGGACTCTCAGAGACTTCCACAGGGGTGTTGGAGTCTGTGGAGAACTGGGAACAAACTCACTCTTCCGTCGGTTCATGGATCCAGACTAAAGATGACCCGGTTTATGATGATGCTCTGAAAGTCTGGAAAAGATAAAAGCATCAAACCGTCAACGATCAAAGTCCTGCGGGATTTTGTGCGTGAAAAGTCGCGGGTTTGTGGAAAGAAGTATAAAAATGTACTGGAAAATCAGTTAAGTATTTTAAGCGTCAAGGTCGCATCAAAAATCTTACTTCCGGTGAGAACTTGGAAAAAGTAAGCCATTATTTTAGTAATTTTTAGTTGATATTCCTATATTGAGCAAAATGTTTTAGTTAGTACAAAGTACCCCAATATGTATAGCATTTTTAAGCAATACAGAAACTATTCAATAGTAGTTTAGCCTCATGTTAACAACTCCAAATCTTGAATTAACATCCCGATGCAGTGGTAATAGGAAGGCACCCTTAACCACTTGGATATCACTTGGATTCCTGCAGGAATTAATCTGGCCAGAGAAATAAAAAAGAAGTGAATAAATAAAATAATAACACGGAAGAAGAAAATATTCTTAGTGCTGGGCAACATGACCAGAAAACTAAACTTACATCTTTTTCAGTGTTATGGATGGTTGTTCAATAGATTATATTCTGGCCACACACACAGAGGATCAAGACTGATTTGCAAATACTCTCTCCTTCATAAAATGATGTGCCTGGAGAAGCACATTCATAGTCAACACATTTACAAGAAACAAACAGGTTGCATTTTGAAGTTTAGTTAAGTAAGATAAGTTTCAAGCATATCTCATAAGTCTCAGGAAGCCAAATGTTGATTAATCCAACATATTGCCTAGCACTACTACAAGAAATCACAGTTGTAACTGAGTATTTTTGTATGCTAATACTTTACAAACCTACTTATGCTTGACAACGTTTTGGACATAAATATTGCATGCTACTTATTACTCCATTACAAGCATACAAGTACATTTAGTCACTTAGCAGACTCATATTATTCATAGAAACACAATTACTTTAATAAATTGTACTGCGTTGTTACAATCAACTGTACATTCAGTAATTAAAATGAGTTCCACTTGTATAGATGAATATATTAATGCATCAATAATCCTAATCCACTCAAATAGACAGGCTTTTACTTTCAGTCTTTCATGTCTGCTTTGATTTTAAAACTTTAGTACTTTTTCAGTCTATTTTTTTTAATTGTTATGTGTATTATGAGTGTTTTATTCTACTACTATTTAGTCTATAAAGCTGTTTTCCATTTCTAATATGTAAATATAAGACGTGATTTGCACCATTAATGTCACTTTATATGCAAAATTGATAATCTAATGTTATCATTGAGGCCACCAACCCAATATAGTAGATACTTCATTCTGATCCACGTCATTGCTGGAGTCTAAACGCATTAGATGCTTTTATTCTGAAACCCGCATGGCTTTGTTTCCGTCATGCTGGTTCATTTTGACGCAGCTGTAAATATTTAGACACTGACTTTCCCACTTCACGTCAACCCACTGACTGTCCTGAGAGAGCCATCACTCACCGTGTGCTCACTTTTCTTTTCTTTGTGTCATGTTTTGTTTTTTTTTTTGGTGCCAGAGTGATTGTGTGCGCTGCACCAGATTTGGGGTGTTCACTTTGGGAACGGGTGATGGGTGTCAGGGCCAAAACTGTTCCAGTCCAGCGCTGCCCCGGAAAGCCACAAAGTGTCTGTTGTGCTGCTGAAGTGCTGCTCAATTCTTTTCATATGTAAATGCTGTAATCTGTCGGTGAATGTGGTGAATACTAACGAGAGAAGGGGGGAAAACTCCAATTTAGGTTCCGCACACAAAAGCGCGCACTCGACCCGTGTCATGGTCCCCGAAAATTACGCACCTTACTCTTGGCAGCGTGCGTGGGCATTATGGAAAGAGAGGAAGGTGTTTATTAACTGCACTGGAGTTTACCCCCACGGATTCTTAGTTGTTTGCACAGGCAGCCAACCCAGATGGTGGTCAGTTATTTACAAGGGGGCATGATGTCAGCATGTAGTGAAGCCTCTTTTTTTTCCCATTTCATATTAACAACAAACAACAACAGGGTTTCATCTGTACTGAGACTGTGGAGGGAGTGGGAGTACTTCACTGCAAAAGGGGCTTTCCTAAGAATATATACATTATCCTGACTGTAAGTTATCAAACTAACCAAAAGCAAGAGATTTAAAGTGGAGCGTAATTGTTTTACTATTCTTAAGTTCAGCAAAAATCATTTAAACATTTTTTTTTATCCATGATTTGTACTAAAAAAAAAAAAAAAAAAGCACCTCATTGATGCAAAACATTACATGACAGTGCAGTTACCACACTATTATTATTTGTGAAAAGGAGTTTCTTGTTTTCTTTTTTTATGTGTATTATTATTTTTTGCTTCCTTAAATTTTTATTTCAATATTGTGTCATGCGGGGAGGTCGATTGGTGGCAGTCAGGAAGCTTGTACCATTCCATATTCGGAATAAATTAATTAAAAAAAAAAAAAAAAACAAAACATGCAAAGAAACATAATAATAAAGCAAAATGTAATTGTTTAAGTCTATAAAAGATGCCCAATAAGATTTATCAATAAACAGTGTTTTGAGGCAAAAAAAAAACAGTAAAAAGATTTTTAAAAAAAAAGAAAAAAAAAAAAAAGATAATAGTGAAAAGGGAATATTCAGTTAAATTTCAGAGGGAACAGTAATCCAAGAATTAAAAACATTTTTGAGGTTACTTCCAACCTTTTATCACCATTTGTTAGAATATTATCCTCGGCATTTTGCCTTTTTCAGTGTAAATCATGTATTTTTCTCTGTTGAATTCACTGATCATATAAATGTTCATACAAGCCCAAAGTAAATTCAAATATTATTATAACAAAACTGAAGAAAAAAAAAGACTTTTCCAGCAAAATATACCATTAACTGAATGTTAAAACAAGCATCTACAACCAGTCATTTATCAAACTACTTTAATGTTGCTGAATATGACATGATTTCCTTCACTACAGAGCCTCTAAACTTCCAAATAAGACACATCTGATGCGGTTATTAAATATTTTAGATGAGTAGATGTTTTTGGTCACTAGGGACTGTTTAGGTCTTAGGGTTAACTTTATAAGCAGGTTGAAAAAATGTTAACATTCTTATGGCAACAGAGAAAATTCTCCTGTAAGGACACAAAAATAATAAGAAAATGCTTTCTACTTTTTGAAGAATTAAAAAGAGTCTCTGAGTCTCATTCTGGTGATCTTTGAACAAATTTTAGCAAAGCCATTCACACTGCGTCTGTCTTACAGTGAGGTGGAACAGATAAAAGAAAAACTCAGCAGACTCTCAATAAACACTCTTTAGAGTTTAATGAATGTGTTTGTTTGCTAGAATTCAGTCTTTTTTGTTTACAGCAGAAGATCTGCTTTCTGTAGATTCTGGAAATGAAAAACTATTCACAGCAGATCTGTAGGTTGTGTTGAAGTGTGTTTTGTCACTTTGACAGTTTTTGGGAATTCTATACTAAGCATTTAACAAAGAATAAAATAAAAAAAAAAACAAAACAAGAGCGCCATTTGCTCATTAATGGGCTTATGAAAGTACGATATATATCATCCACACCTGTCAGATCAATAAAACGTATAACGCATTTAATTCAACCCTTTGAACAAACAAGTCTTATTGTTTACAGCAAGTTTGCATTGAAAATCAGTGGTAGCTCGTGTTTGTAAAATACTCCAACTCACCAGTCAGCTGTTGCCATGGCAGCGTTGAACCGGTCGACCACCCACTGCACTCACCTGTTGTGACACCATCTGACCTCCACCTATTTCCAAGCACAGAAAAACACTGAGTGGCAAAGAAATAGTTACAGTGAGGTCATATTTGGCTTTGAGGAGCTTTTCACCCCTGAAGATGAAAGATCTGATATGAAAGGGATTCAGAAACTGCAGCGTGAACTTCTCAGCCTACACTTGTATGTTGAAAATAAAGGAGCTTTTATATTTGTGCTTAAAGTCCCTCATTATATTATGTTTAAATTTAGCCATCCATTAACATGACTGTGTGAGTGAAATGCTTTGGGGGGAAAGATCTACCCATCAGCAGTGAAAATAAAACGATGGGCATCCTTGTGATATTTATGTGAGTGAGCGTAACAGAGAGTGTTTGTGATTGAATTGTACCACTGTGCTATCAGCAGAAATCAATGCTGTTGTGTTACATGATGGCCCTAGTGAAAGCTGTAGAGCTGTGTGTGTGTACGGGGGCTGTGTAATAGTGGGTTGCCAGCTGCATACAGGGGTCCTGATGAGTAGGTTAGCGGTGGTGAACTGTCACTGATGGCGGTAATTATGGACACTGAACCCTGGATGTGTTGGTGATGGCGGAGGCAGGGCTGTGTTTTAGTGCCTGCATCCCTAAAGACTGAACATTTAGTTTGGGTCGCCAAATAAATTTGCATGTTAACAAAAAAAAAAAAAAAAAACTCGACAGGAAGCATGAGGGTAATAGAATGCAAACTTTGTGACAAAATAGTTGTGGAAATGATAACAAGCCAGGAAGTATTTGCACAAACAGCCATTTACACCTACCCAGATTTGTGTATCCAACACGCTAGTTTCACACAGGTGTTCTATAGTATTGTATAACTACGTGACTTTGTCTATTTTAAACCAAACAATTTCCCTGAACCTAAGAATGCCAAAATATAACAATATATGTTTTATACCTAACTGCACCTAAGCATTGAACTGTGAGAATGCTTCCAACTCTATTTAGATTTTCATTAAATCTACTATTACATATTAAGCGTCCAAATCTAGGGATGCAATTATATTTGTATTTATGGCTTTATTTGACAGGGACAGTGGTCATTAATCAATAGAATCATAAGAAAATGTAAAGGAGCCTGAGTTAGCCAACAAGGCTAATTTTCATCTGTTATCTTCAGAAGTGAAAAGGCAGCCTAATGACAGAAATAATCCTGAAAGAAAGAAAATGTCACAACTAATCTGAAACAGTAATAAAACTGTAGAAATAAATACATTAAAATTCAATATAATATAACAGCTGCCACTTCATACTATACTTAACTATTCTACTACTGAATATATGATATAAATACATTTAAGCTGGATGCAGATGGAGCTATGTTCAATGTTCTCATAAAGGGAACTGTTGGTGTATATTTCTCTGATCCAACTTTTTCAGTTCTCGTACAGATACTGATTCTTTGGATGCCAGCTGATATCGAGAACCGATCTGGTACCAGTGTTTACTTCATAAGCATCATTCCTCATCATGTGGAAGAGACTTGGATTACTCTGTTATGTATGAAACAACGCCCTGTCTGAGTTGAGATGTTGCTGATTAACTTAGTATGACAAAATGTAACAAATAAAATACACATGTATGAAATTTTTTCTGAATTATTTATAAAAAAAAAAAAATGCTTTAGTGACTTAAAACTACTACAAAATAGATAGAGAAGAGAGAATTTATCATGTTACAGCAGCAAAAACAGTAAAGAAAGATAATTTCTGTATTAAAATGGTAATAGATAAAGGTAAGAGCAACAAAATTGTAAAAACTAGGAATTTAGACCACAACAGTAGCACAAGCTAACTCCCGTAACAAATATATATACATAGAAATAGTATAAATAGAAAAAATATATAACCTTTGTATAACATACAAGGTTTTGATAAATAGGACTGATACTATATGGTAAAGTCATTGTGCTGGAGAGTTAAATAAGTTAAATATTTCAATTCATCATCATTATTAGACTTTATGCACTGTAATATTGATTTAGACTGACAGAGTGATATAGTAGGCACAGGCAGAATAATGTTGATCTGAATTTAATAGATGGATCAGGGCCATTTTCATTGGATTTAATCAGTCCATAACACTTATGAGTGTAAACTGACAAAAAGCCACTGTGTGTCTGTTCTAACAAAAAAAAGCAAAGCGACAATCAGAATAGCCTCATAAAACAAAATGAAACTGTCATTTAACAAACATAGAGTAAACCTCTGAAGATGAGCTATAAGGTGATGTGCAAATGGAAGTAAAACTAGTCTGGGACATTGATTTGTGCCAAAATTTGCTTGTCTAAATGTATTGGTGAGATCCATTGTGAATATTGTACATTGGGTTGCGATTGTTTGTCATTTTTAAAAGGTGGGTCTCTAGAAAAATAGGCCTGGGTAACAGTGTTTTAGTGTGTTGTAAATTACAGTCAGTTGTTGTGTGTGTTGCAGGTGAATGCGTGGAGGGCCTGTCGGAGGAGGATGTGGTGCTGTTACACTCCTGTCGTCAGTGGACCACAGTGACGGCCCACAGCTTAGAGGAGGGACACTACGTCATCGGGCCCAAGATAGACATCCCCTTGCAGTACCAAGGTGAGCACAAACACACACACTTACACTGTTTTCAACATCAGCCTCAGTACATTCGATACATTTCATCTTCCCACTCACAAAACAAGCTTACATAAGTTTTCCTGTGTTCATTCCTCCTGAAGGAACGACTAAATGCACGTTTTTGTCGCAACGTCCACATTTACCACTTGTTCTACTTTTACTGCGGAATTCCTATTCAGCGGCAGAAACACATAAGTGAGATCAAGCACTAAATGCACGCAACAACTGTGACTAGTGCAGGTGTGGCCTTCTTGTACTTTATCTTTATGAGTATTTCCTTTTTATGTCACTTTATACTTACATTCCACTTCACGTCAAAAGGACCTATTGCTCTTTTGCCTCTACAGCTTTCGTTGCTTTTGAGATCAAAATAATTTTTCTTCCTTTTCCTGTCCAGTGAAAGCTACATATCTACAAATGTTTTAATGAACTGAAGGTTAAAGTAAGTGTTCATTGATGGCTTGAATTCAAACTCTCCTCCTTTTTAAGATGAAATAATTCTCTGGAAAAAGCATCATCACAAGCTGAAAACAGGGTTGTTTTTTCTTTTTGTTTTTTGAGATATGTGGTTGTTGGATGTCACGGTACAGCAGGGTACAAACAAATGCAGTGTGACAATCTTATAGAATATGATGCATTGAATAGAATAGTAGATGAGTATTATCTACTTGAGTTTTTATTTTTTTCACACAGTTGTTCAGCCTTTCCCTCTCTGGTTTGTCCATCTGATATTTGTCACCTGGAAAAGCAGGTGTCCAGTGGCCCATATGATGTTGATTAAATGAAAACTAAAACATATTAGTGACAGTAGGCAGATAAATAAGATCAAAAAATAAATACATAAAAAAAACAAGTATTAACCTGCTAATATCCACTCTTAAAATAACTCTAAACCTGAGTGAAAGCCTTAAGAGTACGGTCTGTGGCTAATGCAGCAGACCCCTTTCATGCATGGTGTTCACATTAGTGCACAGTTATTAAACTCCATTTGGGGTTATTTTATCATAATAAAATTCTCCTAAGCACTTGAGGGAAGTATCATTGGATCCAGAGGATCACTGTAATGGTGACATTAGTAGCTTATGTTTCACACATTTTCTGATCGGTGGTACACTCAGTCCAAAATGGCTGACAGTAATAGAATATAGTTGAAGTAGTACAAAATGTTTCAGACCTGAAGTTGCAGTGTTTCATCGGCATCGGTGAGTTTGATTGACAACACAAACCGTACAGAAAACAGAGGTAATTTGTGGTTTTACTGTGGCTGTTTTCTGTCCAAAAACAGAGCTAAGCTAACAGAGCTATAATGTAAACTATCAGCTGATGGAGCAAGTAAAGGTTAAAAGACACGCTGTTATTTCGACCGACTGTCATAATAAGCAGCTATGAATTTTAGTTTGAAGTAGAAAACCTGATGAGATGTGACACAGATGTGTGTAAAAAATGAGCTTTGTACGTTATTCAATGAGTGATACAGTCTGTTGACACAAAGCGTAGATTCATTATCGGTTTTGGTAGAACTAAGTGTGTTTGTGTTTGGAATATAAATACAGCATAGAACCCCTTTAAATGGTTCAACAGTGACCTAGTGGATGTTAAAGGTTAAGTAACACTATTAGTTTTGTTGTACATAGTGTCGTGGATGAGGGCAGAGGATACAATCATATATATTTATGGATATATACAAACATGTACATACATATTGACTATAATTATCTTTAGAACCTAACTTTTGGTATTGATTGTTGCTTTGCAAAGCAGTGTACAGCATATCAAATGTTAACCTCAAACCCTAATGTACACACACACATACTGTAATATACACACACTAACTGCACTCCCCATTCACAGAATCGAGTCGCTACTGTAGACATGACCTTCCCCGACTCCTGCCCATTGACTTCTCTTTTTCCTGCTGAATGAGTCTAGTCAGTATGACCTCACCGGAGCTCATCCACACAATCCCATTGTTCCGACTGTCCGTCCAGTCACATTATTCGCTGTGTAACTGGATCTTAATGCCTCCTCTCCGCCGCTTCCTCTACTGATGGAGCGCTGATGTCACCACACTCAGGCCTCACCGCCTCTCAGGCTCCTTTTGGGAAGAATGAAAGAACGTTCGGACGGGAGGGAGAAATGTTGACATCATTGTCATTTTAGGCATTTTAGCATTTTTCAAATAGGAAGTATTTGACTGCCAGTACGGCTAATATTACAAGAAGTTAGCAGAAAGAGAAAAACAGAACCATCTCAGACACAACGGTTAGAATGACTAATAAAAAATGAAACTATGCAAGATATTCTAGGTAAATAAGAGATGATTTAGTGTGTTTTGTAGCTTTGGGGGTTTAATCTTACTTTGGAAACTTACAAGTCTTTATTAATACTGTATTTGGACAAAGATAAAGAGCATTAAAACAGGAAAAGATCCAAGAACTAGAGGTTATAAAAGACCAAATCTGGAATGTTTGTTTCTAATACATTAGTTAGTTGTGAAGGGATTTTACCAGTGATAGGGGCTATCAAACATATATGAATTTTGTATGATTTTTTTTTAAAAACTTTTCTGACAGAACTCTGATACAAAAAGATGCTAAATACAACTTATATTTTTGATTGTATTTATGTTTTTTCTTTATAGCTATTAATAATTAGTGAGGTCAACTGCTTGGTTCACAGACTTATTTTGTTTTGGATTAGAATGTTTAGTTATCTGACTGATAAATCCGTCTTAGAAATGTTATGAACCATAATATCAGAATTGGCCTCAGAAATGCTCTACTAGGACTAATTACGAGGTGGGCTGTAACTGAAAAACAATAAGAAAGGAGGCTTTAATGTATCAGTCTCAGAAACGTAGATCTTAGGACTGGATTAGGAATTTTCTTTCTGTAATTGGAGACATAGGTGGCTGTGGCCTGTAGCATGAGCTACTTAAATATCCTTTTAATTTGTTGATCTTAAATAATGAATACTGTTCAAGTCAAGGCTATTGTGTTTCTAAAGCATGTTTCATTCACTTAGGTGACAAAATATAGTCAAAAATAAAATGTTAAAGATCAAATTACAAGAGATAAACCTAAAGAAATGAAGAGATAGGAGAGTAAAAGTAATGGTAATAATAATAATAATAATAATAAAAGATAAACACAAAATGATGTGTAAGAAATAGTTAGTTAAAAGCACTTAGAACTGTACATTATTCAGTTGACCTACTAAATGCAAAACAGCAACGTCATCTGTAACTTCTGATTACTTTTAGACCAGTGACAGGTGTGTTGATGTTGAACCCGAAGCCGTCACTGATGATGAGCTAATGTCTGTGTGATGACTTCATACAGGAAGTCTAAATAAGCTTAGGAGGAGAGCAATACACTGTAGGTTTCCCCCAGGGGATCACAACAGGATGCTCCCCCCTCTAATCCCCTCTCTCCATCTATATCCTCATCTATCCATCAGCGAGAGGCAAGGATGACTTAAAGAGTAGAGGACACGGAAGCTGAGTGATCCTTCGTCATGAGTGGGTTTCTGGGAGGCGAGTGGTTCCACAGCCCCTCCTGTAAATAGAACCTTTTACATCCAGTCAACCCAGTCGCCAAAAGCAGTGTTGTAATTATGTATTTCTGAAAAAACAGTGATCCATATTACCTCAGCTTATATGATGTTAACCAAAAAAATATGTTTCATACCATTATTTCAAGATACTATATATGGAAAAGTATTAGGGCCACTGGAAGAAAAAAAAAAAAAAGGTCCAATATATTATTTTATTATTACTTTGAGGAAAAAAGTCAGAATTCTGAGGAAAAAAATCTGAATTCTGTGGAAAAAAAGTCAAAATTCTGAGATTAAAGTCAGAGTTCTGCCTTTTTTCTCAGAATAATAATAAATAAATCTATTGGACCTTTTTTTTTTTTTTTTTTTTTTCCCCCAGTGGCCCTAATCCTCTTTCGTAACTACAAGATTGTACTTGTAAGGATTCTTTTAGTGTTGTAATCACTCATGACATTATTTGGAGGAATGAAAATCCAGATACACTGTTGTCTTGGGATGTTTTGAGGGACTTTGAAGGAAGAAGTACTTATTTTATCATGCTTTTAGTTTGTTGGTAGTTTTTTTTTTTTTTTTTTTTTTTTAATAAATATTTTTATTGAAAAATATGGTACATCAAAGACAGAAAATCAACATTTCAGGAAACAAAATTTTTTTAAACAAAATATACAAGAGGTAAGCAAACCTACATAAAAAGCCCCATAAAAACATACATAGAAAATAATAAGTACAATTAAACATATAAAAGAAGAAGAGAAATATAATAGGTTGGTAAGTTTACATTAAAATTTCTCAGCTATTTTAAGTCAGACTGGGAGTTAACTTGTAGTTGAGATGCTGCTCATTCAACTATAAATTGTTAAAGTTATGGTTATTGTCATTTATTTATTTATTTAAGTAGGCATTTATTACCTTGACTTGGATGTTTAGTATGACAATCACAGAGTTTCTAATAAAGTTACAAAATTTTGTGGTACTGTCTTTCCACCTATCTGTTTTTCCACCTAGTGAAGTGACAACAATGAATAGATGATTAAATTTAACTTTTTGTCTTTCAGAAGTGAATTGAAAACACTTCATTGGGTTATAGGTCGATACCAGGGTTTGATTTAAGGGCTTCTACGTAGCGTTGCTATTCCAAACTGTCAACATTGGGGAAAGTCATGTACCAGAACACACTTAGAACCACCAAAAACACTGACCAATCAACACTATGTACCCACAGACTGTGTCACTCACTGAACAAAGTATGAAGCTTATTGTTTACACGCTTCCTATATTATGGTACCATAGAGTTTTCTTTTTCAAACTAAAAGTCATAGTTGGTTATTTTGACCATCAAAGTAACTTATAGTCTTCATCTTAGTTACTGTGTTAGCTGATAGTTCAGTTAGCTTAGCTCTGATTATTGACAGAAAACAGCCGCAGTAAAACCACTTATTACCTCAGTTTTTTGTACCGTTTGCACGAAATATCTGTTTCGAATTGTCCAAACAAGGTCAGAACTGTCACAGTTTAGTCTAAACCATGGATCAACAAATGTCACCTTATCAAAGGTAATAACATCCCATAATAACTTTATAAGCCTCATAATCAAACTCACCCATGTTGAAGAAATGCTGTGATTTCAGCATCAAACTCCATTCTTTTCATTTACAGCTGTGTCCACTGGTGAAAACACTGTGGAGGTAGATTCAGTTAATAACTCTGTAATCCGCTACATTGGTATCTTTGGCATAACTTACTCTGAACACTCTAATGACACTTTTTAGTCATATCTGAATAATTTACCGGAGCAATAATATTCAGTACTCTGTTAATTTTGAAAAAAAAAGTCTGCATAGACACTAATGAGTGTGGGTGAACTGAACCACAATCTTTGAGTAATAATAATTAACTATTTATCTCCTTAACCTACAAACATGTAGGAGGTGGGATGTAAACTCGCCTGTCTGATGTCGAAGCTGTGGATTTTTTGGATCCATTACTCAATCTCTTCCTTATTGGGAAAAATAGAGAAATGATTTGCACATGAATTACACATATTTATGGTTTACAGAGATGTAAAATGTCAACATTTTTCTTGCAGCTGAAGGAATGCTTTCCTAACAGAGTGGTGTCCCATCTCTATCCTGCTGGGAACATATCAGAGACTCTACTAGCTAAAGGGTTTCCAGCTCTGTGTGCACTTCTGTTTGGTGTAGCACTAACCCTGTTTCATTTCAAACCCTTCCACAGCCTGTCAGTTTTTTTTTTTTTTCAGTAGGGGGTTGTGTTGAGAAGTAGCACTTGCTGGTATTGTTCGCTGGGTGGAAGCTCCTTGTTTGAATAGGAAGGTGGGGGGTAGAGAAGAGAAAGAGTGGAGAGGGGGAGGGAGGTGCTGGCGAGGAGGAGGACTGTGGAGTTTGGTATTCTGCTCTGCCTTCCAGACAGAAAAACTTTCTCATCCCAACACACTTTGTGAGGGAAAACGGAGGATCCTCAGAGGGTTATAGGAGTTCAGTAGTGACCCAGAAGCGATTAAGGTTTACAAATAAGGCTGTGGTGTTCATCTTTTAGAACGCCTCTTAAAAAATATAAAGTAGCACAAGACAAAAAGTATAATTTACATTAGTTTAGAAATAAAACATGACAGTTCGTGCCTTGTTTGCTTATCTGGAGAGTGAAGATTTACCGACGTAGGATGAGCGAGGCAAAGAAAGGGTGAAAGAGAGAGAGAGTTTGTGTATGTATGTGTGTGAGTGTATGTGTGAGTGTCTCCATGGTGATGTGTCTCTGCTCTGCGTGAGAATGGGGGTCCTTTATTGGTTGCCATGCCAACCTCATGGGCTGTTGATTGGCCGAGAGCTGGTGCCAGGTCACAGGTCACGGAGGTGTCTTTGTATTCTTCTCATCCAAACAGTGTCTACTGCGGATATGTGTTTGCAGTGACTGTAGGCAAAGAAAAAAGAAAGGCAGAAAAGGAAAACAACTCTTAACTTCCCTTGTGTTTGCTGTATTTTGTCGTTCTTCTTCCCTCCACCTCCTCTCTTCTATCCTACCTTCTCCCCTTTTTTTTTTTTTTTTTTTTTTTTTACAGTTTTGGGATTCCTGTTGTCAGTCCTATTTTGTGAACATGGTTACTCAAATACGCCTTGAGAATATTTTATCAGATTTAGTGCAAATGTTGATTCAGATTCAAGGTTGAAACAGATGAAATACATAACAGTTAGGGTCATCAAAGGTCATGGTCACTGTGTGATACCAGTAATGGCCACTAGGTGCACACTCTAAAAAGCCCTGGTTCCCATAGAGTTCCAATGAACTTCTCTAAAAAAGTACTAAGTTAATAATTATTTTCCCAGGAGTCATTCCGGTCTCATTTGTTGTATTTGGATCCAGTAAGCATTCCTGCTTCATTAATAAGATTACCAGATCAACAGAGGGCTGTGATATCTGCTGTGTCTGACAGTGACTCAGCAGGTGAGCTGTCACACACCTGTCGAGTTTGATTTTGTATCTTCTATTTATTGAGTACAATTAGATTTTTTTTTCCATTGACTGTAGTTATGGTTAATAAGTTGCACTGACAATATTGTACAGAATAGTTAAAAGACACTGGTATGTGCACTAAGCAGAACAATATCTGCAAATCCCCACCTGTCTTTTCATTAAAAGAGCCCCTACAATTAGAAGCACTGTCGTGTACAAATTTATGACTGAAAAGTTGTAGTTGCTTGGCAAAACTGGAATAGATGTGTTAATTGAACCTGCTGTGACAAAAGAAAACAAACTGCCAATCATCCCCAAAAAGATTATCATCAACGCTCTCATAAAGTGTAAGTCAACTCATGCTATTTACATGTTACTAAGTCCCTGTGGTCTGGAATATGTTGGTCAAACTAAACAACACGTCTCAGAATGTAAAACTGCAGTTTGTACAGGTAATATGGATTGTGCCATTGAAAAACACTACGTAAAAGGAAACAATGGTTCACCCTCTTCCATTAAGTTCTATGGGATTGAGAAAATCAGGATGTGTCCCAGAGGAAGGGATATATTTAAGTCTAAGAGGGAGCCATTTAGGATATATACACTCAACACCATGACCCAAAATGGACTTAATGATTACTTCAGTGAAAAATGTTTTCTGAGTTAGAACTGTTTGAAACCCAGTGATTAAGAAGGTGACTCTGGACCAGTATCTATAGTGACAGAGAAAAGGAATCAGCTTCACCTGAACATCTCTTTGTTGCCATCAAGTGTACTCTATTGTATTGTCATTGTAATAAACATTGTAAGAGGGTCAGGTGATTTACGTGTTTTGTGATTAGTTCCTAAGCGTGATGACTGGCTCCAACCCTCAGCTTTGTCGACATCCTGCCTTTGTCTATATCGACCGACCTGATCTTATATTCCTGAAATAGGCTGATGAAGTCTCTCTGGCGAAATGTGTTAACATACTTTTAGGAATTATAGGCCAAATAAATACATGTCATGTTATTTGACTTGGAAATATGAAATTTGCTATCTTTTGATTTAGTATTTTTTGTCACACAAATGTTTGAGTTTACCATTTTACCATTCATTCTGCTTCACTCCTGTGGCTGCAAAAACCTGAGATGTAAAAGAAAAAAAAAAAAAAAGAAAGTAAGCTTCAAAACAATACTTCAAAAACCAGGGGGTTGTGACACGGTTGCTCTGTCTACTTCTTTTATAGAGTTTATGGATTTTGTCCATAAAACAAGTCTATTCATACCCTAATTACGACAAAGTTTCGTGCAGATGTGTAGTTTCCCTACTGATGTAAACATAACTGTAAACCAGCTTTCGTTTGGGTCTCATGTTTACTTCAGGCCAGTGGAATCGGTCTTCAACATCAGCTCCTTAAATGTTCACAGTAGTTAGTCTTGTGGTGCAGCAGAGCAGATATTTTTGAGACTTGAAGACATGGCAGTAGATTAATAATGCAGTGCGCTTAATGCAATGTGATGCAAATGTTTTCTTTCATGAGGCTAGTTTTGTGCAAATGTGACTGGCTACACAACAGAGTGTAGAGAGCCGCTGTAAATGGTTTCCATCGGCCACAACACCTCCGATGTTTTACAGAACAATGACTTTTTGTTTTTTATCATGTTGGCTCATTGTGTACGGATAAGATGTTAAACACTTCAGATCATTGAGGTAGTGTGAAACCAAATGTTTTCACAAAATGTTTTCACAGTAAGGTTTATCCAGAGGGTAACTTTGGCTGTTTCAATTTGATAACCGCAAAAGCCCTTTCCTGACTAATATTTAACACAACGACTTGGGAATAAAACTGGAGACAATCTGTACAACAAATGGTATCCTCCATCATTTGATGAACACACTCTATCCTCAGTGCTTAGAGACTTGTACTGTAAACTCAGATGTATACCACAGTAATTCTGCTTATGTTCATCTTGGCTCGTGGGCCTCACCTTCACTCTTCTTCCATTATGGATTCACCTCCTCTTCATCCTCCATCCTTAACCTCTTCTCTGCCTCTACAGGGAAATTCAAGTTGTTGGATGAAGACCGGGACGTCAGAGATCCGATCCAGTACTTCTCCAGTGTGGAAGAAGTCGCTGGAGTCTTCCCTGATCGGGTTTTTGTCATGGAGGCGATTACTTTTAGTGTCAAGGTAAATGTCAGCTTCTTATAAACACTCATGTACTTTTACATATTGTCTGCACCCACACATTTATGTACCATGCATGTTTATGTTGCAGGTTGTTTCAGGGGAGTTCAGTGAGGACAGTGAGCCATACAGCTTCAGTCTACAGGCTGGAGATGAGCTGTCACTCATGGGGAAGGCGGAGCTTCTCTGTGCCACACCCTCGAAGGAAAAGACAGGACTGAGTGCACTATTGAGAAGATTAGGAAAGACTCCTAGAAGTGAGTAATTGAAGTCTGTTAAGCTCTCTGATGAATGTAGTTTATTGTGTTCATGGATGATAATAGCAGTCACATCTGTTTCCAAAAACAACATCCCTGCTAGTCTCGATAATCCGAGAACTCACCGTGAACTAAAGGCACATTTTTCTGAAAAGAAAATACTTCACTTACCCGGAACAGCTGCAGATTATGGTAAAGGTGATGAAGTGTCTGAGAAGATTTGGCAGTGATCATATTCTACTCAACCTCACTGGATTAGGAATTATATAAGATTAAGCAAATGAACATTCATGAACATAAATATCAATCCTCCTATATAATAAAAGGGAAGTTGATTCTGTGTGTCTCTGGCATCACACAAAATCCGGAAAGAGCTGACTGCTGCAGTTTGGCATTCGTATGTATTTTTGGTCAAGGAAGAGACTAGCAAAAACGGTAAGTTGATAGGACCAATATTTTGGGAGATATTAGTAATTCTGGAATACAATGGCCTCCCAATAGCCAATCACGTTGCTATGCCCAGAATCATAGAATCATCATTGAAGTAGGTTACCTAGCAACAGATAAACAATAGGGCCACATTGCCATGGTGTCAAATTTCATGTACAGAAATAGACATGCCAGCTGAGAGGTTATTCAACAGAAAATGCCAGTGGAATTTACCAAGAAAGTAAAGGCATGAACTGTATCAGAGGATCTAGAACCAGTGGTTCCCCACGGGTCAACACTCTAGTTTACTATCATATTTGGTTTGTTTTCCCACCTTTATTACCACATCATTACACATACCATAAGCAAACTTTCTATTGTTAGAGTTGAATACTGACATTATTTTGTTAACATTATAGAAGGAAAACAAGGTTTGATTTACTACTGAAAATTTTGGGAAGATGTGATAAAAATGGCATTCCACTTATTAATGTTTATACCAAAAAACCATGATCCATTCCAGACTCTTACAAAACCACGTTTGTGTCCAAGCCTTAAAACCCTCTGAGGTTAGGATGGAAACTCCACATTATGATGGCAAAATCCTGGAATTTGTAAAGACATCCTCCATTTGTATAAAAGCAAAATGTAGATCATTCTATGACAAATTTATTTGAAATGATGCTTATCTGTTTTTCAGATCATTTAATGTCAACATTTCTGTGGTGATTGCATCAATGCTAAGGTTAATTGAAGGTGTTGGTCTGATGTGGTGGCTCAACACTTATCCTGTGTGTATCTGAGGGTATGGTTTTTCTTTGAGACAAATATTTGGTATTGATCTGACCTTGTTCCTTTTTTGTCCTCAGGTAAAACTCCCTGCCTGGTCTGTATGAACCATCGCACCAATCAGAGTGTGAGTTTACCCTTTGCCTGCCGTGGACGCTTTTGTACACGTTCCCCTCTGGAGCAAGGCATGCTGGGAGGAGAACACACTGTGCGCAGTATCATTGAGCGGGTTCGCCTCCCTGTCAATGTGTCAGTGCCATCTCGACCTCCACGAAACCCGTATGATCGTCATGCGGTGCGGGAAGGCCACCGCTACAAGCTGCTCAACATCGTCAGTAAGACAGTAGTGCTCTGCCTTGTGCTCCGTCGACAGGAAGTGTCCCCTTCCCACTTCCTGCTGCTGCGGTGCATGCCCAGGTTCAATGTGGCGGAAGCCTCGGTCCACACGGCGGCGCTGGAGAGTCTTCTTTTACGACACGCGTTTGACCCTGATGCATATTCTCGTGCCGTTAGAGAAACTCGCCCAGAGCTGGAGTGTATGACAGAGGAGTGTGTGAGTCCACGACGCTCCCGCATGTGTGTGTCGGGTCAGGACTCACTTGCTCCGGCCCTGCAGCGGCTGTCGATGTGCGGGTACGGGGGCGGGGTATCGGACAGCCTATCGCAACGCTGCAGAGACTCTATTGGGGAGCGACTGGGGGAGGGGCCAGGTGAGGAGCGGGAGTATATGACTCCTGAGTGGACTGAGGCAGAAATGAGGACCAGTGAGGAGATCCCATATGAGGAACTCTGGACCAATCAGAATGCAGAGGGCTTGGGAAAGGAGCCAAACCTCATCTCTTTCCATTCGTCTTCCTCATTGGATGGTTCTGTTGCTACCGTTGTTACGAGAGTGTCGACCCCACCACCTGTACCTCCAAAATCAGATGCTGTGAGTTTCGCTCCTCAGTTTTCCCACTGTCTTTCATCCTCCTTATCTGTCTGAAGCAGCATCCGGTTGTTAAATGTCAGGATGCCTGACGTGAATTATTCATACATTACAGCTTTTAACCTCACTGACCACAAACACACAAACACACTATCAGCCACTGACTTCCTGGAAAAGCTGCCCTACACTCACAGCTCATATACTTACATCACATGAACACATACAGGATGTCATCACTGTGGTGGGAGGGTTAGTTCTGAAATGCAAGAGGTTACAAAACCAGTTGAAATTTAGTGTGTGATGTAACTATTACTTCAAAAACTTCAATTACACAATGTTACTTAGATTTACTTTTCTATTAAATGTTTTACACTATGCTATTGATTTTGGCTTTGATAGACAGTTAAAAGAAAATAACTAAACAAAAATACTCCTCAAAATGCGAGTGCACACTGCCACATGAATGGAGCCTGTCTAGACATAGAGACATCTCCTTACAAAGCATCCTTGATGTTGTTGCACTCAGATTTGTCTCAACGGCTTTACTGACCCACAGTGTGCAGAAACCTGCCAAAACAAGGCATTCATGCACAGGCAAAGGATGCAGAGACAAACAATATAACCCCTTTGTAATCAAAAGTCACTATCTTGTTTGAATAAAGATAGTCAAACAAAATAGAATGATTTTATGTATTTTATTTCTGTGTTTTGGTTAACTTTGGGTGAGTTAGTAATTAACAGAAATTCCAAGAAATTATTTGTTAAAGGGGAAATATGTAGTATTTTTGCTTTGAAACATTTAAAATGGTTCAGACTAAACTGTGACAGTTCTGACCTCGTTTGGATGCCAAACAGATCTTTAGTGCAGCTAATGACAACACAAACCATACAGAAAATGGAGGTGATTTGTGGTTTTACGGTGGCTGTTTTCTGTCTAAAAACAGAGCTGAGCTAACAGAGCTATAATGTAAACTATCAGCATTTAGCATGTGACTGACTTTCAAAATAACCAGCTATGAGTTTTTGTGTGTAAGTAAACTTGATAATACCATAATTCAGATGTATTTTTCTTCATTCAGTGAGTGATACAGTCTGTGGAAACAGAGCATTGATTAGTTGGTGGTTTTGGTAGTCCTAAGTGTGTTTTGGGGCATGTCTTTCCCCTGCTGCTGAGAGTTTGGAATATCAATACTACATAGAAACCCTTGAAACAAACAAGGAGGGTGTACTTTGTTTTAATTTAATACATATTTGCATGTTTTTGAACATGGTGCATTATCTTCTGTACACAGCCATCTTCATTATGTTTGGGATGTGCTGCAGAGGACTTTATGCACAAAAAAAAAAAAAGTATGCAAATGGACAAAACTACATGTTATGACATTGCATAAGCGTTGTATAGCATAAATGATTTCACAATGAATGCAGTCCATAAACAAAGCTAAAGGTAGTTAAATGAAATATCATGTGAGATTTTGTTTGTAGTTGGGCGGTCCTTTATATCCTGCAACTTTGAATTCTTAATTACTCACATTTATTCATGAATGAGATCGGTTTAGTCATTACTGCCACTTTAGGATGGAGCTTTGATTTACATAGGAGAGATGTCCTGTAGCATATTTCTGTAATTTAACACTGGTGTGATATCTATGGTATGTGCATTGTGGTTTTTTTGTTATATTTGTGATGCTAGTGTTTTACTTTACAAATGTTTTCTGTCCACTTGCTTCACCTGCCCAGCTTCTGTTCTTGGACCATGAGAGTTATGCTGGGTTTATATTCCTCTTAGGGATGATCCATGTTTGTGAAATCACACACAAGCCAAGATGTATGAACCCAGAAAATGTCACGTCAAAAGTAAAGCAGTTTTTTTTTTTCCTTTGTTCATTACAGCTATAAGGATTCCTCATATCAGTCCATGTTAGTGTACATAGTGTCTGTTTGTTAAGGGTGACATCGTCCTGCTCGCTTTGTTTAACTAACTTCTTTTGGTTCACAGTGATGGCAGCCAGCAGCAGTATTTAGAGGGCATGTGGGTGTTGATGTGTGCAGTGCAGCTGGATTATACCCTGTCACACACTGCATTCTTCATTGCCTGATATTTAGCCTGCCAAGACTCTGTGTGTGTGTGTGTTTGTGAGTATGTTTGAGGTGTAAAGGTCACCAAGTTTGACATTTACCAACCACAGAGACAAGCCAGCAGGCACACACACACACACATACACTCCCATAAAACCTCATGAGAAGTCAAGTTTTAGGAGTTAACTTTTCTGCCACTGTGTTTCATTTGTGTGTGTATATTTTTGTAGGTGAGAGAGGAGTGTCGTTACTTGATCGCCCCTCCAGTCCCCCCTCGTTGCTCAAAAGGAGGATCTATCTCCAGTCCGGCCCCCAGTCCTCCGGTCCCACCTCGGTTTCCCAAGACCTCCTCCTCTTCCCCCAGACCAAATCTCTCCTTCTACTCCTCTGGACTGCAGGACAGGTACAGTAAAAGAAAGTCTTTACTCAGAAGAAGACGTTACATTAACATTACATTATCTGATGTTTTTGCTTTTAAGACTTTTTATGGAACAGACAGGACTGGAATGATAATCTTCAAGCACAAACTGAGCTAAATGACAGTAGGTGCAAAGGGAGCTTGTCCCCCTGTAAATAAGAAATACTGACAACATGCTATTTTTACTCATCATGCATGATGTGTAACATTAGGCTATTATTGATGTACTATATGACTCATGCAAAAGGATGAGTCATCACTAATTCATTAATTCTATGACCAAATTTCACATCACATACTATACGGTGATAGAAACAACCGAAGTCCCTTTGGGAATGTGTATTAATGTCAAGGAACATGCATGACAACAGATGAGTACATAGTATAAACTCAGTCAGTAGGTAATGTTATGTTGTAAAAGGAGTGGCTTTTTAATACCTCCAAAAGGACATAGTTACAGGATGCCTTAATGCATCTGTGTTTAATAGTTTTTTTGGTTTCACTTGGAAAAAAATTCCATGATTCCATTATTAGCAAATCAGAAATGAACAAAGCTGGAATCAAAAATTAAGTGTGAAATATATCACAAACAATGCTGTAAATCACATCAGGAATTATTATTATTAAAAGCACAGGATGGTGACATTTCATCATCAAGAGCGGCAGAGAATCTTTCAAAACTTACACTATTTTGGATAAAGAAGGAAAATCAGCAAATATCTTGACATGGTGGCTAAAACACCTTAACATCTGTGAAAATAAAAAAGGAGAGATTATTGTCGATCCTATTCAATTAAACAGCATTTAGAGATTATTATGAAAAACTGAATCATTCAGAAGACAGATCCTGTACTTTTAGATCAAGGATTATTCCTAAATAGTCTTATTATCCAAATGTCATTTGCTACAAGAAACATGAAATACAAAAATCACAAAAAAAAGTGTTTTAATTAAAGACACCTCTTCTGTAAATGTTCACAGAATCCTGTAAAGAACAGATACACCCACCATCCCTGAGAGAAACTGTAATAATTTTTCCTCTTAAACATGGACAGCCAGATTACTTTTAAGCATAATGTAATTCAGTGGTCTGAGAGGAAACAAGACGTCCGCATCTCTTCCTGACAACTGTTGGTTTTGGCCATTCAAGTGTGTCAAGTAGGTTAAATACATGAGAAGAGCTGTAAATACAGATTGCACTTCAGATTCCATCAGAAATATCTCTTAACCTTGTGGCTCGACACTGAAAGTTATTAAAGTGGTGTCACTTTTCAATAGGGGTCAGAAACAATATCAGATCATCTACATTTACATTTCGTCTGTTGATTTGGACAAACGGCTTTTTCTGATCTTCCTCCTGCAACTTCAGCTATGAATGAGGGTTTTTTATTTCTACAGCTCATTTTTGTCCAGTTATCTTCCTTCTTCCCCTACAACAGTTATCTTTTTTATAACTCCCTGGACAACCACCAGATCACTGACAACCCCTCCCCACAATGTTCATTAAGTCATAGACATATTTCCTGAGCCAGTATAAGCAGGCTACGCATCATCAGGAGGCGTAGATTCTCCATATTCTGGCTATTTGGATATTTTATGGAAATCATGAGCATTAAAGAACAATTCATCCTATTGTCTAGACGTGTGTCAAGGATTATTTATGTTCCTTTAGTCCAGGTCTGGGTAAAGATCTCCTTGAGGACAGATCTGCAGCATCATTGTGTTTAAATTGTATTAGAATTTAGCTATACATGAGTTTATTAATATATATTCAAGCAGCATTACCATTGTATCAACATCAGTGTGAAACTTATAATTCAGTGTGACTTCAACAATATTTCTGTTTTGTGCAACTAAGGACTCATGGGTAAATAGACCTTTAATGTTCGTGAACTGGGGTTATTCAGGCAGGTGTTTCTCACCCTCATTTGCTTCTGACTACCTAGTATACTGTATGTCCTTATCAATATTTACACTGACTTTGTGTTTAGCTGATTGATACTGGTGTTAATGTCACTTTATTGTGCTGTGTTGTCCCAGCTGCTCACCCTCTCCAGATGCTTCTCTCTACTGTTACCCCTGCTCTTGGGCCGACTGCCCAGCTCCTAATCCCACCAGTCCTGAGCCAGTCCCCACCCCCCCTGCAGACAGCACAGCCAGTCCTCAACCAGCGCAGGCCACCTGGGCAGAGCCGTGGGTGGAGTCCTTCGCCTCTGGACCTCGACTCAGGCCGCCTCCTCCACAGAGCCGGTTCGCTCCCTTCGGGGCATTGAACCCCTTCAACCGTCAGTCCCCCTGCCCCTCACCTGAGCCCACCACCAACCCCACTACAGATTCATCCAGAGGTGCAGAAGGAGGTGGGACACCCACAACCGTGACTGAAGGCCTGTCCCCGCCCACTGATCCCACCTGGAGGCCTCCTTCTGACCTGTCTGCGCTGTCACTGGAGGAGGTGTCGGCCTGCCTGAGGTTCATCGGCCTATCAGAGGCAGCAGTGTCTGTGTTCCAGAGGGAGCGAATTGACGGCAGCCTGCTGGTGCAGCTGACTGAGGATATCTTGTCACATGACTTCCACCTGAGCCGACTCCACGTCACCAAGATCACACAGTTCATCCAGGGCTGGAGGCCCAAGATCTAACACACAGCTGTCCTGATAATGTGCCTGTTGGCTACTGAGCCGTCCTGAATGTGCCTTCCACTGTGACCAACCGGCTGCTGAGCCTCACCAACTGAAGCTGAGACTTTGCTGAGACGCCACCCTGTGGTCCAACTATGAAACTGACACTTTATTAGGAGTGACTATCTCTCCTGTCTCAGTCACAGACTGGGACTACTTTACTAACAAATGGCTGCAACAGAAAGCTACATTATGAATTATTTCAGTGTTTCTTTGAGAAACTCAAACACATTTGAATCAGGCTGAATCGCATGCTGTGGTGCTTTGAAAGCAAATAATTCTGTAAAATCCAAAATGTCAAGACAACACACCTTCTCCTACTTTTTACATGTTGCTTTACTTCACCATAGTGGGGCGTTGACTGTGAGCTTTTGCAATATGAGGTGCATTAAGGAAATTAGTCTCAGATTTTCACCTGTGGACTGCAAAAACACTGAGCCTATATTGCAGAGTTGCCAGATGGAAAAAGTATAACACAGCTTAAAAATACCATATTTTGAGCAATCTTGAGCCAAACACTACACATTTGTATGGGATAATACTGCACTGACCCTTACGATACTGTATTTCATATAAAAATTCCAGCATTTAAGTCAATGACACCATACTGTAAGTGCTATTCAATAAGTACAGGTATGACTGGTTACAAAGATGCACTGCATTAGACACAGGCTCTACATTTTACTATCCTGATCATGTCAGGAAATTAATTTAAATGAGATACAGTAGACTGATGACAAGAACCAGTAGTATTATAAAATGATCAAATTCTCATGGCCTTGGCATTACTGAGCATACATTATATAGAGGGAAAAAAAATGTGGCACAAATATGATAATTACTGTACATCTGGTAACATTATTGTCTTCTCAATAGGTTTCATCCACAGCCCTTTTCATTTGTGATTCAGTGACCTGCATCCAACATTAATAAGAATCAGAAAAATATTTAAAACAAAATAGTAAGGAAAATGAAGACACTGACCTTTCCTCTCGAAGTGTCTATTAACATTGCTGTCTGTACATTTGTATGTCTGTAGTCAGACATAGTAATGTACTGACTGTGTGCTGCCATGCCTGTAACTGAAATATAAACTGGCTCAGAAATAGACAACTCGCAGTATAAAATCAGACTTAGCCATGCATTTAGCCAATACATGTATGTTCACTAAGTTTTTGTTTTTAATTCAGCATCGCAACAAAAACACTGCCTGAAAGAACTACATACTTTTCCTAATGCAAGAAAAATTTTATAGCAGCCCCATACAAGATGATACAACTATGTTACTAATGTTGCATGTGATAAACCTGCTGCTGTGATTATCCAGTAGTAAAATAAAAAAGGTATTTTAAGCAGAGGGAAGTCTGGGCTGCTCTACTTGGGTTGTTGCCCCTGCAGCCTGGATCTGGATGAGCAGAAGTTGATGGATATTTTAAGTAAGAAAATATGCTTTTCAAATTATTCTTTCCAAAGTTGACAAAAACTAAAATCAGTAGTGAATTTTAATATGTAGCTCTGTTAACCACATAGGAGGGAGTTTTATCTGCTACCATATAAATACCTCTAAATCTAACACCAATTATTGAAATAAGCACAAAAGAAAACAATACTGCACATTTGACATTAGCTGCATATACAAGGAGTCGCTCATTATTTAGACAAAAGCAAAAATAAGCTCAGATGAATTATGATAAAAAGGTTCTCTATAAATATGACAGTGGTACAAACTGCACCTCTACAAGTTGTGGTAACATGAGGCTATTTTATGCAACCAGATAAATGTGAAAAAATGCAATTAATGTTGTAAATGTCAACCATGTTTATTAATTATTGTGATTTTCTTGTTGCCATGCAAGCTGATGTTCTCTCTTACCTTCAATGCAGCTCTTTTATTGTGTATTCCCTACATTTTATGCACTGCAGCCTGATGTTGAGGCATTGATAGTCCTTATTAAACTGCAAGAAACCCTCCAGAGAGCAGGAAGCCCGGTGGATTTGACAGACTGACCAAACTTCTTCTAAAATCCACACGCACTTCCAACATCTCCTTGGTCACTACACCTACATAATATTGATGTACTCTGTGATCACATATCAGACAGGACGCTGTAAGCAGATCAATGAAATAAATAAATGAACAGAAAATAAATAGAAACTTAATGACCTCTTGAAATCATCTTTCTTTGTTTTCCCTGGTGGTTGTGTGGAGCTGAGGATGAGACATGTAGACAAGTGGTTGTTTATTGCAGATAAGGCTGGATACAGTACAGCAAAGTTATCACATTG
Organism: Apogon hyalosoma; assembly: GCA_037367295.1. Lineage (NCBI taxonomy): Eukaryota > Metazoa > Chordata > Actinopteri > Kurtiformes > Apogonidae > Apogon > Apogon hyalosoma. The sequence goes on from JAPQRP010000018.1 coordinate 10,067,582, forward strand.
ATATGAAGGTAATTCATTCAGCTATTAAAGATACGAACAGACCAACAGGTCATTTAGGCACAGGTAGTGCTATCATTGCAATAAATTAAAAGTACTTTACATTTCTTCTGCGTACGGTAATCTTCAAGTACAGCTCAAGACTTTTCTACTGCAAAAGTGTTCCTCATCCCTAATGTATAAACATAAAAAATACAGTGTGCAGAGTTTTAAACCAACAAACTGAATGAATTAAAAGGTTATGAATCACATCACAACAGTATTACATCAGATTAACATAGGAAGACAGAGGCAAGTGCATTGTGTTTTTTAAAGATGGAATAGAAATATTGTCAAGGATTATTCTTTCCACTTTTCCAGTCTTTTTGTATCATTTAGTGATACAATACTAAAATTATTCTGTAAAAAGTTACCAAAAGTGGTGGTTAGTGGAAGTGTTTGGAATATTATGCTGTATTCATGAAAATAAATACACTCTGACTCACCGACAACCATCTGACTGAGGTATGAACAATTAAATAGGAAAAAAAGCAGAGTGCATTCCTTCAGTAAATCCTTTCACTTCCCTGCATAATCCTTTTAGAGACATTACTATTAAACCCAGTTCAGACCAAAGATTCGCAATAAGATGAGCTGAAAACTTGCAACTACTTGCAAAGTGCTGGCCTGCAACATTCTCAAAACCCACAAGTTTGCACCAATGCAAGTTTTTTACAGCTGGATATAATTTGTAGTGCCATAAAATATGAATGAGGACAGTTACAGTTGGATTTCTGAAATATATGAAATGGTGAAAAACATAAAGCAGGAGTGCTTTGTCAGACTACTTCCATGTTTAGAGGACATAGTGTAACCTAATTATCAGAGAAAATATGATCTATTGAGAGAACATTTCACCAGGGGAGTGGCTGATAATACTGCACTTTGTGGAAAGAGGCAAGCTGCTGTCCATAAATACTGACAAAACACACATTATACCATACACACTATGTTCTGAAACCAGCCACTGGTGATTTGACGAGATGAGTCGAAGGCAACGCCGTCAGCCGGTTCGAGGCGAACTGAAACAGGTCAGTCAACACCATGACAACGTCTCCCTGCAAAACCTTAGAACACTTTTGTCTTATTGCGAGTGTTTGGTCTGAACTGGGTTTTACATTACGTAGTCCTCAACCTTGCGGCCACTAAATTACATTTTTCTGGAGCAAAATTCTTTATAATAATTTCTGGTACAACTTACTGCATCTCCACAGCTTTGCTCAGCAGTAGGTGCTGTTTCTCTGCGGGGTTAAGAGTTAGAATGTGAATGGCATTCTGGGTTACTTGTGGAACTTTTTGCTGGGGTCTTTGGCGTGGTCCAGTAGCAGCTGGCAGGGTGTGAACTGGTTTCCATAGACGTCCTCGAAGCGTCTCATCATGCTCACAAGTTTTTCGGCACCGAATGAGTCGACAAACCTGAAGGGACCTAATGAAATGACATCGACATGCGTGATCAGCACTAATAAGGTCAACTGTGCAGAGTTTCCACAGCTTCAGGAAAGGTATTTCAAGGGATTTAACACATTTTTAGTGTTTTAGTGTTTAAAATTTCATGACTAACTTTATAATAATCAAACTGGGTGGTAAATGTACATGTTACCAGTTATTTTGCTTTTCTGACATATCTCAATGTCAGAAAAATCAATGCATAAAATCCACAAAAATCAAGACATTTTAAGACTTGACATTTATTTTTAACACTTTCACATCAATTCTGGCCTTATTTTAGGTTTTTGTGGAACCACAGGAATCCTGTAGTTTCCTAAATCTGCTGCTTGTGTATGATAACTGGGACTTTTAATATGATGTGGAGTCTTTTGATATGACCTACCGCCCAAGCAGGGAGGAAAACCGAGACCAAACACTGCTCCAATGTCTCCCTCTACTGGGTTCGTCAATATTCCCTCCTGGAGACACAAAACTGCCTCATTGACGAAGCGAGACACCAACCTGTGCTGGATATCAGAGTCTGAGGAGCTGCAACACACACAGGACCAGTTTTAAAGAGTGAATAAAGAAAAGAACAGATGGGATCAGGCCAGATGATTTTGCCTTACACTGAAGGTGGAGCAGATAGCTTATATTTCTGGAGGATTTCTTCAGCATCAGAATTCACACTCTTCTCTTTCTTGCTCTTTCCGTAGATGAAACAGCCTTTTCCAGATTTACGACCTATACGTGACAGTTATAAAACACATCAGCCTGAGCATTTTATAACGTAGGAAGATTTATATATTTGTATGATCATAACACAAGTGGTGGAACACTTGTTGAATTTAACTAAAATCTTAAAAAAAAAAAAGTCAGTGATATACTTTGATGGCATTTGCTTTTTAGCTTTTAATTAAATAAAACACTGACATGACAAAATGCACATACTGTTAGCAAAAATGCTATACAATAAACTGTATAAGACTTATAAGGCTGAAACATTTATAGGTTAACTGTGATGCTCTCTAGTGATCCAAGTCTATATAAGGCTTATTTTTTTTACCCAACATAGTCCCCAGTTTCACACACCTCTCACTGTGTTATAGTGCTTAAATCCTTTTATAAAAGCTTTTAGCTTGAAGGGTAAAAAAAAAAAAAAAAATTCAACAGTAACAGTCTTGTAATTCAGAGCTTTTTAAATAAACACCAGCTACCACCAATGTACCAAATATATTTTCAACGGGGACCGTATCTAAATGGTTGAATTCATTCATAGTTAAATTCTTCTTAAATTTGTACATCAACAGTGCATCATGAAAGAATATATAACTTTACTTAAACATTTTTTTAATGAAATCCTATGGTTTAACCAGTAAGTTAGATTCACCATCTATCTTTGAACAACAGTTTTTATTATGTGCACTAAATGGTTTTTACTTGATATGACTTCTAATTTCAATACTAATTGTTGAAAGATCATTTTTTAAATATAGGTTTGGTGTACAAACTTTAATGAAAAAAAAAAAAAAAAGAGCTAGTATTACCCGATCCAAATCCTAATTTTCATAGTACCGGGAGTAACACATTAACGTAATGATGCTGCTCTCTGGTTGCTTTCTTGCTGTGGAAAAATAAACTGTTTTTTTTATAAAGTTCCCAAGTTGAACCAGTTCAAAAATGGCACTATATACCCAACGCTAGGTTCCTGTAGGTGGAAGGGGTCATAACTTACCTTTGAAACCATTCTCCACCATGGTCTTAAGAACCTCCACATTTCCTCCTCCAAAACGTGAACCAAATGCTTTGCCTAGATCCTACATGCAAAAATGTACACATATACATGCACCAGCATTAGCCTCATGTATAAATATTTCATAAAAATAACAAGCACTTGGTGTTGTTACCTTTATAAATTAAGTTAATTTAAAGGCTGACTGTGCAGATTCAGAACTGGACTGACTCACGCAGTACTACAGTGTTACCTCTGCTACATGTGCTGCTACATCAATTCCAACTTCATCTGCAAGTGTTGCAGCACCAACAGGAAAACCAAAGCTGGTTGTCAAGGTGTCCAGCTTCTTTGGTCCTGTACCTTCCTGTGGAGGAAATACAGAAAGTACTCAGTGTCAAAAAAGGAAGATAATTTTAACGTTATGAAAAGGTTTATTCCAATTAAAAAGAGAATGAAATCTCCAGAAGGTTTTATATTAAATATGAATTCTACAACTTTTTCCTGAGGGAATCTTACCTGGAGCACTCTTACAGCTTCGGCAAGCATGGGAGCCAGGCAGCGAGTGGTGTAAAACCCTGGACCATCCTGTGGTTGGAGAGAGTTGGCAGGTAGCAAAGAAGAAAAAAAAACAAACATTCACATGAAGACACAAAAAGCTTTATGAAAGAGAAAATTACGCTGAAATTGAGAAAAAGTACTTTTTAAACAACTCACTCCGACAACAATGATTATCTTTCCCTGTTTGAGGCCCACACTGACAGCAGAGGCTAAGGTGTCTTTAGACGTCTTATCTGTGGTGATGATCTCTAGGAGCTGCATCTTGTCCACCGGAGAGAAGTAGTGCATGCCGATCACCTAAAAAAAAAAAGCAGTTGAAATTCACATTTTGTACTTAATGAATGCTGATATTAATGACAGTGCACTTTCACCAGACAGTTTAAGGTAAAACCAGATGAATCTATATAGAATAAAACACTGTTGCTCAACAAATGTTCAATATACAGAATAATGACATTGTTATTTTAACCACAGTAAAAAATGACTAAACACTGCACAAGAGCATCACTACACTGATGGCGAGTGTAAATGTGAGAATGTCAGACCTTTTCAGGGCGTTTACTGGCGACAGCAATGTCTTTAATTGGCAGCGCAGAGGTGTTGGAGGCAAAAATGCAGTGAGGAGGGATTACCTGTGGAAACATGAAACAATATAATGCTATGGATTTAATCACCATGTGTGCATATCCAGAGCACAGAAGTGCAAATAATATTCAAAGGGTATGAAGTGTGAGTATGAATTATGATACAATTTGTTGCTATTTGTGATCATATTTATAGTCATATTATTTTCTGAGACTTAAAGTAAGCTCTTTGTGTGTTCTGAATCTCCATTCATTGTTTGTTATTTGCTATCTTTGTCATTCTGTGTGCATTATTAAACTGCACAAAATAAACCAAATCTAAGCTCTGTGAAATGTGTCTTTTCATGTCGCTGTGCTTTGACATGATCACATCTCCAAACAAAGGTGTAATCGCAGAACCTGAGATCCACTCACCGCCTCGATCTCCCTCAGAACTTTGTGTTTGATGTTGATGTCTTCGAAAACAGCCTCAATCACCATGTCAGCAGAATCAAAACCAGAATAGTCAAGCTGGGCGGAGAGGTACGACAGAGTGGCGTCGCGTTCAAATGACGTCAAGGTCCTCTTCTTCACCTTAGTGTTGAGACTAAAGAAAAATACAGGATTGTCTTTTTTTAAAGAAATATCTGCAACCTTTACAACTAAAATGATTCACAAATGCTGTCACCTGTTCTGTTTCATGTTTCTTTTTCTGTGTGATAGTATGTGCCATTTTTAGTTATTATTCCTTTCTCTTCAAATGGGTATGCATTTTGAAGAAGTTATTGCTAGAGCCTGAAGGACTATGGAGGTAGGTCCATCTGGGATTTCTTAGTATAATTTTGTACATTATTACATTATTCAATTTCTGTAATGTTAAAAAAAAAAATGTAGAGATGGTTGAAAAGAAAACTGCCGAAAGGAATTTCCCAAACTTTCCATTCTGTTCTGAGTTTCTATCTTACCCTTTGTAGACTTGATCTTCTCCCCTGCTGATGCCTTCTACGGCGGTGTCCTTTAGGATGGTGTTCAGGCCTTTATCTATGGATACTTGTGCGATACCAGCACCCATTAGCCCTGCACCCAGGACTGCCAGCTTCCTGAAACAAGACAATTCACTGTGTACAGGTTTCTTATTGCTGATATTTAAGCAATACAGTAAATATTCTGAGTAGATCTGAGCAGCATATAACACTGTCACCAGTTCTTACTTCACTTCCTTCTCTGGGGTCCCGAAACGATTCTTCTTACAAGTCACCTGACCCTGGTAAAGGCCAATCAGCGCCTTAGACTCAGAGGTCACTGCCAGTTTCCCAAAGTTCTGCGTATAAGATAACACGATTACATTTACTTTATGATCTTGAAAACTTTTACCAGTGAGTAAAATACAGAGAATTTGGAGCGTAACATACCTCAGCCTCAGCCAGATAACCTGCCTCTCTACCCTGCTCCACTCCAGTCCTGACACACTACACAGAACAGACAAACCAGACGGTGATATATATACACATTAGGAAATATGTTTAAAGTTTTACAGTCATTCTTTCATGATGTTCTTACTTCAATGATTTTGACAGGAGCAGGATAGAGTCCTTTAGTTTGCTTCTGGACCTTCTCACTGACAGTTTTGTAGATCTTCTGCTTCACTGGACCGAGGCCCATCACAGTGTCCTGCAGCTCTGCACAGCCAGACACACAGATAACTTACACATGTAGACTATTATGCTATTGTATATTATGAATCTCTAAATCACAAGACTGCACCAGTAAAGGTTAAATAATGAATTTCTCTTTAACATCAACTGACTGTAAAAAAAAAAAAAAAAAAAAAAAAATCTGAAAAATAGACTGGGAACATATCTGCCCACTGCACCAACACCATACCATATCAGTCATGGAAAGTATATGTCAAACACCTGCAAATGAGCCATAACATTTGGTCAACTAGTCTGAGATGAGCTTTACTCACTCTGCACGAGGCCCTTCTCCTTTGTAAGGGCAACCTTCTTGTTAGCGATTCCTTTGGCCAATCCCACAGCCACTTCCTCCAGGTATTCTATGGTCCTCTCTTCTGCAGGTTTCAAACCAGGACCTGGAAAATACAAAGAGGACAGAGCAATGACCACAGAACTTTTACACAGCCTGTTCAAAGAGAATGTAACTCATATTTTCCGTAATGGCTTTCTAAATAAAACGGTGGATCAAACAGGAGAGCTGAGATGTGATGACATGTGTAAGACTGATGGGATTAGAAATGAGAAATAATAGAATAGTTATATGTGCTCTGCTAGTAAAGGTTCTCAGTTCTCCTGCCAGCCCGGTCGAAGTTTACCTTTTTGGAGAACAGTATAGCTTTACTACAGTGGAGGCCATTGGCGACAGCCAAGGAAACAACCTGAATCCCTTCGGGGGAATCTAATAATGCCTTAGGCATCTAATATACTTTAGAAACATAGAAAAACTTGCATAAAATGACTTTTTTGGAGAACATACAAATTCTTCTTAATACTCCACCACTGGATATTAGTTGGTGGTGAGCACCTGCAGAAGCACAAGAAAACACTTCGAATACTTGAAAAAGCACATGTCACTGCTATTCCAATCACCTAAATAGGCAAGGCAAAGTAAATGTATTTGTATGGCATCATTCATATACAAGGCAATTCAAAGTGCTTTACAAAGGCATAGAAACACATAAAATTATAGGACAATAGCAGAATAAAATATTAAACAAAAGGAAAGTTCAGAAAAGATGCTCAACAAATAGACTATTATTGGAGCACATAGTATCACCTTACAACTCCACTCTAAGACGCTGCTGACGACCACTTGAAAAACCCCAGGAAACAACTTGAATCACTTCAGGGAGCACTTGTTAATGCTTAAAAATTCTGCCAAATACTTTAGAAATGCAAGAACAGTTGACCGTGTTTACCACTGGGGCAATACTAAGCCCATACCCTGTAAGCTGCCACTGAAAGCCTTAGAAACAACCTAAAACATCTCAAGGAGAACTGCAATGCAATTGGAACCACCTAAAACATTTTAGAAAAATACAAAATGGCCACTCTAATATATTGTAGTCTTACTAATCTGCTACCAGTGGCCAAAAGTAAACAGCTTTAAAAGCCTTGGAATCCAATCAAAATACTTCAGGAAGCAGTTGGTACCACTAGACATGATCTAAAAACAACATACTGAGGTTGTATTGTTTGTTTCATAGTCAACATGGAAAGCTGGTGTAATGAAGGGTCTTCTCATAGTAATTTGAAAGGATCTGTTTGAAAAGGGGTTAGAGTTTTAATAATAATAATAATAATTATTATTATTATTATTATTATTAAGTCCAGATGTAGAGTAGCAATGAATCAACACAAAAAATATACCCAAAGGATCCACAAGCTGGTGCACAAGACCCATCTTCTTGGCTTTGTCAGCCCTGATGTTCCTGCCTGTCAACATCATGTCAAACGCTCCAGGGAGACCCACCTAGACATACACAGAGGACAAGGGAGTTACAGCTTCATAGCTGAAGTCTCCTTGGTGAGACTCTTGACCTTAAAACACTCTAGTGTAACTAGCACAAGACTGTGAAGCTGTTAGATTAATAACTGATTAATATGGGTGTCTGTATGTGTACCATTTTGGGAAGTCTCTGTGTGCCCCCTGCTCCAGGCAGCAGCCCCAGCATGACCTCTGGCGTACCCAGTATGGTTTTTTTGCTTTTTGTAGCAACTCGATATTGGCAAGCTATTGCAAACTAGACAGATACAGATAAATCAGAACATCAGGATGTATTTGCCAAAATTCAGTTCACTTAAACTGCATTTTTCAAGTCAAATCTCTTCTTATCTTGTCACACACACACTCTCCTGTACCTCAAGGCCTCCACCCAGACAGGAACCATTGATAGCTGCAACAATAGGGATGGGAGATTTCTCAATCTTCTCAAACATCTTCTGGCCTTCTTGGGAGAGATTGGTGACCTCCTCACTGGTCTTACAGGCTTGGATCATGCTGTTATCAAAGAATGATGAACATTAACATCTATTAAAAATGATAAGTTTCTTCTGTGGGAGAACTGAAAAACATATTTGGAGAACAATGAGTTACATATGTATCAGGACATGGCATGGTGGCACTAGTGATCACACATGCTTACATGGGAAAGACATTAAACTTACTTGATATCTGCTCCAGCAATAAAGCAGCCAGGTTTGCTGGAGATCAGGACAGCACTTTTTACAGCTCCGTTGGACCAGATCTCCCCCATCACCTCTGACAGCTCAGACTGCATCTGCACTGACAGTGTGTTCACCTGCATGAACAAAAACATTGATTAATCATGTCAAATCTCAACTGAGACAGTGACAGGTAGTTGGCACTGTGACAAACATAATTCTCTTTGACACATATGGTACGTACGTACGAGTTGTCTCATGCTCTCTTCCTTAAACACGTACACACAGATATACACACACACCTTGGATGTTGGATCATTGAGTCGTATAACTGCCACATCATCCTTGAGCTCGTAGCTGACGTGTGTTCGAGCTTGATGGGAAGAACAGTAAAAAAAAAAAAAATGTCAGACATAGGGCTACCAGAATTGTATTATTTTCATTTCTGCTATTACTATCTCTGGAGAAAATTTGCACAAATAGCACAAGCAAACTTTAAAGCTATCCTTGCTCAAGGACACTTGGGTGTATTTGGTACAGCTGCAAAAGGAAAACAGTTGTCAAAGTATTTATTTATTTTTCAAATGTTACTTCTATTTTACCAGGCAAGACATTATGAACATTTCCATTTTTTAGGAACAGCTTGGCAAATGGAATTGTGAAAGTAAGAAGTAATAAATTAAATATGAATTAAACTCCAACCTCAATTCTACAGCTTGTCTGGATTGATATTCAATGGTAAAATTCTTAAATGAACTAAATATTACATCATTACTCATTACAATACGAGCAAAGGCTGTAATCAGTGGTTTCATATATGAAAGAAGACACATAATTTAAAATATATCTGTTATAGTGTGAGAGGTGGAATTCATCTTCATATGCTGCACAACAATATACAACCAAATTCCCTTTTTGAGAGAAATACCTGCCAATGATGAAGACACAGAGAGGCTGCGGCTGGCATGACCTTCAGAAACACAGAAACAGAAAGGTGAACCATGACCCAGACTGTCCTCAGACAGAGGAGACAAGCTGATGTGACCTTTGGTCTACTTTTGGACTAACTCATCTCCCACCACATTGTTGACAGTAGATGCTAGTCACTTCACACGTTGACTTTTTCCACTCCAAAACTGTCCTTCATTTTTTTTTTTTTTTAAATGAATCTTTCCACTGATTTGGAATTTATACAGTCAATCATCAACAATCTCACATTGGAGGTAGAAATTATTAAATTAGAAATGTACATTAATATAGACACTCTTTTTTTTTTTTATTAAACGTTTGGCATGTTTAAAACTCCAAATGGAACTGCGAAGTGTGCCAAAGCATTATCAAGGCTTAGTTTGAGTGTGTATACCATATACATACAAAGATATTTATAGTCTATAGTATGTATACCTTTATATTAACGTCTGAGATTAAGAGAAACTTCGATATCAGAAAGATAATGTTGACTTTGTCACATGTCTTTCCATGCATATTGAACCTGAATAAATTAAGCTTTGTAACTCGTAACATTTTAGGTAAGATGAGTTTTATTTGCCAGATGCAGTTATAAATAGTACAATGCACAGTGGAATGTATTAACGTATAATGTCACATTCATTTATTGAATGGTGTTAAAAGTGTCTGTCATTAAAATAAACTCTTCAAATACTCATATCTTTACTAGATTTAAATGTAAAACTCCTAAATACTTAAAACTTGCAAAGACGAAGCAATATGTATTCTTAACAGGTTGAGATAAGTTTACATTGCATTCAAAGCTGGTTGCCCATTTGTGACCCCAATGTAAACAACTTTGCGTTTATTAGAACTGGAGCTACGAGCACATTTATCAATATGGAGGCACATTTCGTTTTATGGCATAATGATCGCAAAAACACACACAATTAACTAGGTTTAGCACAATAATACTACCACCAAGCGCCTTCAGTCAGTACTGACGCCTCGATCTGGGTGAAAGTTCACACCGGCTTTTATCAATGGAACAGACACAAAGCTTTAACAGAAAGGCGGAGGAGTCAGTCACCAAAACAGACCGTAAAACGTTAACTTTGTACAACATACCTGACAATAAAGGGTATTTGCTAGCTGCAAATTTAGACAAAACGCCGGCTGCACGAGCAAAAGCCATATCCTCATGAAACTCAAAACCCTCAACCAAAAATTTCTGGCCGTCAGGGGCGCAAAAGTGTCAAATGTCGAACGACACAGGACCCCGGGGGTACCGCAATATTGCCGTCAGCACGGAAATCAATAAATGTGCATAGTCATATATTTATTTGTCATAATTTTTATTTTTACAACAACGGAATACAACATCATAATTAAAAGGCATTTTAACTTTCACATATATATAACTATGTAATGTTGTACTTCTTTTTTATTTCAGGCAATATTTACAGACAGCCTAAACCTTGGTGGGTCTTTGAAAGTGTTAGCGGTTTTTGTAGTCCAGTAGCACAGTAGCTGAGCGTTTGTCAGGGAAGCGGTGTTGGCATAGTCATACAACTACAGGTAAGCATCATTTTGACGATTAATAATGCATTCAGGAAACAAACAACAGCTGACTGAGGCCCATGAAAGATCTAAGTTATTGCAAATACACCGGAGAAGATCAAAAGTCTGTCAACTTTTGCTTTCAAAGTAGCTTGTTGAAGGAGCGTTGCTAGCTTGCAGCTAACTTTAGCCGGGTCATTATTGAGCATGGGACTGATTCAGCACTTGGACTTTAATCGGAATGAACCCTGGTTAAATTGATAATATTTTAAGTCCAGCTGTAGGCAAGTCTGACCCAGTTTCAGTCCCGTGATATGCGTGTGTGTCATTCTCTTGGGTATGAATCTAGGTGAAGGGTCATAGCTAAGGTAGGGGGGTTGGGCTGGGTGACCGTGACTGATGTGACACATTGTAATATAAAAATAGTATTAGTCACATTATTCGCGGTATCACACTTATAAATTAATGCTACACCTGTTTTTCCTGTGAAAAAACTCCCAAGCTTCACTTTAAAAACTAACGTATCATAAAATGATCGCTTAGATGTAACTAGATGAGTCTAATATCACATTTTCAACGTCATATTTGTACTTTATGCCATATGGGTTGTAATTAGTGCCTTTACAAAGTATTGCGCAAAACGTACTCATCATCGGTTATATTTTGTGTGTTTGTTGTGACTGTAGAAAACTCTTTAACACGGATAATCAGACGACGTATCTCAATGTCCAGTTACACAATTGGTAAATGAGTAGCTATATTTCAAAACATTTAAATCTCATAACTGAAATGAAGAGTTGTGCTGAATAAAGTTTCCTTTCAGTGTCTAATCTGCCATTCACCTTCTGGAAATACAATTTAAGAGGTTAACATATCACCATCAGACAACCAAAACATTTTTTTCAACAATTAATTCCTCAAATCCCTATAAAGAGGCCAGTCAAATATGTACTGAAATTCACCCTCAGATCTCTGTAACTTTTGAGTATAAGAATAATATTCTTAAATGCATAAGTAAATCAGTGAGGTCTTAAGGTATCAAGAAAAGGGGCTCGCAAACAGTGATGATTAGAAAAAGATCATTAATGGAGTTTTTGCAAATTTTCAACTGGATTCCCCTTTTATAAAAATGAGAAACCCAAACAAACTAGATTGGAATCCCTCAAGATTGAAACTTTTAGGAGACAGTGTCCTGCTCTGCTCCATGGGGAAGAACAGTATACACACAAAGTACAAAAGTCACCCTGAAATGTTTTAACCCTTAGATGCATGAATTATGAGAACCTTAGTCAACCTTTTTTTTTTCCCTGAGTGTTTTTATTCCTCTTTAGCCGTAGAAAAAAACAATGTGCTTGACATTGTTTTTAATGAACATATTTTTTTATGGAGTTACAAAAATGTCCACTCAGCTGGACACCATGTGTTTAATTTTTGAAGCAAAGAAACATGTATTTAAAAGGCAGTATCGAAGTGGTAAACTGTGTGAAACCTATAAAACAAAAACATTTTTAATGCAGCTAAGCTGATGTTTTCTCACACTTTAGCATACTCTAATACTGTAAAAACCTTTTTGTTTAAGAAAACTGTTAATTACAGTCTAATAACAACTAGCAGTTGATTTACATGCAAACATGTTAGTGCAGATCAGGTTTATCAAGAACAGCAAAGTGACAGTAATGGCCTGAATGTCAGTGTATGGGATGGTGCATAAGCGTCCACTGTGTTGGCTGATATGGAACTAAAACAACAAAACCCATGAATATATGAGAGAACAGCTGGAAATTGCTGTCCACTGGAGTGACAGCTATGCACGAAAGGGTTAATTAACTTGCTTATGATAATTTTCTTTTTTTTTTCAATTAATACATAATTAAAATGTATCATTATGATGCAGTGTTTTGTTTTCAGAAAATAATGGCTTCCATGTTGCTGAACTCAATGCGCACTTGCCCAGTCAGTCCAGCACGGGCAGTGCAATATGGTAAGTCATCACTTCTCCTATCATTTATATATTCTATCCAGTTACCAGATATGTCATACATCCAGCACTTATGGCACATACTGTGAAAAAAAAACCCAAAAAACATTTGTTGCTATTGCCATTTTAACTTATTTTTGATATGAAACATCTAGACATTTTTGAGCCAACATTGTTAATGTTTGATTTATATTTTGAGTTATTTTAAATGGAGAATGATCAGAAACATGTCTCTATCTTTCTCAGCGGCACGCTCTCTCAGTACAACTACTCAGCTACAGGCTCAAGGTAAGTTAATATTATAACATGTTTAATTTATATTCACTAAAAAAATCTAGATCCAAATCTCATATTTGATATTGATAGAGTTTTCAGATCATCTACTGACTCTCAAAACTGTTGAATTTTCTGATGTTTCAGTTCAGACAAAGAGCAAAAAGACCCTGGCCCGGCCTGGTGTGAAGAACATAGTCCTGGTGGAGGGAGTTCGAACCCCTTTCCTGATGTCTGGAACCACGTATGTGTCCTCCTTCCAATGGCAAGATATATACACTTACAAGAAAACTTCTCTGAAAGCTTTGTTTTTCCAAGGGGCTATCAAAGATTGAATGAATCCTTGTGCCTTTTTAAATGTGGAGTTGTCAAATAAATCCTGTAGTTACAGAGAGCTGACACCATTGACCTGCAGGTGACATCTGTCTGGTTTATGTTTACAGATATGCTGACCTGATGCCCCATGACTTGGCCAGAGCAGCTCTACAGTAAGTGTGTGTCTATATATGGTGTTTGTGTTTCTCATGTACACAAAGTGACACTACTACAATTCCATCACTAGTACCAGTGACTTTAAGAGCCTTGTTGTAATCGCAGACACATGACAAATCAGTGTCCTCCCCACGTGGGTACTAAATAAAGCAATTTGATAAAATATACCTGGCAGCATTTAATCAGAATCAACTTTTTTTTTTCTTTTCTTTTTTTTTTTTTTTAACCTGCTATAGCTGTGCAGCATCAGATCTTGATGAAGTGTAGCAGAAGATTGTTTTTGTTTTTTTTTTTTGTTGCTCCAACTTTTCCAGCCAGGTAAAATTCTTTTCCCCCCCAAACACTTCAACAATTTCTTGTTTGGAGCCTTTTGACCGTTCAGATGTCCAGCAAGCCTTGAATCTTGAACAATAAAACAAAGAATCAACCACAGACCAGTTTTATTTTGTTACTGCTATGTTTCTTTTCGTCAAGGTTATCACACCTAACATTGCCCCATTAGGTGGCTTATACCACCCCTTTCAACTTCACTGATTGTTATAAAAAATATTAGGGTCCATGTAAATGCAGCTACTAAAAACATGTTATTTTACAATGTAAGAAATTCACAAATTTTGTTAATATGGGTTTTTCTAGGGGTCTTCTGCACAAGACAGGTATTCCTAAAGACGCTGTGGATTACATCATCTATGGAACAGTCATTCAGGAGGTCAAGACCAGCAATGTAGCCAGAGAAGTATGTGCACATCACACTTCCCTGTCTGTACATACTAACTTTACCTAGTCATAAAGTAAAAAAGGGAATTGTTGGTCTGATGCCTTGTTCTTACTGTGACTTTAGGCAGCACTTGGAGCAGGCTTCTCAGATAAGATTCCAGCTCACACCGTCACCATGGCCTGCATCTCCTCCAACCAGGCAATGACCTCAGGTATGTCATCAAGGTGCTCTCTTTGATCTGACCTTTGACCTTGTGGTATTTGAAGGCTGTCCATCCACTCTGTGTTTGATATTGTTTTGTCTTTTTCTGTTTAGCTGTGGGTATGATCGCTGCAGGACAGTGTGATGCTGTTGTGGCAGGCGGTGTGGAGTTCATGTCTGATGTTCCCATCCGTCACAGCCGGAAGATGAGGAAAACCATGTTGTCTCTGAATAAGGCAAAGACCCTTGGCCAGAAGTTGGGTCTGATTGGAAGCATCCGACTGGCACACCTTGCCCCTGAGGTAAATGGTCAGTTCACATCCACAGGAGTCGTACCGCTGTCAGTTTTGTTATTGACTGCTGGACTGCCACAGTGAGACTTTTAATACCTGACTGTGCTAAAATTAATTCAAATTTAACTAAACTGATGTATCTGTGTCTTACTTTATAAAAATAGTATAGTATAGCTCTTTAACTTTGATTTTTTTTTAGCTTCCTGCTGTTGCTGAGTTCTCCACAGCAGAAACAATGGGCCACAGTGCTGACCGTCTGGCTGCTGCATTTGGGGTTTCCAGAGTAGAGCAGGATGAATTCGCTCTGCGTTCACACACTTTAGCCAAAAAGGCCCAGGATGCAGGACTTCTGCAAGATGTCATCTCTTTTAAAGTGCCAGGTATGCAGGGATGTATACCACAAACCAGAACAAATGTTTATCATAGCTATAGTTGCCCTAGTGCCATACTTTTGTTTGTCTCTATGGACACAAATGACCTCAGACATGATTATTATCCCATTATGCACTGAGGTTTTAGGAGTCAGCATATGCCTTTTGTATTATGCTCTGACATAGTGTAGTTGAATATGCTGGTGATAGTGTCACTATAAATAATAACAGACTTTTAATTTGTACTGCAGTACTTCAGACCTGTTTCTGGCTGCTGTATTTTTGTACTACCTACTTTTTTAACATTGATGATTCATTTTGTTTGCAACAGTGCTTTTTGCTGTTTTTTTGTTTTTATGTGAGACAACTTGATTTTTGTAATGATATAGTAGTTGATAAGTGGTAATGTAATCAGTTAGTGTTAAATGACAAGGTAAATTTAGTAAAACTGTACCACAGAAATGTATGATTTTAATATATTTCAGTTTTTGGCACCGAAGCTTACCAAAAACTGTAGCAGTTGTTCAAGTAGCATTGCTAGCTTGCAGCTACCTTTAGGTGGTTCATTACTGAACATGAGATTGATGCATTAGTTTGATTTTTAATTGGTATGAAGGCTGGTTAAAATGAAAAAAATATTTTTGTCCAGCTGTTTTCAGGTCTGACCCAGTTTCAGCCCCATGAGAGCTTATAACACATTTCGATTACAAAATAATACAAAGTTCAGTTACTAAATGTCCTTTGCAGGGAACAAATATTTGTTTTTTCTGCAGCAATGAAAGTAAATTTTACTTTGAAAGTTGATGTAAGAAGTTCATACATGTCTCCTGAGTCATTCATTACTTATACACTGCACAAAAATAGTGTGAAAATGGGTTGAAGCATTATTTGGGCTGTATTGTACCATAGAAAGTACTACATTGCGATCATAACAGTGGGAAAAAGACAGACCACTAAAGTCATTAAAGGTGTCTGTCAGAGAAAATTGAGGTGTTTCAAATGTTACGCATGGTGCACTATATGTGTTAACTGTCATGTAAAGCTTAGTTTCCTGTAAATCTGATCATGGTCCATGTTCTCTTTACCCAGGTCGTGATATTGTTTCTAAGGACAACGGTATCCGCCCATCCTCCATGGAGCAAATGGCCAAACTGAAAGCAGCCTTCATTAAGCCTCATGGGACTGTCACTGCTGCCAACTCTTCCTTTTTGGTACAAATAGATTTGTAGAAAGAGACTCAAGAGCACTTGGAATATTCTTGATTTCTTATTTCTGAGATAAAAATGCATACACTTCTGACATGAATTAAACATAAATACTTGTATGTGTGTAAAATAACCCAAGGACTCCTTTTGAAATGTGAAGTTTGGTGTGTTTTAATTCGCTGGCATTTGCTACCAACACATATTGTAGTTCATATGGGGAAATGTCATCACTAAACAAGATCTGACTCCTTGCTTGTGTGTCCTCAGACTGATGGTGCCTCTGCTGTGCTTATCATGTCTGAGGAGAAAGCTTTGGCTATGGGTTACAAGCCTAAAGCCTACCTCAGGTAAGTGCACCTCTGTTTGGTAGAACAGCCTCAATTTCCCCAATGATGCCATTTCAGGTGATGTGCTGATCGTGGTGTGTTTTCATTTTGGCAGAGACTTTGTGTATGTGTCTCAAGACCCTAAAGACCAGCTGCTTTTGGGGTGAGTCCTTCACTGCTCTTACTCTTACTGATTCCCAGCTAGAAAAGTCAATTTCTGCCGTGTGTATTTTATTTGCAAGACCATATAACTGAAAAACCATGTGAATCAGCACAGATAATGAGGGCAGAGCAATTAATTATAGCAAGAAATTACAGTTTAATTCAAGCACCTTGAGACTGGTTGAAATTTCAGCTTAATTTTCTGCTCTGTTTGCTTTAGTCCAACATACAGCACACCCAAAGTCTTGGAACGCGCAGGATTGACTATGAATGACATTGATGTCTTTGAGTTCCATGAAGCGTTTGCTGTAAGTTATCACAATGCATTTTTGTTTGTAAAAATGTGCATTCAACACTCGTCAGTCTTTACTCGGTAGATTTGCATCTTTAAAATAACTACAGTGAGTGTATTGATCATGCTTCTTGTGTCTGCTTTAATAAAATTGTACTCTGTGTTATTCACGGACATCAATGTTTCAAAAGATGCTAAGAACAATTCAACTAGTCTGTTTTACCCCTTGGCCTTTTAATACCTTTGAATCAGTAGAAATGGATGTGTTTTTGTGTGGTATCTATGGAAACTGACTAACTGAATATGTTTTTCTTTTCCAGGGTCAGATAATGGCAAATTTGAAGGCTATGGACTCAGACTGGTTCGCCCAGACGTACATGGGCAGGAAATCAAAGGTAAAAAGAGAAATTGGACACTGAATAAATAGTTCTGTTTTCATTAAATGACTGTGTAACTTCCTTATCTAATAAAATGCTATTATATCTTATGAATGAATTGGAAGGGTTTACTGAGATTTTTCAGAATGGGATTAATTCATAGATAAGACAGGAATACAAGAACAGATGCTTCACACTGTACTGCTGTGGACAGAAACAGCAGCAAAATGCATTTTATCCACCTAAACAAATCAATCAGTTCAAGTGTACAGTATACACCTAAACTACTATATATAGAATATTTTCACTGCTCTACCTTGAAGTTGAACTTTGTTTTTTGACTGGGAACTAAAGTTGCAATACCATCAACACCACCAGATGCCTTCAACAAAAACTGTGATTTTGCTTCACAGAATCCAGAAGTTGGTCATCTACAACTGCCCTGAACCCTTTAGTTTAGACCTAAACTAACATGTTAAAACGTCATATAGTTAATAGCACCAACAAACTCACACATCAATGCAGCAGTAGACTCACAATTCTCATGTTCTGAAAGGAGTTTGGTGGCTGACGTCAGAGTAAAATAGTAGTGATGCAGTTTAATTATAGATCACATTTTTTTGTGGTCTCAGTCTTGTCACGGACTCAACTCATTTGGTCTCGGACATAGCTGTCTCAATGGCATTTGTACAAAAAACGCACCATCACAGAATAGTATCATTATCACGTGCCCTCTTCAAATGCAACCAGTCAGATGCATGTTACATTGTATAAGACTGAATATAAACATCCTGTCTCTCCCTTGACGAGTTCTGATAAACTGGTCATAGGAGAGGACAGCTGAGAATATTATTTTCCATCGGGCCTAGAGGGAGTGATACATTCATGAAATATAGGCCTACCGTGTAACTGAAAAATCTAGGTGATTTAAAATGAAAGACATAAGGACAGTGTAATAGAAAAGATAACATGAATTTGATTTAACTAGTCATGACACTTTACAGCAATGCCTTTTGCTCTACAAATGATATGAGTAATCACGTCAGGTCGGTTCTAACTGTAGTCTGTTTTCGGTCTTGGTCTCGCTTTAGTGTGTCATGATCTTGGTTTTGATGCCCTCCGGTCTTGGCAGTGTCTTGGTATCAGTCTACCCAGTCTTGACTGCAACACTAAAATAGTGAAAATATTCTAAATTCAGAGTAAAACATACTGTTTTTTTGGACGGGTAAAAGACATTTTTGTGCTGGTCTATCCACGGTGGTATATTGCTTAAGGTACAGTATGTCCTAGTCGTCCTGTCAGCTGTAGAGAATAACACTATGAATAAGTGTATCATAGAACCAACATTAATGAATGATGGGTAATAACACTACTGGATTACTTTTATATTACATTCTTACCAAAAGGAAGACTGATTGTCCAAATGGACCGGGGCAAGAAAATGTGTTTTTGTCCATGTTTGCTGATATCCATCCATTTTTCTCTGACATGTAATGATTGTTTTAATGAACATAACCTAAATGTCTGTGATCTCGGTAGGTCGGGACCCCTCCCATGGAGAACTTCAACCTGTGGGGAGGCTCTCTGTCTCTGGGTCACCCGTTCGGAGCCACCGGCTGCAGGCTGGTCACGACCGTGGCACATCGACTGCAGAAAGAGGGAGGACAGTACGGGCTGGTGGCCGCGTGTGCAGCAGGAGGACAGGTGCGTAAATACTTAATGCAAGCCTCACACTCACTGCTACAGATTCATTTCTTTACTTTCTGTGCCTAATATGTTTGTGTTGTGTTTTCTAGGGTCATGCTATGGTGATTGAGGCCTACCCCCAGTAAAGCACTTAAAACATGATCTGTAACCCAATGTTGAGCTTTGTCAATGACATTCATAGGACTAAGTGTACATACTAGCACCACTTTGCCTTGATCAGAAATGGGACAAAAACAGTATGAGGAATGTTGTGTAAATTAAACTTTGCGTGGAGGTTGTTAAATTCTAGCAGATTGTTGTTAAAGTATGTCGCCACTGATATTGTAGACTTTAAGACGTGTTTTGCCTAAAGAGTCTACTGTAACATAGCAAAGTTTCAGCACTCTGAAGAGCTACGGTGATGCTAATGTTTATATACGCTGTAATATTTTTTCTTACAAACTGTTAAAATTAAATGGTGTGATACAACCACAGTGACACTGTTTTTGTGTTTAATTTCTTTCTGTTAGCTATTTCTTTTTTAAATTATTTTAATAATTGGTAGAGGAAGCATTCAGATCCTTTACATATGGAAAAGCACTTACACTGAAAATACACCAGTTATAAGTGTAGGATCTGCATTCAAAACATTTTGCTTATGAACAAGTATGTATTATCAGCAAAATGTGTGTAAAGTATGAAAAATAAAAGCAGTCAAGAGTAAAATGGTCACTGTCAGTGTTTTACTGTTAATATATGAGTGTTATGTGTCTGAATCTATATTACTGCTATGTTAATGTATAAATACACTATATATTGCATCAGTCTATAAACTTGTTATATTTGTTATATTGCTGCCCTGTGAGAACCATACATCTCTAAAGTCTCTAAGGCAACTTTTCATGAGCTAAGTACATCAGCCTTGTTTTCAACTTTGTAATGATGTATCAAGACAGTTCTAAAGATTATTAAACATGAGGATTTTTCTCAACCCATGAAGGAACCTTTAATCCTTCAAGTTATTGCAAATATTTAAAATTCAACACAATTGTGTTTTTTGTACTGACGCATAGTAAACAAATGCAAATGAGGTAAAAAGTATACATACCTCATAGTGATGTAGATATATACAGTTACATGAAGTGAAGTATAAGCATATCAAATTTTATTTTACTTTTTTTTTAAATTTTATTTTTCAAGGTTTTGTACAGAAAAAAGTAAGATAACATTTAAAGAGGTGTACACAAGTCAAATACAATAACAATATAGAGGAAAATACAGTTTCATAAAGAAAATATATAAAGATTTACACAAAATCTGGCCATCTTAATAAAAGATATGTCCTACATTTCTCCCATATTTTATCAAATACATAATTCTGGAGTCTATTGTAAAATGTGATTCACTCCATCACAAAAACTGAGTAACCAATATGATGCCAGTTGTCCAGGTTTGGGGTATTTACATTTTAGTAATAGCTTTCTGAGCAGCTATACTCAACATTCCAAACAAACATCTAATGTCCTTATTTGTGTCTAATGACTAAATATAACAAAACAGCAACTCATCCCGGCTGAAAATTGTCTGCACCCTTAAGATTTTCCTAATCTCTGAATGAATTACACTCCAAAAGTTTGTGATCTGAGGGCATGACCAAAATAGGTGGAAATGCTTTACAGCCTGAGTTCCACAGTTTCTCCAACAACTGGAAGAGCCTGAATAATGTTAGTAACCTACAAAGACTCTTCCAGCTGAAGCACCCCCAAGAATTTGAGCTGGTGATCCTCCACTGAAATGCACTGCCACAACCATACCTCACCTGATATCACTGAATCAAGAACATCAAATGTGCCTAGTAGATGAGTAAAAGTATGACATTCGTCTTCTGTAACTATATCTGCTTTTTTTTTGTTTGTTTGGTTTTTTTTGTACAACCTTCTAGACCAGGTGGGTAGCTGAGAAGCAGCTCAGGACCAAAGAGTTGCTGGTTCAATTCTCCTGACCTGGCAGAGAAATTGTTGGGTGATGAGACCTTGAGCAAGGCACTTAAACTCCCATTTGCTCACTGGACACCGAACATGGCAGCCCACTGCTCCTAGTCTGCAGTGGGTGAGGTGTTCCAGTATGTTCAGCTCGTGATGTGTTAAATGCAGAGGTTCAATTCTAGTGTGTGTTGTATGTCTGCATGTAACATACACTGTTGATCATAAAGTTGGATTAATTTTGTTTTCAGATGCATTCCTCATTTTATTCCTATTTATATGCATCATTAATCACCTTTGACCAGGTACAATGGTTACATACAAAGTCCCAGTTACACTTCACCAAGAATAAATCATACTGTCACAATCATTTCAGGAAAGATGAGAAGGTTTTTTATGACTTCATGGGCAACAGTGTATACACAGACAAATAAAGATGCTTAATATTTCATTCTAGATCTAATCATGTTTTTAGGGTGAAACAATTAGTTGATGATTAGAAAATTAATTAGCCACAATTCTGTTAGCCCATAAGAGGTGCAAGTTCATCTTTGAGCAGAAATGCCATGTGTATATTTACAGGTTATCCTCTCAAATGCAAATATCTTAACCCTTTAAACCCTCAGCCTAAAATGGTCCACCTGGACTTTTTTTTTCTTATTTTGACTAAAAGGTTAGAAAATATGCTGTGAGTGAATCCATTGGCCCATTTTTCCAGAGCACTTTTTCTAGCAATCATTTACAATGTACTGTATGTTATAATACTGCTAAAGCGGCTTCTGCTTCTAGTACAGGTGTGAATTAAATTATCGTAATGACCCAATAAAACGTCTCACGTTTCAGAAACTGTTGAAATTTTTCCAACTGCACAAACAGTGAAAGAGTTACAGCCATCCAAACTGCATATGCACAGGCTGAATCAGAGATGATATGTCAGGTTTTAATCAAGTAGTGTTAATTTTATATAGTTGAATTGATGAGTGTTGATTTGAGTGTTTATTTTCATGCTCCTGCAGTGTTAAAGAGGTCTGTGGGTGGAGCTAATTCCAGTCTTATTGTTTTAAATCCTGGGGGCGTGTCAGTAGCAGCAGCAGTAATAAAGATCGGTGACATTGCAACACCATGAACATAGTACTCTGAAGAGTTGATGATAATCCTCATGCTCAATAAATAGTGTCACCCCTACCTACAGTAACTTAGCTCTGCCTTCATGTAGAGTTAAGTGTATAATCAGAGAGTTCAGTTCGTTGTATGAGCAGCAGCACCTTTCACAATGTAGGAAAGTGTTACAGTAGAGTGAGAAAACCATGTTATCCATGTCATTTTGGGGCCTCAGTGGTGAACAAGAGCAATAAAGAGTTAAATATTTTGATTTCAACGCTTTAGTAGTGACTCCCATATAAATGCCAGGTGAGTGTTGATTTGTAATTCTGAGGGTGTTAGAATTATTTCAAATGTGCAGTGTGTTTTCCTGTTCTACGTGGAGTACACAGATTTACACACTGTGATGATGGAAGGCCTTGATGCACGGACTTCAGGACTTCAAGCATTATTGATGGATTATGTTTTATTCAACAGGGACTTAAACTAGTGCAAATGAGAAAGGGAAAAAACAGATGAATGTATAGAGAGCTTTGTGCTGCAGATAACAAAAACAGAATTTAAGGGAAGGGGGTGTGGTGTGGAGCCTTCTCTTATGGTCTTTATGCAGACTTATAAATTTGCATTGCCAAATATATTTTGCATTTATGGAGATGTGTCAGCAGTAGACTGGCTTTAGATTCCAGTAGGTTTAATTGATGGTGAATAACGCTGTCTGGCTCTGACAAGACGACTGATGTTAATGAGGAGGTAAAGAGGGATGCTCAGGCTTAAAATGACATGAATATGGAAAACTGGGAAGGTGAGTGGCAGGTGACTTAAAAGTTGAGGTTGCAGTGGTGTCTGTGTGATATCTGGGTGTTCACAATGTGCAAAGCGGAACTTTTAACACCCTTTAAGTGTTTGTGTAATTGACTGCGGATGGGTAAATTTATATCAACACATTGCCTCTTCTACTTTTTTTTTTTTGCGCAGAGAAGACACTTTTAGTGTGCAGATCCCCTCAGCGCTCACCGGGGAATCACACAATCACACTCCAGGTTGGGGGCTTGTTAACATAACTTCAGTCACTTGCTTGCGTTTTAACTGTATTTAAAGATTTAATTCTTCCTGTTTTAAAAAAAAAAAAAAAAAAAAATCCTTGAGTTGATTAAATGCAGCCGAGCCTGTCACACGGGCTACAGGCGGAGGGAATAAAACCAATGTTTTACTGCCAAGGCAAAACGGAGCTCAAATGTAAATAGCGCGGAGAGAGACAGAGAGGGTTTTGTGTTTTTAAAGCTTCAAAACCGACTCAACCCTGCGAGACACCGGAGACGCGCAGACACACACCGACACACGCCGACATAGCGGGGCCGCCTCCCTGCCTCTCCCTGCCTCAGCGGGGCTTTGATCAGACGGAACCTTTTATGGGGAATGACTGGCGAATGCACCCGCTGCTGTCACTACAAATCTACCTCACCGAAGGAACGCGAAGGGGAAGCGGGGAGGGGTCGGGGGGCCCGGGGTGTTCGGAGCAAATGGAGGAGGGAGCTGGGGAGAGAGAGTCGACGTGCAGCGGGGGCTTTCATCTCGTCCTAGCCGGCTCACGCGGGGCGGCACCTGCTGAAAGCTGCACTTGACTCACGCTTCCTCCACCTGCTCCGTGCGCTCCGTGTGTGCGCGTGCGTAATGTTTAACAACTTTCGGCGCAATACTGTACTGCACGTGCGCCAGACAGGTAACGACGCAGGCCATGTGGAGAGGAGATCTGCGTTTACAGAGTTGCACTGATTTGCAGAGTAATAGGTTGATAATTAATGTCTACACTGCAAAAATCAAAAATCTTACCAAGATAATTGTCATTTGTTCCATTGGCAGATTTTTTTTTTTTTTTTTTTTGAGTGAATTAAGCAAAAAAAACAAAAAGAAAAAAAAAA
>JAPQRP010000018.1:10114114-10136451 GCA_037367295.1 Apogon hyalosoma
TTGGCATCCCCTTCAACAATATATTGATAACTCAACCTGAATATAATTAGAATTTATGTGGCCTCCCTTGGTGTGATATGTCATAAGCACTGGGATGGGAGGTGGGAGGGTGGGTGGATGAGGGTTGTTAAAATGTGTGTTTGTTATGTTTGCTTTCCTTTGTTGTACTTTTTGGTTTGTTCACTCTGTGTTCATTTTTCAAAATGTGGACAAATTGTAATAATGGATGTTTTTGTGACAAACTCTTGAATAAAAAGATTGACCAAAAAAAAAAAAAGCATTGTGTTGTTTTGGGTACTATCCTTTCATTTACACCTGAGTGTGAGTTACTTTTAAAAATTCAAAATAAACTAATACAAAACTCAGAAAGGTGCCATTTTGTCCATAAAAGTGCTTATATAATTACACGATTAGGTGATGAAATGATGAAATCATTTATTGCAAAAGTGCTAGGTGTCATTCTCAGTTAAGAGCACCTTGGATGTTCTATTATCTTGTAAGCTAAATATGTCTTGGATAGTTACTCAGACATGATGTCAGCTTTGAAACCGAAGTTACCTGAGGATTTGATATGATTTTTTTGATAGCATATACACTAAATAATTAATAACCTAATCAAAAAGGATGATTAAACATAAACATCAGTACTTGTCTTTTGTGTCCTAGCCTATATGAATTTATTTGGAAGAAGTTTTAAGAGTAAATATAAAACTACTAAGCTATCTATGTGTGAACCTACAGACATGGCACTTTGTAAACAGATTATAAATATACGGATCTAGCACACAATAGAATCAGTCTCCTCAAAGAGAATGAACTACACTGTGACCTACATGATTCCACAGCATCTTCATTTTGTTATTAAAACATATCAATACTTATTTTTAATGTACATTTTTCAAAATCTTATTTCTAGATTTTGCAAGCAGTGTAAAGTTAACTTACATTCACTTTTTAATATAAAATGACTAAAATTAGGAACGAGAATGCCCCCCAAAAGTCCCACTGAAAACCTGATATCCAACAAAGAAATGCCTCATGAGAAAACGTGGTGTGTTATGTATCCACCTCCTCTGAGCTGTTTTTTTTTTTTTTTTTGTCTTTCTTCATCTTCTCACCATGCTGGTTTTCATGGTTTCACCCTCCTGACAACATTTCCTCTATTATTACACTTCCCCTGGAAACACTTAGCCCCGATCCTTCCCCTTAAACGGAGCCGATAGCAGTCACTCTGTCTTCCCTGGGCCCTGGACCTCTAGGCACTTCCCCTGACTGCTGCCCCCCAGGTACTTACTTCCTGTGCCCCATACCCCCCAGCTCCCACCCTAAGGTCCCACCCCCCCGCCGGCGCTGGTGCAATTCTAAGAACATTAGCTGTGACGACGAGGCTTGGCTTTGTACTCGCTTGTACTGCTGATAGCGGGTGTAAATTCTGCTGATATTTACGATAATGATCATTATGATTACTCCGATGATGATGATGGTGGTGGTGGTGATGAAGCCCTTTTATGACACTCTGAATCACTCACCTAACACTTAAGGTGGAGCATTTCTTTGTCTGAATGGATGTTTGCTCAGAGGGAGTTTTGGTGGAGTACAGGAGTGTGTGTTTTCTCGTTGTGTGTGCCTGTCTTTTAGTGTGTTTATAACTGTATGTCTCCAAGTGTGTTTTCTGCTGGACGGTCTTGAGTGCTTTTGCTGTTTTTCCCTGGCAGGCTGTTCTGATTGGCTGGCCCTGGGGAAAGGAGATATCATGTTTAGCCCCAAACCAACATGCATCCCTCATTCACCATCTACTGCCGCCACGATTGTGTGTGTATTCACTTGTGTGTGAGAGAGAAGAGAGCAAGAGAAAGAGTGTCAGAGGGAGGTCTGTGCGTTCAGGCGATCACACACTCTGCTCTTTCTGCTAAAGTGCTTCTCGTCTCCTTGGCGGAGGCTGATGAGGTATGACATCACAGCACTTTGTTTTATCTTTAAAAGATGAGCAGGGAGCCCTTCACTTCCCCTTAATGAGGCCGAGGTGCCCACAGAATATATGGAAAGTCTGCCAGAGTGTGTGTGAGAGTCCATGCTCACTCGCATCTCGGCGTCTTATGTCTTTGCGTGTGAGCGATGTGCATAGGTGTGGGTGTGCTTCTGGTTTTCTGCACACTCTCGCTAACACCCATTTTACCCATAACCCCTGGCGTTTCCTTTCCTGAAGCCATGTGTCAGACCTCATTGGCTACTGCATCAATAACACCGCACTCACTCAGCTCTCAACACTGCATCCTGCCGGCAACATATCACGTACCGCCGCTTTGACCGATCATCTCTTTCTTTTCATTTCTGCACAGTTGCTGATTGAGGTTGATTTGGGTTTTGTTTACACATCTGCCCCCGGTGTTGATCCAGTAGAGCTCAGTGCTGGACTGCCTTTCACAAGTGGCAGATTCTACCTGAATTTTACTTGATGGAGTCTAAATCAACAATACAAACAACACAGTGTTTGCTGTGAGATTAGGTAATGAGATTTTTCAATTAAACCAATATTTTACGCATGTATTGAATATGTTTTGGTCATTTCTATGCCTACAACTACATTTTTATGATCACTGGAAGGTGTTATTAGTGCTCAAAACCTCACATTGTGTACATAGAAGTCGACACAAATTTAAGGAAGAGAAAAGTTGTCTGTATTTTTGTTTACAGAAAAAAAATAAAGGCATATTGAATTTCTGGATAAATTACTATTAAGGCTATACAATATGAGAATACTTATCACAATGTGGCACACTCAAATAAATAGTTTCTATAAAATGACCACATGGAAAGATCTACTCCCTATTATGTCTTGTATTACATAATGAGCATATTTTCACAAGTAGTAAAAAAACAAGACTAATTGTGAGGGATTAGAGGGATCAGTGTGCAGCATGATCTAATAATTGTAGTCTGGGTCCAGATTTTCATACCCAGACCATATCCATGTGATAGATGTAGCCCCTCTTTTGGGTACAAGCTCCTTGTCTTACTTTGTCTGCACCCCTATAGAGTGGAAGAATGTCAAGTGTCACCCAAATGATAAAAAAATACTGCAAAACAGAGTGTGATTTGTGAGATAAAGTGAACATCAAATCATGATATATCCATTCATCATACATCCTCATTTGGCAAAGCCCTAATTCTGCTCTAATTCAAATATTCTATTCTATTATAATAACAATATAAACATGTCCCCATAAATATAAGCTCTCAAAGCAACTGCCCTTCACTTAATCAAGAGAGAAAAAGTAAAAAACTAGTAGAACACACTGCCTGGACCAGATTTTAAGCAGTAGACTGTTTTACTGGTACATGTTGTAAATATTAATTTGTATTTGTTTTAAAAGTTTCACTACTCTGCAGCCACATGCTGTTTCAAACACTGCTGAACTGTGCATGCATTCATATTTATCTTCTGATTTCTTGTCCATAATAAAATAAACAATAAGCAGGGGGCCATTTGAGGCGGGTTGAAGGCAGACAGTGTTCACCTCGTAGAGCAAATGAATTCAAACTGTGCCCATGGTTTTATAATGATAACATGTTGCAGCATATGCTCCCAAAAATATATTCAGTGCACAAGCAGATTGAAGTTTTTTATCTTGGAATCAGGTGAGTAAAAACATCAATAACTGAAATGATTCAAAACAACGTGATTAAGTGTAAGTTTAAGATTATGAGTAATATAATTAACATTTAGACAAAAGACAACATAAATGAAAATAATAAGTTTCCAGTAAAAGATGCTGTTATTCACTGGCAGAGATGTGTGGTCCAAACATGTCTTGTTCCTAATCCTCATGGGAAGCTGGTGTACGCTGGTTTCCCCGATATGTGTGCCATGTTGCCAGACGTGGCAGTAGCTGGCTAACGCGGCTGTGTGTGCGATTAACTAGCGTTAGCCATCATTAGCCTCTGTGCACCAACGCAGCAGCAGACTGCAATTAACCCGCTAATCCTGCTAATCCGGCTAATCCACTAATGGAGCTAATCTGATAGACTGGAGAGGCTTTTCAATAGGCTTTCTCTGGGAACACACACACTCACATACACACATGTACATGCATGCATGCACACAGCAGCACCAATTCTCTCCTTTGCACTGTATTTCCAGCTTTTAAACACATTTACGCACAATTCCTCCACCACACAGTCACAGTCAGCCTGAGTTTAATCCAGTGTGTCCACCACCAGTGAATTAGAGGGGCAGCTCCATCTCCC
The DNA here is from genome assembly GCA_037367295.1 of Apogon hyalosoma. Classification (NCBI taxonomy): domain Eukaryota; kingdom Metazoa; phylum Chordata; class Actinopteri; order Kurtiformes; family Apogonidae; genus Apogon; species Apogon hyalosoma. The sequence goes on from JAPQRP010000018.1 coordinate 10,118,363, forward strand.
AGACATCTCGCCCACAGCCATTAGTCAGCCCGAGGCCTCTGTCACACACTGACCACAGAGAACAAGTGAGGAAGGAGGAGGCGAACGGACGGATAACGAGAGGGAAGCGGACAGAGGGAAAGATAGCTGCCCTCTTTAAAGGCTGCTTTTAGGTTCCTTAAACAAATGCAGTCGCCTCAGTCCGATCACTGTGCATCAGTTCAGCACTAATCCAGGAGATGCTGCTCTTTAGAGGAGTTAGAGGACTTCACCAACTGCTGCTGGGAGAAACAACACTTTAAAGTGTTGTTTCTTGTCGCAGGGAAAAACATTTAAAAGTTTAATTTAGAATTGTAAATGAATAAACACACACACACACACACACACACACAAAAGAGTAAATGTGGTGGATACACTCTACCTCCAGGTCAATATTATGTCACCTTATGTCTGACCTCTAACAGCGGTGCCTTCTAAATGCTAAAGGCTAAATAACACTGGAATATGAGTAATAAAATACAGTCAAGTCCATGAGTATTGTTGCACAAATGTTGCCTTGTCTGTCAGTTGTACTTTCCAGCCTTTGAAAATGAGGTGTTAAACCACTTGAATTAAAGTAAAGCTGAAAACTTGAATCACATTTCAATTGTTTCAGCAAAAAAAGAGTGGAGATATTTACTTGTTACTGAATTTCTTTGAAACCAATGCAATGCCTTGAACTGTTCTTCAGTGTACCTCAGAAGCACATGGACATTTTTTGAACAAAACTTAGGCAGCAAATTTTTGCAAAAACCAAACTTGTGTCATTCCCAAAACTTTAGGCCATACGGTGAATAAAGGCAAAATGAATGTAGTAATGGACCAGACTGTATATCATTTCACCTTTCTTTCATTTTTTCTCTTTATTACAATTTGACGGACATGTCTAATACATTTACGTGCTAAGACTATAATATAAAACCTTTAAGTCTTTTTTTCATTAGATGTTTTAACTTGCATTTTCCATTTGGGCATACAGAAGAAACTTTTTTATTCTTAGATCAGGTGAAAAACTTGGCTGATGCTTCATTGGTAAAAACACCACTGGTTAAGAGGTTCAGAGGACTCATTCAGTCTCTTATGTGATTAACTCCATTTCATCAGTATATAAATAAACAATAACTTGAACAAAAGATGCAGTTAGCAGAGTTAAATGTAATCTTGCTAATCCATTTTGTCTCAAGTAGAGTCAGACCTGAGAAATGACACCCTGCTATGAATTTTATACAAGAATCAAAAACCAATTAATAATTCACATTCATCATGCGTTCACCACGAATGTCAGCAAATACGAAACTCCACTGCACAGAGTCACCACATAGACCGAGGCATGATATTATCAAGAGGTAAATGGGAAGCTGAATGATCCACGGAGCGGTGACATCTTTTTTTTCATCTGCTTTAATTAATTCTCAGTGGAGTTGTGGCAAATCACATGTGAACTCTTTCCCCTCTTCACAAAAAATAAAAAGACGGTGGGAAACACTGGGTTCTAAAAACTAAAAAGCAAAAGGGCAGGAAGGGCAAATGATTATTTTTCTTTCACCTTGGGAGATTGTTTTGGTTTTACTTTGTCTTTCCTGTCCTTTTTTCCCCCCACTTTTCTTTTCCTTTTCTTCTTTCGCCTGATTTTCCTTTGGCCTAATTGTAGCACTGTAACTTTTCAGATGTTAAAGTAGCCAGGAGACATTTTGAAAGGCTGGTTGAAGGAAGATGGAGGTCGCTCGTCTGTCTCTGGCTTCAAACACTGACCTTGGCTGCTAATGATGCTAATCGTGCTAACTGGGCTAATGACAGCTCTCTCTCTGTGTGTGTGTGTGTGTGTGTGAATGCGAGGGAGGCTACGTCAATGAGCGAGCAAGTGTGTATGCGCGGGGAGCATGTGAAAGTATCATAATCAGAGCCGCTAACGCTAATGAGCTAGCCCTTTGAAGAGAACCGCCCGGCGAGGGCCCCACTCCTGCCAACTCATTAGCTGACCTGAGGAGTGCCTGATTAGAATGCTTTTGATGAAAATTTCAAGGATTTTCCAAAAAAGAAAAAACTTAAAAATTTTGTGAAGTGAGATAAATATTGCACTAGTCTTTTTTTTTTCAGTGGTCGGGGGGTTGTGGTTGATGGAGAAAGTGGGAGGTCATTTACTAAGAAGACTTCAAAGAGCTCTCTGAAGAGTGCTGGATGAGATTGATTTGCTGTTTTTATTGGTGATGAAATGTACAAATATGTTTAATGGGAGGAGAGAGCCGGAGAATGTTTCCTTTCACTCTTCAAACGCCCACACGTCATCTGTCTCTATTTCTTTCTCAAACACGCACATGCACACACAAATACACACACTTACCGATGGGTGTACATATGCACACCTTCCTGCCTCTGTAGAAGTCAACAATTTCTTTGCTGCAGTGTGAGAGTGGCGCCGACATGAGAGGCAGAGTAGGTAAATTAGCCTTCAGGAAAAAGCGAACAGGACAGGTTGCTCTATTCTCAAACACGCTTCTTTAAAGCCGAGACACAAACTACACACAGAGCGAACGGCGGCGCAGTCACATCACCTCTCATTTCACAGCATGAGGAGAGAGTCTGGATCAAAGTAAGACGATGCCAGGCCTTCACGCGCGAGAAGAGAAATTATCCTCCGTACGGCACAATGACAGTAAAATATAACAGCCTTTGGTATGTTGACCAAAGGAATCTGTTACAGTCATGTCGTATTGTTCACTTTGCATTAAATTCGGTGAGCAAAACTGCAGCTTTCATCACCTTAAGCACCTGTTAACTCAATGCGACGAAGCTGGTAAAGAAAACAACAGCTCGCAGTAGTCTGGATGTTTACACTGAGGCTTTAAGGAATTTCAGACCTTTTCTAAATGGAGGCAATCACAAATCTAATTTGAGAAGTGTTGTCAGGGGTAATTTATGTGTTATCAAGTCTCTAAAAAGCATTGTCAGTAGCTTCAACTTTACTGTTCATGGTACACAGAACAGAGAAATGTTCACAGGGAGGCTTAGGTGACTTTACCTCCCATGTTTTTATGCATGTGCAGTGTTTTAACAGATGAACATCTCTGTTCTTAGAAAAAGAAAAAAAAAAAGGCACGAAAAAATGATCATTAGATGTTACATGTTACATCTGGTGACGAGGCTTGATATTAATAGAGTTCTAGCTTAGAATATATAGAGTGTATCTTGTCTGTAGCATTTTCTTCTGTTTGTAGAACCTGTTCATATTCTGCAGAGGTGAGAATGATGGACTTTTTATCTCTTTTCACATACAGAAGACTTCAGGTGAAACCAAAGTGGACTTTCCAAGAACTTCTACAAGCAGAAGAGAAGGTGCAGCAATTTGGAGTGTGTTTCTGAGAGCGTATATATGTGTGTGTGTGTGTCAGGGGTGTACCAGTGCACGTGTTTTCCTGTCTGTCTTTTGGGTCTATGTGTATGTATGTGTGTATGTGTGTGTGTGTGCGTGCGTGTGTGTGTGTGTGTTTCTTTCTTTGTGTGTGTTTGAGATGCAGTAGTTTAGGCAGACAGAGAGCTGGATCTCTCATAGTGAATTTGGACAGACTGGAGTCTGAGAGGCAGTTCAAAGACCACAGGCCCACAGGCAACAACCAACACTCAGACCGCTGCGTGTATGAGTGTGTGCGTTACGCGGTGTGTGAGTGTGCAGCATTGAGAGGGAGCACATGTGGTTGGTGTGTGTACATGTTTTTGTCTTGACTTGAGCTGATTTGCTTATATTTGCGTGTGTTTTTTTCTTTGATGCCCTTCTATTTTTTAAAGTTTTACTCCTTATTTTTACACACACAAAATTAACAACAGCAGACACACATAAATGACAATATATTACATTACTAGTGACACACCGTTCACTTCACACCTCAACAGCTGTCCTGGGCTCTGACCCCGCTGTAAGGTATGCATGCACACCAGCGCCAAAGAAACACCAAATAATTCATTATAAAAATATTTCCTGCTAATTGTTGGGCTGTAATTAATGAGGTAACCTTTGGAGAGAGGGAGAGGAAGATGGAGGGGAAATTATTCATGTCGTGTTTGCATATATGAATATGCAAAAGATAATGATCCCCTCTGAGGAGGGACAAAAATGGCCCAATGTCTCTATCTGTAGAATACTGCACACACAAAACCACACACACACATATTTTGTCTCTTTATTCTCTTTCCATCTCCTCTCTCTGTCTGTCACGCTCCATCTCTGTTTTTATCTTTTTAACATTATCTAGTCTGATGATGGGTGGCTCTGAGCAATGCACAATATTAAATGGATGAGTCTTTTTCTTTTGACGGATGTGACGAGTGGGGATATATCCTCTGGCTAATTCCTATTGGAAACGGCTCTGTTTTGTCAAGACTTTATCCCAAAGTGATGTGGAGGCTGACATCTGTTACATGCTGACACACAGGTCAGTGTCACAGGGTCGACTTTCTACCTTTGATGAACAGTTTGTGTTCAGAAGTTGTTGGTTAAAAAGCCGTGGGAGAAGTTTTAGCAAAAAAAAAATCATATGTTGTTTAATGAATACACAAAGTTTTTGAGAGATTGTCCTGTTTTGAGTTCATCATCTGAGATAAATTCACCAATCTCTGTCTGTAAACCACTGGCAGCAGTGCTTAGATTTCTCTTCTCTCTTCTCTACTTCAACACAGCAGATTGTTAGTAACTACTACAACTCTACTTAATGTTTACTGACTTAAAAGCTGCTACAAATTCTCATTCTCTCTTTGACTTGGCTCAATAGAACATTCCTTGTAGTGTTTTTATGTGACGGATTTGTTCAAAATAACAAATCTTTTGGATGAATGAAAAGAACTGAACATCAGCCATTCATTTTTCAGTCCCATCGAGCTGAACATGCAGGGATTCTTTTCTCTGAGGTAAAGGCTCATGTACATGGGACTTAACATAACGCAATCAAAAGCCCAATGTAAAGGTGTATTAACTCAAGACAAAGTATTCCAGTCTCTACATGTAAACATGTCACAGCATTGTGGTTATCACAGGGAGACCAGAAAGTCTTCAGTTTGAATGGAGTCCTATGAGAGAAGTGTCTAAGTTCCCTGAATAAACTATTTTGCAGAAAGAAATGTTGGTTTCATAATGATCAGACAACCTCTGTGATGATCTTTAACATCTTATCTATAGACTTGCAAATTATAACTCCATCTGACAGCATTTAAAATTAAGCAAATGATCCTTTTGTGAGGCAGTTTGTAGTGCTACAGTCTGAAGCCAACCATGGACCCAACACACAAGCATTTTTCTTTTTCCTATATTGTTTAAACCAGAGTTAAAACTAACCAGTCACCCAACATGTGAACAAACCTTAAGCTGTTAAGTTTTCATCAAGGGTGAAGTGGCCAATTTGGAATATTTTGTCTTCAGTCAGAATACTTGTGACATGGTTGAACCTGAAAATGCGCATGTAAAGAAGTGGACAACTTCATGTTCCCCGTTTCCCACCTCAGATCTTTTCACTGAGAGGTATCTATGCATGTTGCACCTCAAACTACCAGCATCAGGCTCAGCGGTAGGCCCAGAAAACTGCAGATTCCTTTGAAAGACAACATTTAGAGAGCTTAGAAAGAAAACTTTAATAATAACCAGAATTATAAGGTGTGTTTATGAAGGTGACAGTGCTTCTGCACCATAAGGAATATATATGCTTTTCAGTTCAGTTAGTGGAACTATGCAGCTCTGATGAAGCACTGAACAATTTAGTGAATGAATCTTATGTACATTATTTTTTAATGATCTGATTATATGATTGGACATTCCTTCTGTAAACCTTAGAAGGACAGAGGACTGACAATCATCTCTTGCCAGAAGCAATATATTTAGCCTTTAGCCTCAGTTTTACAACAAGACCAATTCTCAAATGAGTATTACTCTGGAAACGCTCACTTCAGTTTTGATTTCCAAGCGGTGTTATCAAAAGACACACTGACTCTACAATAAAGACCTATCGACCTACAACCTCACAGCATCACAACACAAATGAAGTGAAGCACAGTACACAACAAACAGTATTTTAAGAATAAGCTTTTAAGAGCAGTTTTCTGAAGAGAAATACACAACTTATTTTTTACAGTAGATTCAGTAGATGCACATCAGTACCGTTATTTTGGTTTAGAAAAGTGCTTCAATGACTCTCCTGTGACAGTCATCATATAAAACCCAGGTTATTGTATGACAATATTGCTAGTATAGACACATTTTAACAGCATAGAATAATGCCAAAATCACCTTTACACTTAACTACCCTAAAACTCTACTCTACGTCCCCAAAATGTCCTTGTGGTTTATCATTTCTTGGTCTTTGTTCTCCCTTGTATCTGTGTGGTGTGTTTTCAGGGTGTTTGTTAGCCACATACAGTATGTGTGTGTTGTTGTTGCTGGCCTGCAGGTTTCTTGTGTGGTTTTAGGTTGGGTATTTCATTACAGATTCTCCTCACACTCTGACTGACCTCTCCCTGTGTGTGTGTCAGACGACGGCCTGTGCATATCATATCCATCGCCCACATTGATTCTTTAAGTTGGCTGAGGAGAATAGTAGCTAATTGAATAGATGAATAATATATTTCTGAATAATAAATGAATATTTTGTTCTGGTGCCTCTCAGCAAGAGAAAGAAATTACCTCTCAGGTGGGATGAGCTTTGCCTTTGTGTATGTGTGTGTGGTCTCATTAGCTTCAATGCAATACCATTCAGAATAGAAATGATACCATGTGATCAATGCTATTGATGAGCAGCAGACTGTAGACACTAGATGTATTGATTGCAGCAGGCAGACACACATTACAGTCATGCACACACACACACACACACACACACACACACACGCGCACACACACACCATTGACCTGCAGCCACTATGGTGGCTTTGCATGCAGTACAAAGATGGCATATCCAGATTAAAGCTCTTATGCCTTTGGGCATGCTAACCGATCTGAACGGCTGCATATGGTCCTCAGGATGCCTTCATCTCCTGATTCGCTCTTTTCTTCTTCTGTGGTGCTGCCACCACACCACAGACTCCACCCATCATCTACCAGCTGCTCATTAATAAGACATAGACCTGCATACCTCACTGACCACAGCTCGCAGCCTTTTCATGCATGCACATTTCACACACACACATGAGCACTCATTGTTATGGAGGTGCCCGTCCCAGGTGGGTCTGATTAAGTTTTTATGGATGTCCTCAGGGCGAAACACTTAAGGGTTAACCAGCTTCCTGCAGCAGAATTAAAAGAGTTAAAAGTGTGCCCGCTCCTTCTACACATCCCTTTATTCTCACCTCTTCCCTCACTGGGTCAGTAAACAAGTGATGAAGATGATAATAGCACCAAAGAACAAATCATCTGATGAGCAAATATTGATAAAGTATGAAATAATTACTTTTCTCAAGTATTATTCAGACTGCAGCAGCAAATTTGCCGAAGTATGACATTTAACGTATTGTGGTGTGTTATACACTAGTGTCATTTGTTTTTATTTAGTCAGAATGTCTCACTGAGATCAAGATCTGATTTGCAATGTGCAGTGACCTGATATCAAATCATTGTGTTTTACAGTCAAACCTGAATGAAGACATGTTCTATTGCATCAGGCATTCTAATAAATATGGACAAAGCATGAAATAAGTTCAGTAACTCTGAATAAAAGTAACAGAAACGGTTAAACTTTTTCTTAAACAATAAAAAGCACTTGAACATCTTATTTGTAGCTTCAAGACCAACCACACAAATCTGATAATCCAAATAAATTTTACAAACATTTCATCAAAACTAAAGCATGAACACTACTGCAAAGTGCTCAGTGAGACCAAATCTTAAAATTCCTCTCCACTCAATTTTATCAGTGTTACTTTACTGTGATGTTTGAGCTTCACTGTGTAGTGCAATATGTGCAGAGTTTAACAATCCTTTTTTTTTTTTTTTTTTCTTAAATCTGTTAAGGTTGCATTTGGGAGCAAGATGTGTTGAGTGCAAACTTGGTTTCATATCTGCAAATAGACCAAACTCTCCTAAAATGAAACTTAAGGAAAGTCGGATGAAGTTAAAGGTACTATTCATAACATTCAGAAAACCCTTAATATGAGCAACCCCAGTGGTCAGTAAGTGAACTTTAGTCAGTATCCTGAAGCCCATATTTGTGTGTGTCTTTTTGTGTCTGTGTTTTGCTTGGACCTGGTCTTTTGTTGACACTAGCGGACTTAATTTCCACGCAAACATACAGCAATTTCTCAGTTAGTTCTGCATACTGTTGCTGCTGTAGAAGAGTGGAACAGAGAAAATCTATACATCTCCTCTCGTGGATTTTCAGTTCCTTTACAAACCTCTAGACTTCAGTGTATAAATCCATAAATAAGGGGAGGTATGATACAATAATTCACACAGCGGTTAGTACGTTTTCACATTTCACATCGATGTTGCACCTTTAAACTTTTGAAATAAACAGGATATTTAGATATTCTAGATTCTGAGGACAGCACAGATATTTTAGTAAATTTGATTAAATGTACTGTATTTGCTGATCATTAGAACCTACAGTTTAGCCCTTTCAATTCTTGCTGAACTTCCAAATAATTCACACCAATCTACTGGACAGGATGCACTGTAGTAATGCGAGCTTCACTCAAAATCAAACTCAAATATCCATATCTGTACCAGTGAAGACAATCCCACACAAGACAGTTTCTGCTAATGAAATGTGTCTGGGGTGTATTGTTTATAGTTTATAGGATTCCCATTAGCTGTGTCTTTAACTAAAAGAAAAGAGGTGGATGAAGTGATTACCCATCATGCCTAGTGCCTAGAGTACAATCCTGTTGGGTCAGTGTTATGATATGGGGTTACTTCAGATCTAGGTTTAGCAATGTAATTTTTTTTTTCTTCCCTGATGACACAGATATATTCCAAATGCGATTAAGGGAGCATGAGACAGCATTTTCACAGCTGGACTGGACACCGCAGAGGCCAGACCTGAACCTCATTGAGAATCTTTGGGATGTATTGAAGAAGACACTACGCAGCATTGTCAATATGAGATCTTGACAAAAAACTAATGAAAACATGGATGGAAGTAATTTACTGGAACATTGCATAAGCATTTCAAATGTGTCCTGTACTGAAAGCTTAAGGTCGTCTACCTATAAAGACCCAAACTCATTTACTGATCTAAACTGTTTAATACCTGTTGATTCTTTAATCTTATCGATCCATGTAAATAATTGGTGTCAAATGCAGTTTGTCATCTTTTCATGGTCATCAGATATGACCCATTTGGACGTTCAGAGGCTCCGTAGTGAACGTGGAAACACTGTCATTTTCCACAACACTGATTCACCAGTAAAACCCCTGGAGTTGGATCAATGACAGTGGATGGACACATTAGGTTTATGTTCACTAAATGATAGATTTGGTTGTAAAAGTCACTTTTTGCTGTTTCTGATGTTGTAACAGTCAACTTTAATCTGAGCTTTTATGAACATCTACATGGTCAGCAAATTAAATTATGGAAAATACTAGATTGTTACTGAAAAACATAAAATACAGATGATAATATTATAATAAGTGGTGATAAAATGCTTAAAAAAGGTTAAATAGAGGGGAAAATTCATTTTGTAACTGCCACAAAAGTAGCACTGGGTCTTTATGGGATAAATATTGCGCGTATGACTTTATATTCATTCAATCTTATGGTGAAGCACGATCTCAGAGATAGATAAATTAATTAGCATTCTGCAACACAGTTTATGTCCATGCTATCTACCTTGGTCCCATTAGGGGAATTTAGAGTTATTCTGATGGAACTGGAAAAAGCATCTCTGGATTGTTCCTGTTTTTAATATTTAACCTGCTCTACACCTTTATATGTATTGATTTATATACTGTGTGTACTGTATGTAGTCACAAAATGTTGTTTTATGTCTCTTTTGTAAATGAGACTGTGTGTCTCAATGGGACTACCTGTGTAAATGAAGGTTAAATGAAAAAAAGAAAAATGTGATTCACATACCGTAAACATGATATTTACATTTCAGCAGATAAAAGATCATTTTATCATTTTTGCCATCAAAGCAAATGGAGTATGGGCATGAAGACTGTAACTTCACAAAAAATCAGTTCTCTCCTGCTTACAGTGTTATTTATTTTGTAATGTCAGATTTTATTATTAATCAGAATTTGTTTGCAGCAGCAAAACAGTGTCATTTAACCACTGCTCAATCACCCAAAAATGTCTCCCTTTGATATCAAAACATATCAAATGTATTACTCTTCCTGCTAAAAACAAAATACAAGTGTTCCTGAAAATTCAGTTGATTTTTCTAATTACTTTAACAACAAAATCATTTACAAATGCTAAGAGAGTGATAGTTTCTTTTGAGTTGAACAAGAGAGACATTTCATTTCCACAGCTTGTCAGGGGGAAGCTGACAGCGGCGTGTCGGAGGTGACACGGCTGGGTTTCGGGGGGCGATTTGGCTTTAACACATCTGTCAGTTGTGGGAAACCTCCTCATACTGCTCTGACGTGCTGAATCCAGCCAGACATCCCAGACAGACGGCAGCAGACACACAGCCACAACCTCACATCAGTCAACTGATACTTTAACTGACGATACAAACACGCCACTGCCTGTCAGTCAGCTGATATTTTTAATTCAAGCTGTCCTAACACAGCAGAGACTCTGTAATGTTGTCACAAATATCTAAATACACACATGTGAGTCTCCACAGGGCCTCGGTTTGTGATGTGATTGAGTCTATGGAGTCCTATGAATACATCTGCTGATTTATCAGAACTGCATTTTCTACACTAACCCATAAAGGCCTGGTACTACTTTTGTTGCAGTTCCCAAATTATTTTTTTTTTCTTTTTTCTTAACGTTTCCTAAGTGATTTAACATCATTTATTATACAATAATCCTCTGTATTTTGCATTTTTTCCAATGAAAATCAGGTATTTTCCAATACTGAACCATATAAATGTTCATAAATCTCAGATTGAAGTTAAGGGTTATTATATCAAAAATAGAGAAAACTAAAGAAAAAGTGACTTTTACAACAAAATCTATCATTAAGTGAACATAAACCCAGTGTGTCCATCCACTGTCACTGATCCAACACCATGGGTTTTTCTGGTGAATCAGTGTTGTAGAAGATAATGGTGTTTCCACGTTCATTATGGAGCCTCTGAACATCCAAATGGGTCATATCTGATGACCATGAAAAGGCAACAAACTGTATTTTACGCCAATTATTTACATGTATTGATAGGATTAGTGGGTCAACAGGTATTGAACTGTTAAGATCCAAAGATAATTTGGGTTGGTGATGGATGTTTGGGTCTTTATGAGTTAAATAATTTCCAGAAAAACAGAGAAAAGCTACTTTTTTTTGTACTATTATTATTAATCCTGGTGGGTGTTTTTTTCAGGTTGATATGTTTAGTGAAGTGAATCTTCTTCTACATATGAACTGATGAATTACATACTCAGTAGTTTTCAGCCACAGGTTTGTATCACCCAGAGCTTTTGACGGCTAATGTAAGTATACTGTTAATATCATCTGGAGTTTCATCCTGGTGTCAATAAGGACACTCAATAAAGCTTCCAAATAGGGTTTGTGGAAATATAATACTTTATTTTCTGTTACTTCTGTTATTCTCTTTGCACTATTCTCACTTATTTTCGAACGACAGGTTCAATGATCTATGGCAAGCATTTTCACAGAGGAAGACTTGTTGCTAGTAGACTGTTTTAGCTTTAACATCACACTCCTTGACACAAAGGTATGAAATAACGCAGTTGCTTTACTTATTTCATCAATTTAAAGAAACTACATTTGATTGGTAGGGGTGTGACGAGATTAAATCGTGAAGATATTTCTTGTTTAAGTGAAAAGCTGTCTCACAGGCACAGGGCAGAAGCCTATCAGACTTCCCAAACTTCTGGGTAGGAGGTAGGTGAGATACATCGTGGAACCACCACAGCTTGCTTCTAAAATCCACTGCACATGTGATTAAAACGGCTAAAGGCCAGACAACACTGACCAATGCCTTTGCACCTAAACTCCCAGAGTCAAGCGCCAGAGCCACGGCAATAATGAAAGACAACAGCATTTTCATTGCAGCTGATATGAGGCCATTTTACAATTTTGCACATTCTTTAAAAAAATAAATATTTAATTTTTTTTGGTGGAAAGAAGTTCAACAGTTAAAAGCTCATGTTTAGGTCATGCATGGATACAAGTTATAAACATTTCAAAATGCACCTACATTGTTTTGTAACTATTAAATAAAAAAGTCTGTTTGTCCAATCATATATTTTGTCATTTTAGTTTTCTTACAAGTAATGTGAATTATCATCTTGTTCTCATAAACCCAATATTGTGCACTATCTCGTCTCGTCAGCTGAGTGTATCATCACACCCCTATTGATTACTCCTCTTTTTTTTTTTTTTTTTTACTATCTTTTGAGAAACTTGTTCCCCCTGAAAAGTCCTGAAACATACACTTCAACCAGGCAGAGTAAACCTCACACCAGTACTCAAAACACAACTTTGGCAGATTGCATTTTTCACAACCAACTCCTACTGCGTCCTTAACATTGCTTCCATCTTGCTTCATCTTCTGCACCATTTCTGTCCTGATTTCAAAGATATAGTACTGTCACTATACTATTCTGATGCCACCAGGGTGATTGCTTGGATGCAGTTAGACTTACTTTGAGAAATGAGCATTTGTGATTAAAACTCAAGACCAATCAAAAAGATCACTCAAAAATTGAAGTATGTATAATATTCCAGTCATCGCCCTCTTTCTGAAAAAGACAAACTTTTCCAATGGGCTGCTTATGTGGCTAATGAACACGAATAATCCATTAATATTCATGATCCATTCAGCCTTTCATATTCCATTTTCAAAGTTGGTGGCTGCCCTCTTTGTTCCTTCAAACAGCTTCTAGAAAAGGTCAGCTTTTCAATATGTGCTCATATCTATAAACCTGTTGATATCCTCTTTCACAATGTTCAACAGTACTTTAACTGTGTTTCCTTCTGACCATGAATGTGGATTTCTCTTTGAGGCATGTATCTCTAGCAGAATGGATGTGTGTATGGTTGTAAACAAGGGCTGTGTGTCACACCCTGCAGGAAAACATCCAAATTAGAGTCATTTTTTGAGTGGGAAGCATACAAATCCAATGTATCCTCATAGAAACAGAATCATATCAGCATATCCCACGTCATTAAATGCATCATTCAGAATCAGACCTAATTCAGAACATCCAAAGGGAATATGCTGTTTACACGAAGTCTATCAAATTCAGAATATTATCATATCTAGAATAATTGTTCAGAATAATAGAGGAACAGTGTGACTGTAAACATAGCTCCTAGTAAACATGTTGCCTTTGGTGGTGCCGCACTCACATTTGTTCTTCTATTGTCAAAGGAAAATATTCATGCATAATAATAAGATGCCAAATTGCAGAATGAATTTTATATCGTACAGATACATCTTTTTAAAGAAAAAAAATCCATATTTTGACATATTTTTCATATCAGTGAATTAAAACAATATATTTTGCACTTTTGCTTCAACTCCTTGATACTGAAACATCAGTTTTTCATTTGGTTTAATATGATATTTTTCTTGTATTTTTAAGTCTGCATTTATTTGGTAATTTAATTGCAAAATGCTGTTATATACAACTAGCTGTCCCACATGACAGCTCACAGAAGCAGTAACTGAAAATCAGAATGAATCATTTTATCAATAATAAATTATCACAACAGTTTATACATTTACTGTTGATCAAATCTTCTTCATTTGAAAACAAAATTAAATAACTGCTAATATTCACTCATGTTAGTCTGTTCTGATTCTGCTCTAACTCTTTAAGACCTAGAACTAGTTTTGTGGTGACTTCCAAAAGAATTTTTCTTACATTCAATCCTTTGTAAGTTCATTCTCCTTTCCATTTTGCTTTTTTTTTTTTTTATGGAAATATTTTCTCCTCAGGTAAATATATGATTAACTGAACATAAAAAAACATGAACATACAAAAAACATCTACAACTTATCATAAACATCTACAATTTATGTTACTTATGTCAGACTGCATGGGTGTTATTGGTGAATCAATGATGCAGAAGATGATAGTGTTTCCATGTTCATTACACATCCGCTGAAAAGCCAAATGGGTCATATCTGATGCTGAGAATGTGCATTTTCTGTGAATTCTTTAAATGTATTGATAGTATTAGTGTAAGTTCTTAAACATTTTAGATCAGTCGATGCTTTGATTAACTAGGACTTTGAGGATTAAGGTGCTGCAGAAATTGTAACATCCCATTTTTTATGATTCTGCACCGACTGTTTTAAGGTGAACTGACAAAAAGTTGTAACTGCAACACTGCCCGCCACCCCTCCGTCTTGGCTTATTAATGCCTCGGTTACCCCCGGAAACCACAAACTGACCAATCAGGGTTGGAGGAGCAAGAGGGAGAGGACACAATGTGGCCTGGCAGCTTTAAGCAGCTGACACAGAGCTGGAGTGACACACACACACAGCAGCGTACACTGGAACATAAACACACACAACGGTGCACATGTACGATGCTGATATGCACATACACACAAACACACACACACAGAGTGACACAGACACGTAATGACAGCCTCTCTTCTCTGGCGGGGAGTGGCAGGGTTGAAGCCCTCCAGGCAATGGTGCTGCTACTCTGTTTAAAAAAAAAAAAAAAAAGTAGACAATGCCCCCTCCTCACCAAACCTCTCTCTAACTCTTCTTCACCCTCCTCCTCCTCCTCTCTCCACTTCCCTTTCTCTCACTAACCCCTGTCTGTCAGTGCTAAATGTGTGTGTGTGTGTGTGTGTGTGTGTGTGTGTGTGTGTGGTTTCCGTTAGAGCGATGCTAAATGGCCGACGCCTTCTGCTTCTGAAGCTGCATGTGTCTGGTGTCAACTGTAGTTCTGTAGCTTCTGTGTGTGTATTTGTGTGTGTACGTTGAAAGTGGGGGTGGGGGTGGTGGTCGAGGGCCTGAGGCGAACGTCCCCAACGCTCACTGCAGGGAAGTCAATAATCATTAGTTTTCCAGGTGAGAGGTGCTCAGAGCGTGAACCATCGAGCTCTTTCTACCCTTCATGTCCGATTTCCTGTTGCTCCATCATGTTTGTGTGTGTGTGTGTTTGTGTGTACTGTATGTGCTGTTCGTGTTTATGGAGCTATAAGTCTACCACTTCATCCAGTAGGGAAGTTCCCACTGGAAATTCTTCACAGCTGATTTGAATGTTTACAATAAAGAGGTCAAAAGTTATGAGAAGTTATAAGATGTGAACCGAACGCATTAATATTAACAGACCTTGATTTGTGTGACCACTAGAGGGAGTAGTGAGTCACTCCACTGGTCTCTAAAAAAATTGATTTTGAAAGAATGGAGCTTGATGTTAAACAATGTAGCTTAAATGTATTAACCTCTTAACATCCATTCTTAGAGAGCCCTAAAGTGAAAGCCTTAAGAGTAAGGTCATGTGACCAGTGCAACCAACCCCTTTTAATGTATGGTGTTCACATTTGTTGAAAGTTTTTAAACTACATTTAGTGTTAGTTTATCAAAATGAAACTATTCTAAACCCTCAGGAGTAGTATCATTAGATCCATAATATTACTGTAATAGTGATTACTAGCTTATATTTCCTATATTTTTGGATTGGTGACACGCTCAGTCCAAGATAGTCGACAGTAGTAGAAATAGTACAAAATGTTTCAGACAGATCTGAAATTGCAGTGTTTCTTCAACACAGTTGAGTTTGATGATGAGGTTTATGAAGGTATAAAGATGTTACATGATGTTATTATGTTTCCTACGTTGCAATTTGTTGATCCATGGTTCAGACTTATCGTTGACAGGTCTGACCTTGTTTGGATGATTCCAAACAGATCTTTTTTTGCAGATATTGAAAACACAAAAAATGGAAGTGATTTGTGGTTTTACTGTAACGGTTTTCTGTCTCAAAACAGACCTAACAGAGCTATAATGTAAACTATTAGCTGATATAGCACATAAAGATTATAAGACAGTGTAATTTTGACCAGCTGTCAAAATGAGCAGCTAAGAGTTTTAGTCTGAAGAAGAAAACCTGATGATACCATAATACAGATGTGTGTAAACAATGATTTTTATACTTTATTCAGTGAGTGATACAGTCTGTGGATACATAGTGTTATTTCATTGGTGGTTTTGGTAGTCTTAAGTGTTTTCTTGTGTGCGACTTCTTCCGGCTGAATTTGGAATATCGGTACTACATAGAACCCCTTTAACGAAATGTTCAAAAACTGATTCATCAGTTCTTTACCCATCAAGTGAATTACGTAGGGTCATGATGAGAAGCTCAACAGCCAGTCTGAGAGACTTAACAACCTGTTAAAATACAGGATTAAGCATCAGTGGGGACATTTCAGATTTCCTTTTTTTGATAGAAAATGCTGCAAGGATATGTAAACAACAGGAGAATGTCCTGTGTGCACAAAGCCGAAGAAAGCCTTGCCTGACCTCGATTCTAGCTCCTGTTGGTTTTTGTCCATCTACACTTGTGATGCAAGCTCAGTTTCAGGAACCTATTACATAAAACACCTTGTTGTGGGGTTGGTTGAGGTTGGATAAGATTCCCTGGACAGGCAAATGCCCACACACCAAAGTTTCACCCAAAAAATCTGTTTTGAACAGAGTGAATGTAGGTTTGAAAGTGCTCTTAGCTAGTGTTATTAAAATGTAAAAACAAGGCTATAAATTGCTGCTTATATTCACAAAATGTCTCTGAATTCAGGCCATTTAAGATAAGGTGAGATAAGATGAGATAAGATGAGATAACATAACATAACATAAGAGGGGAAATTTGACCCGTTATAGCAGTAAAGGCTAAAATATAACAAACAGAAAAAGTAACAGGCTACTGCACATAGGAAATATTGATATTCTACACTTTTTAAACATTAATATTGCATTTGACTGAATTCGGCAGTTCTGGTGTGTGTGATCTACTCAGTGCAGTGTTCAGAGTAAAGTCTGGCTTTGTTGAGGTGATGGTGTGTATAGTTGTACTTACATACTTCTTTGCTTCTGATGAATTCAATGAATATGACTGAGAAATGCAATAAGATTTAACTGTTTTGTCGATATACAGATTCATCAGGAGTCTGTATATATCTTTGCGTTTATAGATCAAAAAGCTAAATCTGCATCGTGTGTGTGCGCCTCAGTGTATTTTGCTGCAGGTTAGTGGCCAGTGCATGCCTCTATTACTCACAATACTTCCTTATGGCAGCCTCAAGGATCCCTGGCTATGCACCCTGAGGCTACTGTTACGTCCACACCTCAAGCAACTAGCCGATGGAAACCTACTGATTTTCAATGAACAGAGGCAAGACCGCTGATTGGAAAGAGCTTTCTGAGGGTTACTGATTGTTTCTTTATTTGCCTCTTCTTTTGTTAAATGAAGAGGCTAATGTGGCACATGTTGTGTGCTGTTGAGCTGCCAGAAACAGAAGAATCAAATGGGGATGTTTCAGTATTGATGCCCTTTAAGAGTCAAATGTTTCTGTTTATTTCGACAAATCCCACAGGAAAGACCCTGAACCTGGTTTAGACTGGAAATACTGTATATTGACCAGGTAACTGTTGCACTTAATTGTTGCATGAGCATGACAGTGTGTTCTTGTTATCAGTCAAGATTTAAGCAATACCTAAATATGTTGTTTAAAGGCTTGAAAAGAGAAAAATACATGCCTTTTTAAAGAATAGTCTAGTAAATAAATAGCCACAGATGCTTATGAGAAATAGGAATTTGCAGGTACTTACGTTTTCTGAATGTATGTTGTTTCTATGGGGAATGAAAACATGTAACTGACAAAAACACACAATGACAATGCTAACATACACACTAAGACAGTGGTTCCCAACCTTTTTTGGCTCATGACCCCATTTTAACATCACAAATTTCTGGCAACCCCAGACATTCAAAAC
>JAPQRP010000018.1:10142877-10194885 GCA_037367295.1 Apogon hyalosoma
GAGGCTGAGCTGGAGGGGGGAGGAGGGAGTAATATGGGTGTCAGGGTGCTAGCAGTCTGTCGCCCAAGGCTGTGACATTACCGCACTTCTGCTCCGCTTCAAAAGAACCAAATCTAACTGACGACTGCTGTGATGGCTCAGCGTGTGTGTGTATGTGTGTGTAAGCAGCACTCACTGTATGTGTGTATCTAAATGACGCGCGCTGTGATCTGCAATTGGGATAATGCACTGTGACACACTGCCGAGCGAGAGGCTTGAGACCATATTACCCTACTGAACTGCCACTGTGCATGTGAGAGTGTGTGTGTGTGTTGCACATCGATAGACTGATAAACAGGTTGTGTATTGAGTTTTCAGTTCAAGTGAGCTGAGCAGGTTTTAGTGTCGATTGACAGACTGAGCATTATCGAACGTTCCAAATCAGTTAGCAGCTGAACTAATGGAAAACCTATAGTCAGATAGAGCCCCGAGTATAAAGGACATGTAATCTGTGTCACATCAATCAGCTGTAAACAGCCATGGGAAGTACTTTCCTTTATTTGTGCTTGTCCATTTTATGCCTCTTAGGGCTGCAGTGCCTGATACTTTTCTAGCATTTCATTCAACTAGTTGGCTTCTGTACCTTACCTGTGTTTTCAGGCTGTAGAAAATTAATCATGTAATACAGATTTTGCCTAATCAGAGGTGGGGTTAAATACAGAGGTACCCCCCTGACTGTGACCTGACTATTAAAAAGTAATATGTGCCTACAGTGTCACAATGCTGTTAGGTGATCAGAACTGCAGTAATTTTTTAGGTTTTTTTCACTACACGTGTGTGTAATAAGTGGAATGTGTTTTATTATCAGATGTGTGCAATGTGTATTATGTTAAATGTGTTTTTTTATTATACACACCATGAATGTTTGCAATATCTTACGTGACATGATTGGCAAGGGGATAGTAAAGTATGTTGTATCGTATCATATCAGATCATAAACAAGTGACTGATTTTTATAAATTCCAACTGCGGATCAGATTATATTAGATGTGATTTGAATGTTACTAAGATGCACAGAAGGTTGGAAAACAGAAGCCACTTTTCCATAACGGGATGAAACGATGCCAGCTCATCTACTGTATATCTATATTTAGTCTTATATTTGGACTGAGAAGAGAAAGCTGCAAAAGGAATGTGTGTATTTTTTCACATTCTGGCATTTCCATCCTTACTTCAGCTCCTACAGCTTTAGTGCCTACGTGCTTTAATACTTATTCATATTAACATTTGCATTTGTTTGACAGCCTTAGTTACTTTTAAAGTAAATATATACAAATGTAATATAACAACTTTTTAGAATAAAGCATATTTTTACGTGAACAGTGCTTTTATTGTATCTCCAACTCAGCTTCAGATAAACTTACTCTGAACTGACTCTGAATTTAAGAGAAAATGTTAAAAACACACAAACATATAAGATTTTTCTAGGTTTTTGGCAGATGATGTTTTGATTTTGTCTTTGTTTGCTATGTTACTTATTATTTAATATAATAATCCCGTCTTGAACATTTTGATTTTACTCCCTTTTTAAAGATTTTTTTTCTTGTGTTTATGAGGTACACTAAAGAACAGTTCCAACTATTTTAGAAGACATTTATTGACAAATAAATCACATTTTATGTTACACTACTTGTGGCCATAAATGTATAGGCCTATATTTATTCATGCTATTGCTCCTTGTTTTGCTTTCTACTGTTTTCTTGAGTATTTCTTAGGAATTTTATCATCAGTAACTTTGTAGCTGTTTTTTGTTTTTTTTACTTTTTTTTTTTTTTTAACTTTTAACTGCTTTAGATAAAGTTTACTTACATAAATGATTAAACCATGTCCTCTGATGTGCCCAGGTTACTCACATCAAACAAACCTTCTACACTTCTCATGTGGTTTAATTTCAATAAAAGTCAATATGTCAAAACCCAATCTGTCATCAAAAAAGGAAAGGAAAGGAAAGGAAAGGAAAACCTCCAAAAATGTATCATTATCATTATCATTAATATGAAATAGTTATAATAATAACCTAGTAATATCAGATATAGTAATATATGTCAGACAAACCGAACCAGTACTTTTACCTCAATATTTAAATTCTATTTTTCTGCTAAACCATCAATGCAGTGTTCATACAGGAAGTCTTCCACCCCTGTCTGTAAATCATTTTTAGGAGATGACTCCATTGTGGAATCATGTCTGTCTTCAGATCATAAAGTAACCCTTTTCTTCTTTTGGTCCAACATCATAAGTGCATCGCCCTCAGATTAAATGAGCTCAGCCTCCCAGTACATCTCAAATTACGTTCATCTGCTGTTGCTCTGTATTAAAGATTTACAGTAAGTGGGATGTGGTGAAACTTTCATATAGTGAAGTGAAAAGTAAGCATGAAGCAGCCATGTGATCATGATATTTTTATAATCTTCAACTGCTTTTAGTTGTATAATCTAAGCAATGGACAAGGAGATTAAAGGATGCCAATGGACATTTTAAGGTCATATTCTGAGTTACTTTACAATGTGCAAATGGCATGTGGGATTACATGGAAATGAAGCACAAAAACAAAAGTGCAAAACATGAATCCGAGTCGCAACACAATACAGCACTATGTCATACAGCAAAACTCCACAGCAAACACAGGTAAATGATTTTGGTACAAAAATATGTAAACTAGTTATTAGTTTTTCTCCAGTTATCAGCATATTTAATCTTTGGTCTTTTTTTTTTGCTTTTGAGAATGCTTCATACAGAAATATTTATTCTTTTTAAGAGGACAGAGAAATTAACTAAAAAAAATGTAAAAAGTGACAATGAAAATTTGTATAAATTAGTTAAAATTTGACTTAGACAAATAATAACAATTAAAATGGAACCATAAACCAATTTAACTATGTTAATAAGTTAAAATGAAACTAAATCAGACCAGTATTACTAATAAATAAATAAGTAAATTTAAAATTCACCATAAATGAAACTGGAGGCCATTGTACAGTTCACACTCCAGTTCAGCATTCTGATCACATGGGGAGCAATCTGACAACTAAAGTAAACTTCCAGGGTTGTTTTCAATGTCTCACTGTACCTGGAGAGTTAGCATCCTGCATTCACTTATCACATTTGAACTCATCTAAATAAGGCCTAAAGAAGCTTAGTGAAAGTTAGAAATGTAGTCATAAACAGAGTTTCTCTAACTCACCAAGTTCATTTTTATTTTCATTCATTCACAACCAAACATGCTTTGAACCAGTCTTCGAGTAAGTTGTAGACCTTCAAGTGTTCTTTGTCTTTGCTATTATTCAGCTGTCATTTCACTACAGTTTAGTGTCCCTCATCCACCAATTCTCTACCTCACCTCAAACTGACACTTGTCCTTCTTGAATCTCACCCTTGGATCCAAAATGTCACACCCCATAGACATACTGTAAATATGTAGATTTATACATGCATTTGCACCTGGATCTTATATCAGCCTTTTTAGAGAAACTGTAACTTAACCTGTTGATTTTGTCATGTCTTAGTTCTCTTTGCCTTGTACTCTATTTTCTATTTTAATCTGCAGACAACATGTCTACAGCCCAAGGTTCATTGACGTATTGTTCTTAAACTACGCTACTGCCTGCTGTAGGAATACACGTGTGTGAATTCTATGTTTTACTTATGATTAGGTAACAGGTATATTTAAACGTCAACTTCAAACAACTGAGACACACTCACTCCATACTCCATCTAGGAACAAAGACCAAGTTGTGATATTTTTTATTATTTAAAGGTTTGTACATTGGGAGGTGCATTCAGATCTAGATTCTTCAATCTCCAGTATTGAACATTTTATTTATAAAGTTTATTTAACAGGAACATTGCAAATTACATAATATAACTTCTACCTGTTACAAACAAGCTGTAGTAACTGATGATTCACATAAAGAGATTATAGCTATTGCTAGAGTCCATCTCCAGTCCCTAGTCAGGCTTTTCTGTTATGTTCAGTAAGTGATTCCTGCATAATACACAGCCTGGCCAAAAGAAACATCACCACCTGGATTTAACTAAGCAAATAGGTAAGAGTCTTCCACTGGATAATTACTGCAGCTACTGATGCAGTAAGAAGCTTTTCATTTCTTAAACACCCATCAGTTTGTAAAGAGCATAAGGTTGGACTGTGTTTCAATGGAAAAAGGTCATGTGGTCCGATGAGTCCACACTGACCCTGTTCCATCCGGCTGAGAAGAGCAGTGGATGTAGTGATTACCCATCATGCCTAGTGCCTACAGTACAAGCCTGGGGGGGCAGTGTTATGATTTGGGGTTGATTCAGTCAGTCAGGTCTGGGTTCAGTCGCGTTACATGTCCAAACCCTTATGGAAATGAATGTTCTGAGTGTGCATAAAGTTACCCAAACTATGTCATTGTGAACTGCAAAATATTAGAATGTGGATTTTTTTTTTTTTTTTTTTTTTTTTTTTGGGGGGGGCGCATCCAGAGAATCTCCTCAATATTCCAATCACGCATCGTCGCCATATTGGACTGTTGAAGACTGATCTGTAAACACATACAAGTAAATAAATACAGTAAGTTTTTTTTCTTGCTTTCTTTTGTCTCAGAGCCTTTTTCATCCCACATAGATATATGGTCCAATATGGCACACCTATCCTGGCAGTGGTTTAAAGTGGCCAGTGTGGCATCTATGTATATGGATGAATGAATGAATGAATTAATCACTGGATCACTTCCTACAGTGATCTACATCTCACCAGGGTCCAAATTCTAGGCTTCCTGCTCACAATAATCTAAGCAAATTTTCTTTCATTTGTCTCTCCTGATTGAAGTACCTTCACTGTATACCATGTATTCAGCTTAAATAAACCACAGTTAAACTTATGTCATCTAAACCTAACAGCAAAATGAAGCAACCGGTGTAAATGAATTATGAAAAACCTGCTAGGTGTCTAACTAATTCCTGTATTAATCAACCTTCTATTATTCTGCAGATAACTGCTGTGTTTGCAAAATCCAGCGATTATGAACACATTTTTCACTAAAAAAATTTTTAAGTCGAGCCAGCTCTCAATACTGCTGAGGTCACCTTTTTATTCTTTTCATGTATTTCACTCTGGGTTCATAAAGAGGGTTCACATGAACATGTTAAAGCCAATATGGCTTTAAAGTCTGAGTTGAGTGAAAGTTTAGTCTGAGGAATACCTGAAAATGTTGACTTGAAACCAGCACATACACAGGCAGGGATATTAGCACTTCTAAAGCCCTTCTATGTCACTGTGCCGTGTTGCCATAAACAGTCCTGACATGCTTTCTGCAACACACTTTCATCACGTGTATGTTTGCTCGTCTGTTACAGATGAGCAGTTATCGTATGTACAGTACCTTTGACTAAGTTGGGATGTCCAGGTACAATTTTATGTGCATCTAAACGAGAGCGTGTGTGTGTGTGTGTTTTGCAGTCATGAAAGGGTGGTAATTTCACGCGTGGTCAGACGGTTGCATTTCAGCTTTAGCCTGGAGTGTAGCAGGAACTCCTTAACTGTTCAATGACTTTAGCTTGAGGCAAGGTCCGCCTACACACACACACATTCACACAAGCACACACACCTACGAAATTACACCCATCTACTTGTTCTGCTTCCATACCCACACACACACACACACACACACTCAGAGGCGTTTGTTGCTGTAAGGTGTATGTAGTTGTTTTACGCCGGAAGGGAAGATCACTGCTTTGTCTGTTTGATAAAGCTACAACGTCCATCTCCTTCAAAGAGCGCCGTGCTGATCTGATGTGAGGCGAGTGTGTTGATGGATTTGACGATTAAGCCGCCCAGGGCGCTGAGCAAGAAACGGCAATGGTGCCATGCTGTATAACAGGAAAAGAAAAGGAACATGAACAACTTGATTATACAAGTTAAAAGGTGGGAAAAGTCCAATCACAGGAAATCACACCTGCTGCTATGAATCTGAACCAACTTAGAAGATAAGGCCATGTGCTCTGAAACTGTTCACCTCCTGTTGTGTAATCATCATTTAATTTTGTTAAATATTTTAATCAGCATAATTTGTTTAATTATGGTAAAATATACATTTACTGCTTGGATTACCACATATTAATATTCACATAAATCCTTGTAGTCTTAAAAATGTGACAATTAAAACAGATCTTCATAGATTTGACTTTTTCTTAAATATAACAGTTATATAACAGTTAACTGTAATGTAAGTATAGACTTAAGGTTGTTTACTTGAGTATTTACATTTTATGCAACTTTATGCAAGTCTTTGGACACACCACATCTTAAGAGGCAAATATTATACAATTGTGGAAAAATAACCTTAAAATTTTACACAGACTCAAACATTATCATGAAATACTTGCCTAAAAATACTTGTGTTTCAAAAGGTGTGGCTGCATCAGCTCAAAAAATAACAACTAAATTCTTGACCGTTTCACCATGTCCTGCGCTGGATGTGTTTCATTATCTGACTGAAACATCCCATTTTTACTTCAATGAAACAGAGCATGCAGAAAAAGGGGGCATGTGGGTTTAAAGAATGGAAAAATACTTGGCAGAGTTCAATGAGTTAAGAGTGATTCTTTAAAGAAAATATTACAAATGCACGGGGTGTCCAAAAACTTTGAATGACAATTTAGACAATTATTTGTCTGACAACTTATTACAGTTTTTCATTCCCTTTTGTCTACAAACCATGTCTTGCCACTTATTTTTATTTTGAGGGATGAAGTGTTCTTGTATGAATCTATAAAATTCTCCCTCTTAGGTTTAATAAAGTCTTTGAAACTGTACAGGATCAGCTGGAAAATACATTGCCACAAAATTTAATCAGGGCTGTTTTTCTGAGCTCATGAAAAGTTTTCAGGTTACATGGTTGTCACAGAACAGTGATAATACAAACATATGATGATTTTATAGAATATGATGCATTACTGTAGATTAAACTAGAAACACCATCTAAAGTAGTTAAAATATACTCAAACTAAACACATCTAGAAGTAAAATGCAATGTGCACATTAATTTAAAAACATCACATATATTAGAAAATATGGACAGGGACCATTATACTAACCATGGATTTTCTAATTTTGATATTTTCAGTACCTTCTAGTGATAATACTTTAACTACTGATATTTTATTTGCAGTGTAGTATTTTCTAATCAAGCTCAATTAAAAATGCATCTTCCACCATTGGTTAAAAAAAAATCCCTGAATGAATCTCTATGTTCTATTTGATGAAACAAAACCTAAATGTGTGTGTGTGTGTGTGTGTGTGTGCGTGTGTGTTTCTTAAACCAGCCACTGAGGCAAGTGTACAGTAGTTGCATTTACCCTCGACTGTACTTCTGTGTCTGCAGTTTTCAGCCTTGCCCCTTAGTGCTGCTGCTGTATATCCTCCCAGTAAGATAATAACATTCCCCTGCTGTCCCAGCAGTAAATCCATCCCCTCAGTCACCTCCTCTGCACTTGTCACTTATGTTGATGGGCTGTCTGATGAACTCTGTTGGATAATCCAGCACTGCCAGCTCACTACATGGAAAACCCAGCAAACTGGAAAGCATCTGGCATGTGACCTGCAGCTAGCTCTCAGACTGTTTTCATTTGTTTCATTCTGATGTTGTTGTGTGTTCACTGTGGTCTACAAAGTAGGCAGATTAGGATGTTCTCCTTGACCTTTTATCTATGTTTACTTCCCCAAAAAACAGTGGCAAGAAGAATCTTAAAGGGCTTTCCATGATATATTTTTGTTTGGTTGTATTTTCTATACGGTAAAATAACACAAAGAATGTTCCAAATTCATTTTCTGGTTTATTACCACTTCCTGTAGATCTTCTTTTCATAGCTTTGACAATTGCTTTTTTTTATCAGTTAAGGTAACTGATATGAACACACAGTGAGACAAGATGCATAGAAGTCAACAGGAGCTCAGTTTAGATTGCTGTAATGAGCTTGGAGAGTCAGCAGAAATCAGGGATGGAGGAACAAATCATGGCTATTCTTACTATGATAATTCATTTATTTTCCAAACTGCTTATTCCTGGCTACTTCTATCCTAGCTATTCATTCATCTTCTGAATCTGCTTTATCCTTGCTAGGGTTGCAGGGGGTGCTGGAGCCTATCCCAGCTACATATGGGCGAAGACGAGTCGCCAGTTCATTGTAGGGCCGATATATAGTGACGAACAACCAATCACTCTCAGATTCACTCCTATGGGCAATTTTAGGTTGACCAATTAGCCTATCAGTGCATGTCTTTGAATGGTGGGAGGAAGCCAGAGTACCTGGAGAGAAACCATGCAAACACGGGGAGAACATGCAAACGCCACACAGAAAGGTCCCTGCTTGCAATTGAACCCAGGACCATGCCACCCACGTAAACATCTACAGAAATAAAATGCAACATGCATGTTAATGCAGAAACATCATATACAATGAGTGAAGGTGTGGTACACCCTGAATGCGTCGCCAGTTCATAACTTAGTTAATATACACAGATGAATAACCATTTACTCACACATTTACACCTACAGGCGATTTAGATTGAGCAGTTAACCTATTAAAGTGCATGTCTTTGAACGGTGGAAGAAGAAGCCAGAGTACCAGGAGAGAACATAAAAACTATTTATTTCACTTTTACCTTTGAATGTTTATGGTGGTATTTTACTTTACTACAACTTAAATTGCATCGGTTAAAGTCTCTACGACCTATGTTGCAGACGTAAGTGACTGTGAAACCTCATCACATTCAGCCAAAGCTAAAGCCGAACATGAAGAAAGTACTTGGTCCTATTTTAACCTCAAGTTCAATGTCTAATCCAAGAAAAGTAACAGGTTTGTTATGCAGTATGAGCTTGATTTGGCCAAAAATATACGAAAATGTATCCTTCATAACTGGCAGTTGCATTACTGGTATTTGTTCACTAGGCATTGGTATCAAATTGTTAATATTTAATGGAAAAAAACAAAAAGACTGTTCAGTGCTCAGTGTGATAACTGATGGACACGATGCCCTGCCCTAGTCGTGTAATCAAAATGTATAGATGATGTTGTGTCTTTTGACCATTTATTATCTAAAACTGTTTATTCGCTTTATTGCATATATTCATTTATTCTAACATCGTCCTTGACAAACACCTGATTCCTGTCCACACATCTACACCTTTCATTTTTGACCCAGTGTAGCCAAAACTATGTTGCTAGCGTTGTTTACTTAAAGGTCTCCCTATGCAACATTTTGATTTAGATATTTTTACGTGTAGGCTGTAATTTCTAATCTCTCAATATTTCATTTTGCACTCTGTTACAGCAGTAGAGAACAAGAAAAGAGGCTGAATTTTTGTAGACATTCTTACCAAATACCTCATACGAAACCAGAATATTGTGACGGTAATCATAGTTAGCTTGGTAATGAAACAAACCACTGCCTCGTAGCACAACATAAACTCACACACAACTGCACAAATGTTCCACAGTGTATACTTAAGCTTTGTTTAACTAGTACATTAAGATTCTGGGCCACTTAAGTTTATTTGATCTCAGATTAGATAGAACATGCACTGTGTAGGATTGTAAATGATGGGAATCAGGATTTTAATACAACTGGAAAGGAGTAAGTCTAAAAACTTAAACTACCTACTAGAAATACTACAAAAACTGCAAAAAGTGTTTCGTCTTGGTCATTTTATTAATTTAACACATACTGCTGCCAGTATCTGCTCCACCACTCCTCAAAATAAAATGCAGGTTTAAGTACTTCAGCAACACTTGGCATCAGTGACCCTAAGACTATTGATTTGTTACTATCTAAAACAAACTGCATTGCAAGTTTAACATGAGGCTGGACGCTGTGGTTTCCTCCATGTTTCTAAAGTGCATGTTTAAGTTAATTCCAAAGCCTAAGCTACTTCCTGTGCTTGACAAGCTCTCGTACGTTTGCTAAGCTGGAGAGACTGCCAGCGTGTCTGTAGACGGCAGCAACGCTACTTAGCAAGAGGAAGAGGAGTCCTTCTGATCTCCCAGGATTATGGTGTGTATGTGTGTGCGAGTGTGTGAATTCAGGCCCGGGATGGCTTAAGATGGACTGTATATTAGAGTTGAATGTTAAGAGTCTCCTGAGTTTCACACCTTTCCTCCCCTCTAAAACGCACCCGGCTAATGAGAGAGAGAGAGAGAAAAGAGAGAGAGACAGATGTGGAGAGGGTGAAAGAGAAGGAGATGGAAAACACCGACAGCCTGTCTCCATCTCTGACGTATTGACATGCAGGCCACGTGTGAGTGTGTGTATGTGTATGTGCATTTGTGCAGTAGTAGGCTGCTGGGTTAGAGGATAATTGCCAAACCGTTGGGACCTGAGCTCTGCCCGGCCTGTCAAAGCAGGCGTGACAAAACCTCCAATCAACCCTGCAGCAACCAGAGAGAGAGAGAGAGAGCGCGGGAGAGAAAGTATGGTAAAGATCGAGAGAGGGCAGGCTCATTTTACCATTCGTCTTTTTGAAAATGATATCATTCATATTCTCTGCATATATTAAGCAGAAAATAATCCTATATGCAGATCTATCTATGTAGCTATCTATCTAAGTATCTGTCTGTCTGTCTGTCTGTCGTGACCTTGTCTGATGGCTTTGGACCTGTCAACCAATAGCTGTTGAGGAAGGATTGACAGATAGCAGGGGCTGAAGAGCTGAGCCGTGATTGGACTACAGACCTCTAAATGAGACAATGTACACTCAACACACATCTGGAAATTTGCTGTACATGCATGCAAACACATTTACACTCCCACTGTGCATGCATGTGTGTGTAAAGATGCACATGCTTACGTTGGAATGTGTAAAATACTGGTAGGAATTATACAAAACAATACAGGATGCAAAGATTATAGTGCAAACGCAAATCAATCCACTTATCAACGCGGCTACGGATGCAGACCTACTGTAAGTACACACATACACACACACACACACACACACACACACACACACACACATTGCCTGTGGTAGTGACTGAGTCCTGTGGTTATTACTGTAGTGCCGCTGGGCTGATGGTTTAGGGCTAGCCACAACTCTCTCCCTCTCTCTCTCTCTCCCTCCCTCTTTCTCTCTCATATACACACACACACACTCACACACGTACTGTATACTGTACGCACACGTGCACATACAGGTTGTGAATGTCACCCACTCTCGGGGGATGCAGGCGGTTTGCCTGACGCTGGGTTTCTTCCCAAAGTGCTGCAGGGAAAACCTAAGGAGAGAGAAAGAGCGAGATAGACTGAAGGCGAGGGAGAAAAGGAGGAGAAACATGAAGTTGAGAATTGGTCTGGAGGTTTGGTTTGGTGGAGTGAATTATTTCATTTGGATGCTTTCAGCCTCTTTTATTATATATTTTCCACACATGCTTGAAAACATTGTGCCATTTTATATTTCTGTAAAGCACAGATACATGTCATAGTCATGTTTGTCACTGACGGAGCTATGAGGTTTGGGCCTTTCAACAATAGACAGGAGGTGATTGGGATGGATGATGGGTAAACAAAATCCAGGACTTGGCCCCAGAGAGTGGAATCTGTGTCCCACAGGATAAAATAAGAAAGGTATTTGGCTTGTTTTTTTATTTATTTATTTATTTATTTTTTTATTATTATCCAAAATGTGCTGAATTTTCAAGCCAACTGCTGACAATATCAATCCTAATCCTCAACATGATTAAATACTGACATAAAAATTCCGATATACACATAGGTGGCAACCGGCACAAGGACTTAAACCACTGTGAGGTTAATATACACCTATCCAAGAAACATATTGTTAATTAAAAAAAAACAAACAAAAACAACTTTGAGATTATATGTATTTGTGGTCTGCAGAAACAATATAAATCTTTAATTCTGGTGACTGGGCTGCACAGAAGTTACAGAATGTGCTGAACTCACCATGAATACGTATCTTTTCTCTGTTTAAAGATACATTATTTTCTGAATATTTGTGCAAACCTTTCAACCACATTTGGTGGCACATCTTCAACTGCTACTACTGATTCTTATAAACATATTACAAATACTTTTATAACTGTACAACTCCCAACCCTCAAAACTGATAATGTTACCTCTCTAGTCTTCAAAACATGGTTCATTTATTGTGTAAGTCATCATATTCACCACAGTTTTACTGAGTTATAGTGTAAGGTGGTACATTAGTTCTCTTTTTTGTTTTACACTCTAATTTTCTGTTTAGTGTGCTGTAAGACAGTTACTTAATGTAGATAAAAATACAGTAGCTACTTAAAAAACAGGACTATAGACTGGAATATGGATATAAGAATCCACTACAACAAAACATCTCAACATTTAAGCATCATATTTTAAACAATACTAAAAGAGCTTTTCATTTTGAGAGCCATGACTTTTAATGTGAGACAATTGCTTTGCTTGGAAGTAAATGCCTTTGGGGATAGTTATAACCACTTGAGAGTTGGTTTTCACAAACACATCTTGGAGATTGAACACCCAAACCTCTTTCTGGTTATATGCCCTTATGGTCTTAGACTGTATATAATATAAAGAGGCTAGACCAGTGTGTCTAGAACTTGTTTTCTGGGGACTCACTTTTTAAAAAGGACAAAATATTGCAACCTGATTCACAACAGGACTTAACTATGAAGTATGACAAGAATGCATTTGTGCATGAATGAATATTCCTGATTTTTTTTTTGTCATTTTCTGCATGATAATATCTATCCACTGATCTATTCATTTTCTGAACAGATTAGTCTTTGTGCAGGCTGGGGTGTGCAGGAGCTTATCCCAGTTACCTATGGGCGATGGTAGAGAACATCCTGGATGCGTCGCCAGTTCATCACAGGGCTCATATATATATACACAGACAAACAAACAAACACTCACTCACACATTCACACCTATGGGCGATTTAGATTGACTGATTAACCTATTGCATGGAAGCCGGAGTACACGAAGAGAACCCATGGTGAAATACAGGGAACATACAATATCTAAATAATAGATATCACATCTAAGAGAAACGGCAAATGAATCCTATCCTAAATCCTTGTTTAAGGCATGTGTTATTGTACATTTTAAATACTCTAAAACTAAGACCTAATAGGTGGAGACAAAGCTATGTCATTGTTTATATTTTTCCATCCATTAGTAGAAACATAAACAGATTTTAAATAAATTTAGGTGGATTCAGATTTGTTTCTTTCTCACAATATCAGAGCCATATGACCATCCAATGTCCCAGATGTATTTCTTGTGGAAAGTTAAGATGCTTGATGACAACAAAAACCCATCTGTGGGTCTGGATAGTTCTCTTTTAATTAATATCTCACACCTTCTGGGGTTTCTAATATTGAATCTATGACACAAAGAATTACAGAAGCAGAAAAACTGTCATAGGTATTATTAAATAGGAAGCTTTTAGAGGAAAAAAAATATTGTTCTTATTGACTAACACACAGTACTTAATGTTTCTACTGTATTTTTACCTGTTTCACAACTGACTTGCAAACTCAGGCCTACAAATTTCTCATCTCAACTAAACCAGAAACGGTATGTGTCACCCGCACACCTCCGAACACGTCGCAGACAGCTTGTCGTCACCACAGACATGTCTATCATTTTAACAATATGCAAATTCCCAAACATTAAATTCTACTTTTTCCCTGTAGTAAACTGCAAAAGAAGAATTTAGTAATTTGAATGTGGTGATTTTTTTTTTGTCGGCTTGATTGTGTCAAAGTGTGTACATGTGTATGTGTGTGTGGACCGAGGTCACCTTCCCCCCCACTTCCACTTGGGAGTGTGTGTTCACAGGGTGTCTGTGCTGAGGGGATCCGGGGTGAATACAGAGTGGAGCCACACTGGGAATAAGCTGTCAGATGAAACACTGAGGAACTACTGAGAGACACAAAAAGAGAGAGAGAGTGTGTGTGTGTGTGTGTGGGGGAGTGTGTGTATACATGCCTGTATGTGTGTTTGTGTGTGTAATCATGTGTAGAGATTTCCTGTGTGTGCTTTCTTCTGTGCGTGCATCCACGTCTTCATGTCACCCGTGTAAGTGTGTGTTTTCGCGCTTCTTGGTACGTAGGTGTGGTTTTTTGCTCGTCTGTGCACGGATCTATATACGTGTGTGTCTGTGTGTGTTTTGGTACGTTACGTGTGTGTGTATTTTTTTTGTCAAAGTCCAGGGGAGCTCTAGTTGAAAGGGAAAGCCCTCACTCTCTACAGACTGACTTAGGATTCTCTCTGCCTTCCCCAGAGTTCACTGCAGCGGCCTGCACGCTGGACTTTCTGTCCAAATGCACACAGACACACACAGTCATGCGGTATCTACCTCCTTCACACACACTTTCAGCCTCTCCAGCTGAACCGTGCACTCCTGAACCTTGTTACTTTGAGCTTGTATTCGACTTCAGTTGGTATCGAAGATGGAGGAGCTTTTATATGCAGCGTACACACACACACACTCTCACACAACTTCTAGAAGTCCAATACAGACCAGAACATTAAAGCAGAGCAAGGAGGAGGAGGAGGAGGATGAAGAGGAGTAGGTCTGTACACTCAGACACTCGCTGATTAATACACTGAGGTCTGACTTTGAGGTTTTCCAGCTGGAGTCTGTGATCAGATTACGTCTTCACTCAAAATCAGAGAGAGTTTTAGAACAACAGCACAAAACACTTCATGATCTTAAAACTGCATCAAACTTTTACTTCTCATGATAAAACACAATAACAATAGGCTGTAATGTTTAAATACACACAAAAGTTAACATTTATAAATCCATTCTGGTCAAATTTGACCATAACTCAGAATTTGCAATAATTGTCTTAAATAAATGAGTTGATTTTTTTCCTGAAAGCAACAGTAACAGTTTAATTTATTTTTTTTTTTAATACTTTCAACCTTTTCCTTGCATAGTTGTCTGATTCTGTATTAGTTTTTCTGCAACTTTTTCTGCTATTCCCACCACCAATGAGACTTCCTCAACTTCAACTTTTTAATGTTTTACCTACATTCTAGATGAAAAATGATCTAAATTTGATAACACTGGGTCCGAGGAAAAAGCAAATAAACCTCATTGTATTACTCTAATAACAATTCAAGCAACTAATACAACCAGCATTGTTGCTGATGTTGCTACTGGATCACAAATAGCCCTTGGCTCAGGCAGTGTGTCCCAGCCCAGCAATGATCACCTTTAACATTTTAGAGTTTCTGCTTTCTCCTGATTTTTCCTCAAATCACTAAGCATTGTAAATAAATACACTGACAAAAAAATAACACTATATTTCCACCAAAAGCAGGAAGTTCTATCAGCACTGCAACTGTATATGCTTTTAGGAAATGAGTAGTGCATGTTCTTTGATATTTTGCAAATTATATCTAGCGTGCTGCAACTTTGTGCTTGCTTGCATGTGCAACAATTAATTGATCATTTGTTAACTGTTGAATTGATCAACAGACACTTACATACTTTGATAACATGAATGGGAAAACAAATGACAAAAGTTGTGATTGGTTAATGTTTTCAGAGATATATGATAAAGTCTCATTACATACACATAAGTATACATATATTTTTGTAGTGGTTGTACAAATCTTACATTAGATGGAAGCTGAAATGTGATTGTTTAATGTTAATGTGCAAACTGCAGAACTGGAGCTTAGAGACAAATATTCATTCTCTCATGAATTCATCCAATTTCACATTTTGACCCAATACTGTATCATGAAAGCTATAGCCAACTAGGACTTTGGACTTAATTTTCTTCATTACTGACCAAAATTTGTTTGGTTTCACTACATTTTCACATTTATTCTGGAAGCTTGTTCCCTATAGACCAGTGTTATTAGCAAAAGAAAAAGTCAAAATTATCTGATCTCATCCAGCTTCTTAAATGTGAGTATTTTCTTGTTTATTTCCATCTCTGTGATAGTAAACTGATTATCATTGGAGTTGAGACCAAATAAGACATGTGACAACATCAACTTGGGCTTTGGGAAGCAATTTTTTTTACCATATTTTTATAGACAAAAGAAGTGACAGTTGTTTTCTATTCATATAACTTTATTTATTAGTTTTGAAACTTTGTACATTTTCCCATCAATAGGATCCTAACTGACAGCTGTGGATTTGTGTCATCATATCTATAAAATGCAATAAGTCGCATTGTGGCAGGCCATGGATACAATGTCTTTTTTTAAAGCACTATGTACACAATAGCCCATAAAGTTGGAAGAAAATATTTTTATGTCTTCTCATGAAATGATTGTGGCACTATGATTTATTCTTGACTGGTACTCAGTATGTAATCATTGCACCAGGTTAAAGGTGATTAATGACGTGTTTTAAAAGGCATAAAAAGAGGAATGTGTCTGAAAACTAAATTACTCCAACTTTGCGGGCAACTAAATTACTCCAACTTTGCGGGCAGTGTGGTAGATCCACTTCCCAGAATTCTAAAATAAACTGGTAGACAGTGAATATAATTCACAACAGATAAAATGTGATTTATTTCCTTGACGTGCTTGATGTCAAACCTTTCCATTTTTTGTGTCATATCGTTTTTGCACTTGTGAAAACTCCAGCTGAAACCTCCCCATCTCTCCAGCTGCATAGCCTCGGCGCTTCTGCAGTTAGTGAGTACGTGAGGCACAGGTCGAACTGCTCTGTCAGGAAGTTGTTGGTTATTATCAGCATGCACAGATGTGAGGAGAGGAGAGGAGTATGGAAATGGCACGGCGATGAGAAAATGTGTGCATGTGTCCCTCAGGTAAAACAGGGGAACATGGAATCAAATCTGAGCCAACATCCTGAGATTGTTCCTGTTGATAAATTGATATCATTAAATATAAATGCCGGGTGTTTCATTCCTGACGCCGCGGGCTTGGAGCGCCGAACAGGAATGCTTTGAATCCAAGGCTAGAAATTTCCCCCAAATCATCAAATCTGACAACAAAGGAAAACTCAAATAGACTGCCTTAATGAGTTAAACACACATGCGCTCACACTCACATGCCTGCACACACACTTGATCTAATGAGTCTTTAAACCATCTTTCTTATCCATCTGTCTCCTCAGTCCTTCCTGACACACAACACACACACACACATTTTTTTGTATGATCAATCCACATCAAACAGTAACTCATTTAAATATTCATATAAGGTGTTAGAAGATGGTTGGTCGGTCTCTCCCTGTCTCTCTTTCTCTCTCCAGGTATATTAATAATTCCCCCTGTCTCTCCACCACACAGAGTTGGAGGTTTTTCCCTTCAGACAAAGTTTCTAGAAGTTTCTATAAATTAATAAGAGTGTGTTCTCTGTGAAGCCGGCAGCTTTGAACCCGGCGTATTGATCTTCCAGGTGAGTCGGCCGTGCCGGATCACGACTTCAAACAGAATCCAATGTTCCTGTGGAGAGGCCGGCCCAGCCCAGAACAATACCCACATTACCCCTCCATATGACTGGTCCAATCTGAGAGCAGAGAGTTGCAGGTGGGGGTGGGACGGACAGGAAATACCTGCACGTGGTCGAGTGGGTTAAAATATCTGAGGAGGGATTTTGATCAAAATGATTTGCTGGGGAGTGAAATCAGCTGTGGATATTGGATGTGACTGAGATGTTGAATTAATCACAGGCAGCTGCCAGAGAGACACTGCAAAAACAGCCTTATAGAAAGAAGACAAATGTGCTTAAATATAATCAAATCACCCGCTATTTAACAAGTGGGGTAAGCACATTTTGTCTGGATAGATTTCCATGAAAGTCTACCACTAGAAGACCATAATAGGTGGGGAAACTGGAAGAAAATGACAAAATTTAACCAACTTGTGTGCATTCCTCTATTGAGATAATTATGCAAATCACTGTAAATCACACAATATTATCTGAGGCAGATACGTTTAATGAAAAACATGCTTTTCTTTGTAGAAAAATATTAGATGACTAATGCTGAGGCTGAATGCTTTTTTTTACATTTTCGTTTTTGTTCTTGTTTTCTATTACAGTTACTTATCGTTTTCGGAGGCTGAAATCTGTTTGTAACCACTCTAAATCTATGTTCAGCAATTAAACACACTCTAAAAATATTGGAAAATATGATAATTTATTCCACAAATATGTATCCAGTTAATGCTATGATTAAAAACCTTTAACTGAAGAAATACACTTTTAACTTTAATATAAGAATGCTTAAAACAGCTGAAATGGAGGACACTATAGGTTCCTGATTTATGATGATCTGAGATGGGAAAAGTTCTGTCAGTACATTTAAGAAAGAAATAAGTCTGTTTATCAGTCATTTCTCACAAAAAGAGTGTGGTATGTTCTTGAGTCAATCTAATCTCACGTATAAATGTAAACTGTCTTCTGTGGTCTGATGGGGTTTTGTGACAGGTATGAAGGTGTGAAAGAGTAGAGCAACAAGAAAGACAAGCCATCATTATTCAGTTTCCAATATTCATTTTTTTCTTTCTGGTCAAATAATAAACCACTGGACAATAACTGTGTGTCATTGGCTTTTTGGAAGTGTGGAAAATTATCTTCTCACAACTATCTGTGGAACATATTCAGCTGGTTTGGAATGGTGTTTGTAAAAAGCATTAATCTTGCAAGTATGGAAGTTGTATAGGTGTGTGAGAGAGTTTATAACAATGACAGAGGTGTTGTCAGGGCTAGGATGAATGCGATGTGTCTAAGATGAGACATCTCACTGTACTTATTCTTCTTCTTTTTAATATGTACATACTCAAACAATGCAATACCCTTCCTCAAATGACAAATGTGACGTCAGTAAGACAATATATGCTTTACTTTTTTTTTTTTTTACAAACAACAAACTTATATACATATATATTTTTAAGTAGTTTTCTTGCTAAATAGCTGAGCTGTGCAACTTAGAAATTCTACCTCTACTGTTATATTACTACATTATTTAGTGCATAGCCCTCATGTGTATTTAATTCTGCATTTTCATTAGTGTCATGTAGATTTCACTGTCACTGTTCAATTTAGTTACTGCACAGCAATTCAAATGATTTAATTTAATTTAATCTTACCTAGTATGGGCTCTCTTTCTGTCCTTCTACTCTTTCTTCTGTGCTGCCACAAATGCAGACACACCGCTTGTCTACTCCGCTGATTTCAAATTCAATGCTTTAGATTAAAGTGTGCAGTAAAATGTTTTATTTTACTGACTTTGTACTTTTATTTCAGGTAATTTCTGTGAATTTTTTCAGGTTTTGTGAGAAATATCTGTAAAAGTGAATGTCTGAGTTGAAACGTAAATGAAGAGAGAGAGCATCAGTGAACCGAAAGTGAGTAAATGAGTGAAATCAGACGACATACATCATTCACAAAAATACGTTGAATAAAGACTTTTTCTGCTTTTGTTTTTAATGGTTTTGTTTCAGAAATATCATTTGCTTTAAGCAGCTGGGGCATAAGGTTTAAATATTATTTTATACAACTTTACAAAAGAATAAAAGAAATAAAAGCAACATTTAAACAAATACAGACATTAAATAAGTTTTTTTTGTGTGTTTAATTTATCTTCTGAAAGCCTGATGTGTCATATTTTGTGTTTTATCAGCACTTTGACTTTGTATTAAATAATTATTTTAATATTGTTTTATCATGTTTTATAACATGATTCACATGATTTACCTGTTACCTAGGGTCAAAATGTTATTTTATGAAAAAAGTAACAATATCAGTCACATAATCTAAACGTAGCGCTATTTTTTCAAGTAATTTTAGCGATACAAACGCAAAACATTAAAAAAGTTCAACATGGATCTCCCGGCTGTACATGCAGACATACACACAGCTACATGACAAGTATTGTGTTACACCTAAGACATATTAATATGAGCATGTGTGTGTATGCGTGTGTGTGAGTCAGACAGAGGCTGTGTAAGTGCTGATTAGCGATTAGCAGGTCTTGATGCTGACGGCAGACCTGATCAGTATTTCCTCTGTGTCGGAGCTTTAGGGAACAAATCCCAACATTAACCCGGCTCTCATCTGCCTGGCAGAGCGCTAGCAGCAGCCTGCCAGCCATAGGCCGTACATCCAGCTACAACCGCAAGCTAAAGCATGTGAATCCTCCTCTGACGGCGCCTCATTGTTGTCTCATTTCAAATCAAAACCACATTTGATCATTATAGGGTGTCTAATGTTGCTCTCAACATCAAGGTGATGGGCTGTGACATGCCATTTTTAATAAGAAGTCTAAAGTTTGTCATCATCTGCTTGACAAAAATGACATTTAAGTAGTACCCCTTGAGGGAGAAGTAGGTGAAACCCTATAGTTCTATAAAAAGCGTGATCCCTTGAAGAGCAATAACTAGAGCAAAATGTTTCATTTAAGAGCTGATGTGCTTCTCACAAGACACTGGAGGAATACTGACACATAATTGTTCTGACTTTGCCTCTAATGCACATAGAGAGCACACCAGGTTCACCAGTGAATGTCAGTGGGCATGAAGCAGAGTCTGGGAATTGCCCCAGAGTGCTCCAACGAGGCCACTGACCTCGACACCATCACAGTTCTCCATTGGTAACGGTCAGTTCATCAGAGATCGTTTGCAATGCAAATTATCCTCAGTGAAGTACAGAAGGTTGGCTGAGAGAAATCCCACCACTGGATGACTCTTTACAAAGTTTTTTTTTCTTTTGCTGTTGGAGACCATCCACCTGATCCACAGGGGCTAAATTATACGAGCATGACCAGTAATAGGAAGATCATTTCCACCCAATGTCTGTGTTTTCTGACATATTCACAAAAGATAATGAAATTCACTCACTTACTAAAAGATTTAACCCACTACCATTCATGAATCTACATGAAGGGAATAACTCCTTTAAAAGGACGAGAGAGGGAGAAACATTTTGGACTTACTGTTTGAACAGGCTTACATCTGTCTGCTATGATTTCTATTGACATTTTTGTGAAGTTTAGAGGTAAAAGTCTACTGCTTATTTTGTTGCCATGTCCCTTGTGCTTCCATAGAGAAGTACAGCATTTACTATGAAGTATGTTCTACTTATCCTATTGTAGTTTATTACATCAATTGTCAGCCGTTGCCTAAGCTCGTTAGTGGTGTGTCACCTGTGTTTTCAGGCGTTATATTACTGGTTTCATGTTTCATGCCCCCTGTGCTGCTATGTTTTATGTTTTTATGGAGTCCAAAACAAAGTTTCCTATTGATCTACACTGAAAAGAGACTCATCCTGAAATACCTTTGCACATTAAATATTAAAAGTTTTAAGTGTTTTATTTTTATTTATTAGCTGGCAAAAAACTTCTAAATCTACAACACAGAAAGTGAACATCTGTCGAGAACTTGCAGTCAGAGTGCTCATTTATGTGTGTGTCTGTTTGTTAGACTGTTAGAAGAATACAAAAATTAGTATCATCAGAGTATCTCTCACAAATTAGAGTCACTGCAGTTCAGCGGTGTATCGCCTAACAAGCAAAGTATCACTGAGTTAATAAAGATTAAACCTTTTTATTGTGAACTTTGAGTTGCTGTTTTGAACTTAACGCAGAGACAGGTGACAAATGAAAGTAAAACCCTGCGTTAAAGAGTGAAGAAACAACAAATGTAGATGCTTCCACATAGTTATTCTACTCATACACTACGATGTGGATAAAAATACTCAGTTGATTGTGTTTCTGTGTCAAGATGGTGAGAGGAAAATGGCTAAGAGACTATGAAAATGGGTTCAATGGGCAGAGATGGCAGGAGCTTCAATCACAAAGGTGGCTCAGCTGGACAGTGTTTCAGCACAAACACTAGTCCCTTTTCCATTGATCCTCAAATTGCGTGAATATAACTTGCGCGTAAAAATTGACCTAATGGAAAAACAACAATTTTGCCAAAACTCTCGTTTTTCGATTAAAAGTTTTGGCACTGGCAAGAGGTGGATTTTCAGGTGTAGCGCAATTGGTAGATCACGTAAAACTACAAAGGAAAGACCTTTTCCACAACTATAGTCACGCGAATAAAAAACCCGGATGTTGACGGATGTTACAGCAAAGAAGAGTTTTAAAAGAAATATGGTGCGGTATGTGTGGACACACCAAGAAACCCTATCATTTTTTAATTTAGTACGGGATAGAGGGGTAATATATAATAATAAGGAGTATATCTGTGAAACAACGTGATATTTTTGTTCATCAGCATGTTTGTGGAATGACTTCTCATGTCATCTCACGATAATAAACAAATCATTGCATTTGTGATTTAATGGAAAAACCAACATTACCCACTTCTGTTGTTTTTTTTGTTTTTTCAAAATTTAGTAAATATCGGTAAAGTTTTGCAGAGATGTCCAATGGAAAAATCACTAGTGACTCCTCCATTTATATATAGAGGACAGACATCTGTAAACAGGGCCAGAAACTGGTTAACAATGTAACATACAGTATATGACTAAAGATGTTTACACAGGGAGGATCAAACTTTTCATGCACAACATGTATATTACGCAGCAAATTCTTTCAGGGCTTTTGCAGCCTGAAAAAAAGCATCAACCAATCATTCTGTAGGTATTTGTGTTGACTTGATTTCCAGCCACAGTGCTCTGTAAGAAACACAAAAATGATTAAAAAAAAACAGTTCCAATAGTGATGGATTGGCACTGACACATCTACACAAACAGGATAAAGAGAAGTTTCTGTAATGTTAACGTTGTTCAGTTTGTGTCTCTTTTCACCTGTATTTTGGAAATAGAAACAGAGGAATAGAAGACACTGGATCAGACTCCAGGTGATGTTGAATCCAGCACTATTCTTAACAGACTGGCACATACATACCTGAATCTTGTATTGAACAAGAATCAAAGCTGTTGCAAACTTACGTCATAACCAGTATGAAGAGTTCTGACCTAAACTATTTCACAATTACATGTTGTGTTTTTTTCATGACACCTCATTTGTGTAAAGAATATCAAATCTTAAGAATATTGATAAAGGCCATTAACAGATACATACATCCTGTAACTGACTATTATAATGACTTTTACTACTCTGTTGTACTCAGTTTTTCAGCATGTTCATGGTATCAATTGTTTCAGTCACCTGTTTTGTTGAAAACCCCCTAATAATGAATATTATGTGCTGACTTTTGGTGTGAAAACAGAATAATACACTTGATGTTGACTTTTCCTATAATTTGTTGACTATCTGAATGTTCAGTATATGTTGATGCCACTTCACAGCTGTGAATTCCTCTGAGAAATATTGTTAAAATTACTTTACACAGATGTTGGAGGTTGAGAGGTTGGATGGTTAACATTAAACATCTCTTTTACCACATGCAGAATAATGTTTCTGTACAGCATTGACTTTTTCATCTATAAAGGCACTGATTCATTATTCTTAATTTGATTTGTCTGTACTTGTTTCCAAAACCTATTGATTCTGATTTTATGTGAGTGTAATCTTTCTGGAAGCTCTGAACCAACTTTGACAGGCTACAGTC
Organism: Apogon hyalosoma; assembly: GCA_037367295.1. Taxonomy (NCBI): domain Eukaryota; kingdom Metazoa; phylum Chordata; class Actinopteri; order Kurtiformes; family Apogonidae; genus Apogon; species Apogon hyalosoma. The sequence continues at coordinate 10,166,437 of JAPQRP010000018.1, forward strand.
TTATTGGATATGACATGTGTCAATCATCTCACAAGATCCCGCCCACTGTGGTCAGACTGAGCTGAGCAAGGCAAGCTGCTGTCAGCCACTCATCACAGAGTCCTTTTCATGTTTGCCTTTTTAGTGTGTTTGTGTTTGAACAAAAAAAAGAGTGCAGTGTATTCCAGTAACGTTCACTGCTCTGGATGTCTGCACACACTCACCTACACATACATACACACCAGTGAGGAGCCAAAGACTTATAGCAGCTATGTGTGTTTCAATTTTCTTCTTCTCAGGGTTTCTGTGAGCATGTGCGCACAAGTGTATGTATGTTACAAAATAACACACACCAATTCATCCAGCAACCCTATGTTGTCTGCCAGGAGGGCAATATCAAAGAGACTCTAGCTGTGGGCATGAGGAGCCTGGAGACCAGTAAGAGGCCTGTGGAGTGGAGTATGAGCCTGCAGAGCCAGCTGGAAAACCAAGTGGCCACGGGGAGCCAGGAGAACGAGGTGGGCTTGGAGAACAAGGTGAGCCTGGGGAGCAAGGTGTAATACTGTGAGTGGAAGGTGAAGGTTCATAAAAAGAAGCTGAAGGTGGTCGTGGAGTGAGAGTTAGACCTGAAGAGCAAAGTGAGGGCCCATGAAAGGAGAATGAATGCAGTTCTGGAGACTGAGGTCAGCCCTGGAGAGCATGATGCAGATGAATAATAAGAATTTAAAGGTAGGTATGAAAAGCACAGTGGTCCAAGAGAGAAGGAGCAGGCTACAGCGTGACATCTTTCTCTCTATAGTTCCCCTATAGAGGCTCTTAAATGCAGCTTTGCTCTTACTAACATGTTATGTATATGTTGCACTTTCTTGTCTTGGTCTGACAGTAACAGTTTCCAGACAGGCCACTTTCCTCGCTGTAAACAATGCATTTGCTCCATGGGACGATGTCCACTTTTTATTGGTTGCTGGCTGAATGGGGAGGAGGGCCAGCAGGAGGCGGGCAGGAGAGCAGGAGGCGGTGGTGGGAGGTGGGCAGGAGAACACAGGACTGCTGCTGTTGCCTCTGAGGCAGAGATCGGCTTCTTGCTCTCATCTGCCCGTCAGAGCCCTCCTCTGAGCTGTCAATCAAAATGACAGACAGCTGCAAGTGGATGGAGGAGGTTTGAAGGGACCGGTAGCTCGACTGCAAAGTGTTCTCTGTGAGTTATCTGTGTTATCTGTTTATGTCTGAACCCGGCAATGCTGTCGATGCCCATGACTTCTGCAATCACACTTGTAACAGGCCGGTCATGGAAATACTCTGATTGCATCATTGTGTTTTTCACTGTTTCTGATGATGAGAAGCAGGACATACACTCGACATGTGTACTGTATTTGAAAAACTTCATAAGGTGACAGCAATGTGTTTGTTTATTTTATATCATTCTTAAAAATACAGATAGACTTTGTTGTGTGAGCTTTTCCTATGAGGAAATTAGCCGTTTGGTCGAGTGTCTTCCATTTATGTTGATTTCTTCTGACAGGATAGTTACGAAAAAAATTAGTCTGTCTGAAAAAGGATTTTGTCAGTATGGAAAAATTCTATGTCTAAGACCAGGTTGTTAAATTATATGCAATTTTATGATAAAATTTAATGTTTTACTACTGCAGATGTACATGTTGGTGCCTTGTAAACCCATGAAGGACATGGACATTCTGTAGATATGCCACAAGAAGCAAATAATGAAAGACAACAGATATTATCATTTTATGTTTGAGAGAAAGAGAGGTGTAAGAGAAGTAATTCAGGAATTAGATGGTGAGTTTATCTCTTCCTGGATTCATGGATTCCAAGCTGTAAAACTGCCCCAACAAACATAAAAAAGGAGGAGAAGCCAACCTTTTCTGAGTGAAGATCTACTTTTATGTCTGATCTACCAGCAGTCAATACTGACACATTTCATTCATAAAGCACCTTTCAACACACACCTGCAGCATGTTTTATAATAAAAGAAACACATTTAAAGGGGCAAAGGTTGATTCAAAGCCAATGGCAGCAAGAGATAATTCATGTTGTCACTGTAGAGGAGCAGAAATGAGGCATTAAAGTGCCATGAAGCAAGCCTTTAAAGCCCAAATGAAATTCAATATCAGTGGGCTACATCTATGACCACAGCCAAAATACACTGTTTTATATGTAATGGACCGAAATTTGATTTTCTACAGCAGCAACAAGCTAAATACTGTTAGGTTAGAAATGCAGGCAATAAATATCAACATTGTCTGCCTCCCAACACAACACAGACTCCAACATAAACTTTATGTTAGCACAAGCAAAACATATGTCGAGATCCTTTAAGGTGCATTCATGTATGTTATTTCATTTTAAAATATAAAAATAATCACAGTGTGTGATTTAACTGTGCAGCCAGATCTCCTCATTCAGGTTATTCTTCAGTCTGCAAAGGTTTCATCTCCTTTTGTGAATCAATCTGGGTCTTGGAACAACAAGGTCTTAAGCATCCAAAGAGCTAAGAGGGAAGGAGGGGACAAAGGCCAACAGAAGTTCTGATAAAAAACTTTGGGAAAGGCCTCTCAGGGCTTTTTATGTAATCAATAATAACTTCAAATCAATTCTAAACACAACAGGTATCCAGTGTATAGAAGTCAGATTTGGTGTGTGTTTCCTAGTTCGAGTCAAAATTCTGGCAGCAGAGGTTTGTATGAAACATCCAGACAACAAACAGAAAAGTCATCCAGATATAATAAAAGGTAGTTCTCCTGTAAAAGTGGAAATAAATGCATTTCTGTTCCTTAGTGGAAATGGAAGGAGACAGCTGGTTTCTTGTGGTAATGTCAGTACGAGCTGGTTGAAAGCCGTAGGCAGGCCATGAGGTGGTCATCCATCACTGTGCGGCTGTGCTTGACTTGATGTGAGAGAAAGCAGATTCGTACAAATAGGTTGATCCAAAAAGTGCTGTCAAGTCAGTAGGTTACAGATCCCTCCATCCATTCACTCATTCAGCAGTTGCTGAATTTGATCTCAGTGTCATTTCGCAGTCAGAGAACCTCATTCTCAACAGCACAGACCTATCCAGGAGGAGCAGAGAGAGCTACTACTTTGGAGGCAATGCAATCCACATCAATATTTGCACCAAATGGAAGACACAGATAGCTGGCAGCAGACTCGACGGATGCAAAGTCAGTACAGCGCGTCTGCGATTCTGACAAGACGCTCTGAACTTGCTCCCCTCAACATGCATTGTCAAGAAGCACAAAGACTTTTTCCCTGATGCTGAAGATCTGCCTGTAGGTGAGAAAACTTCTGCAGGTCGCAGCCGATGTGACTGCAGTTGTGTCTTGTTTTTACAGGTTTTCACTGAACTGATCATGTTGATCATATATTTACCCTTACCCTGCAGCCCTAAATTTAACACAATGAACAGGTCAGTGAGATCTGTCAGAAACACTACTTCCAAAAGATACTTGTGCTGTGAGTTGTGTATCTGAAAGCTTCAGACCGTCTATGATTGTTTTACTGATATTTTCAGGGAGGTCATTAATAGTAGCCACGACATAGGTTTTAATTTTAAAGGTACAAAACAGTGCATGTGCAGCCTTGTCAATTGTTTCATTAACTTTGTCATCATTGGAAGATTTTGTTGACTTTAGAGAGGTTATGACTGATGCAATCGGATATTATAATTGCAGATTTAACCTCAGTGAAAATTGAGTGCTGTGCCCTGTATTCCTGGTCTTTTCAAGTATGCATAGCAGGGAATTCAACCTTGAAGATTTGTGCTTTTTTTTTTTTTTTCCAACTATTACTCCAAACTTCCCTTCTATAAGAAGGCTACACTCATTACAGAGAAGATAGATGGACTTCAAAATGGACTAAATAAAGAATAAAGAATTCACCCGTTCTAAATGAAAGTGATGACTTTTCAGTTTTAGTCCTTTGCTATATTTGTGTTTTACTAGTGTTGCTAGCTAACTAGTTGATCATGGATCGCTCTCAATCAACTGGATAGTGATTAGTAACACAGAGTACTGCTAACTAGCCATTTGCTGGTAACTGGCAGGACCTAGAAAGTGCAGCTAACATGATGCTTTTTTCTGATAGATGCAAAGTCTTACTTTAAAATTGTGTGCATTAAATCTGACTAATATGATATGAATTCTCAATGTGTGTGATATCTGATATGTTGTCACCATTGTGTTGAAGTGTTGATGTAGCATGATTGGACACCAAAGGATGCACAGTGAAAATGGTGAGTGAACACAGGCAAATGCTGACGTAGAAAGGTTTTTGTTCCACAGTTCTACTTTATATTGACTACACTTCTCACAATCAGATGGGAATCAGTCCAACTGTTTGGGCATTTTCGGTGTAAACAAACAAATTAGATGCTGAATGTGTGATCATTAAATAAATAATAATAATAATAAAAATAATAATAGCACTCATGAATAATATAAGAAGCCTTACAGTTCTTAGTTAAGTAACAGACAATACAGTCACTTTTCAGTTGAATCTAAACAACATAGAAGCTACATCATATCCTCTTTACTGGTAACGATGGAAAAGACTTAGATGTGTTATTAAATCACAGTAGAAATACAAACATTGACGTGTATGTTTCCATCTTAGATCTTGTATTCAATTTTGGGCATAGAGGGATGCATCCATTCATGCTAGTCAGTATTTGTGAGGCACATGCATACACACATGGACATATAAAAATAAACAAGGTTACACAAGCCCTTCAGCTTCAGAAATGCTTGGGAAAATGTAGTTTCTGTGGAGGCTACAGCAGTATTCTGTCAATAAGAGAGCTGCAGTAGAGAAAACATATTTGATTAAGTAAACAGTGTTGTTAACATCACGTAACTGAACACACTAAGTAGTGACACTACTGCCCATTGCAGGTCATATGAAGTAAAAAAAAAAAAAATGCAGATATACCAAATGAATTATTTTTTAATGTTTTTTGTTTCACTTTTTTTTTGCAAAAATTAATATGATAATTCTGATTAGTATAAACTCACTGTTAGTGCGTGAATTATAGCAGACAGTTAAACAGAGTAAATAAATATAATGCTTACATAAAAGTTCTTTATTTACTATATGTTTAAGGGTAAAAAAAAAAATAAGAATATATGTGAAATTATTCCCATTTTCTTGGTTTGATGTTGAGATTCCTTTGTTTACCATCTGGCCGGCGATGGATCGACTAATGATACTGCAATTAGTGAAAAATGAATGTGTGTATGAGTGTGTCGGTGTGTCTGTGTGTGTGTAGGATCAGTATTCTAATGAGGACAGACAAAAGAAGTCTGTAGCTCAGAGCCAGTTGGACAGAGAGGAGCAGAGCATCAGAGAAAGAAAGCCAAAGAGGGGAGTGAGATAGTTGGGGGTGAGGGAGGGTTCAGGCTGGTGGCAGTCAGCGCCTCAGGCAGGGTTTTGGGGTCAGGCCCCCCCAGACGGCCACACCAGTCCCTGGACCCCAAGAGGTGGGACACCAGGACCATGCTATCCCAGGGAGGGGCACTCAATTAGGGCAACGTTCAAAATTTTAGCCTGGTGTTTGAGAAAAGAAGGCCACCTGATACCTATACACCTCACACATCCTCTGCCCCTCCCCCACACCGCTGAAAACACCCACAGATGACTGACACGCTCAAAGGTTTGAGAGGTTTTAAAGAGATGAACTGATAATTAGATTGTTATGTAACATTTTATTCACATTTGATTGTTTTACTGTGATTAAATTATGCTCACAGAGAACAAAAAATATGGTAAATGACTGTATTAAATCTTATGTTTTGCATTCCCTGCAACAATAACTTTACTTGTTAGTAGAGCTGCAGTAATGATAGAATCTTATGTTTTTTTTATGTTTTGAATTGTCTTTTTCTGTTCTTTTGATGCCATTATTACAGTATGAGTCTATTCATAGTTCAGTAATGTAAACTACAGAAGAAGAAAAAGAAGATGAAGAAGAGCCAGTTATTGACACTGAACATTGTTTTTTCCATTATATCCATGATGTTGATAGGTGCACATTTATGTACGAAGGTGTGACCATTAGAAGTAAAGAGCCTAAAGATAAACAGTTGGTGGTGCTTATTCTCCAGTCAGGTGCCATTAAGCCATAGCAACACAATCACGTGACACCATGAAAAGAGTGCCAGTCAAAACTCAAATGGTGGAAAAAAACAGTAGAAATAGCGATAGTGTCATCCATCTGAAGTAAATTAGTAATGATTAAGCAAAATAGTCACAGTGGTTCACATATTTTTTGTGACAGACCTGCATGCTAGTGTAGAAATTGCTGACATAATGCTGACAAAATTATGACATAATATTCATCTCTAACTCGATGCTCTACAATCTTATTAATAGTGTAAAAACCACAGATATTATTAGCTGGATCTGCCTTAAAGAGAATAATCAACAATCACACAATTTTCAAATCAGGTCTTTATCTAAGAAATGGTAAATAAAACAAATGGAAAAAGTGTGGCCGTGTTCTTCAACATTTTTTTATTTAACTTACTTAACTTATCTTTTATGATGAGCACTGCACTGTTTATGCTGCAAGATATAAATGTGGAGCTTCTTATGTGGAGCTCAGTGTGCTGGATTAATGTGGAACGCATCCAGATTTTGTTCACTTTACACCACAAACCTGTCAAGAACAACCACCTCTTCATCAACTGTACATTGACATTTCCACCCAAGATTAATCAGTAGCTTATTGGTCAAAATCACAATTATTCTCTTTGTTTTACTGTTTTTGCATGCACAGATACTGCAGAAGTCAAGTTGTTTTGAGAGAAAACATACAACATAGAACATTTGCTCATGAAGAAGCAAGCTGTAATCACAAAATCTCTGGAAAGAGAACTGACACATTTTTGTCAAAACATGGCATTTTCGGTATGAGGGGGACTGTGAAAATAGAGGATGGAAGAATGATGCCCATTGAGTTATTCCAGCGAAGTACATCCTGTAAGCCACAAGAATGTCACTTGGTAGAATTTGACCTTTTATACTGTAAACCTGGGGATGGAGCTTTCATGAAGCTATGTGTAGCTACTTATTTTATCATTAAATATGTTACAGTTGCTTTTTAGTGTGCATTTTTACTATTAAGAACAATTTAAAACACTGTGATTCTATGCTTCTTTGGATTGGCACAGTAGTGAAGTCAGCCAGAACATTTGTAAACAACAGTGAAACCTACAGACTCACTATATAAAATAGCCTTAAAAATGTTGGACAAATAGTGTGTGTGAGAAGGCTATGAATGGTCTTTATTTAGTCATAATGTTATTATCTATATTCAGTCAATTGATCTTAAAATATAGCAATAAAGGAACTACAACAAGGAGAGCTGCCAATGGAGACTGAAAACAGGTAAAATAACCTTGGGTCAGTCTTCTTTCTCAGTTAAAGGTCCTCAGATCTGGAATACGTCGCCATCAGACATAAAAACAGAACTTGTTTAAGTGTTTTCAAAAATGAGGCCAAACTGTGACTAAAACAAAGACAAATCTGAGCACTGAATCATACCCGGTACTTATCTATGCTGTCATTACTCCCTTGTTGTTCAGGTGATTTTAAATTACTTTCTTTCGTTTTCTTAACTTGCAATATTGTTTGACTATTGTTGACATTTCATCAAATGTTAAGTCTTTCTTGAGTTGTTCATAGTTGTCATACCTTTAGTTTTTGTTAGTTTTAATGTCATTTCCTATAATCCTACACAGGGACATGGTCTACTACTGCTGCAAGTCCATATACACTGAATCAGTTATATACATTTAAGATTTAACTATATTTAAATGTATTGTCCCTGTCAAATAACATAAAATAAAATAAAATAAAAGAGGTTAAAGCTAACAACTTCACAAGGCTTGGATTCAATCTAAGTTATAAATTTTCTTCCCATTACAATTAAATAGTTGTGAATATCAGTATTTTACTTCTGGCCATTCAGTGGAAACATTTCGAGACTAGAGAGAAGATACTAGAGAGACTGACAGTACTGAGTTTGTCAATATACCTTTTACTCTATGATAGACAGAAGGTGTTAAAATAGTCCTAGATAGATTCCTTCTTAGATTTCTGGGATGCAAGGCATACGTCCCCCTCAATATTAAGAATGTGTGTATTTGACTCATCCATAAAAAACATCAGAAAAGAAAAGGTCTCCTCTTTGATTTATGAACTCATACAACCACTGAACCTTGTGTAGTACATCTAATTATCCCAACTTCCCCAAACAAAAGAGACAAAAGAAGACAGTGCAGTAAACCATGCCTATAGGTGTGTGGACCCAGCAGGGATCATACTAAATGAGGAAAGTTGCTCTACAGGAGAATAAATATTTGAAGGCAGAACAGAATGCCTTAAAGCCTGTTATAGCCCATTACATTCAGAACTGTCAACTATAGTGTGAAATTTGTGTTTTCCTTGACATTTCCACCATAAAGAGATACAAAAGAGGCATCTATTGGTTCATAAAAAAATCACCACAAAACCTGTTAATGTGTCCCCTCAAAAGTATAATGAATCCTACGGCCATTATTTCGGCCATTATTGGATTTTATTTTTACATATTGGTTTTCAGAATACGATGCCATGCAGTGCTTGTGTTGAACCAACTTGCCATTCAGTTTATTGAAATAGTAAAGACATCTTGAAATATTTTACTAACTGACGACCATCTTGGTGCATCACAATTGCACAGATACCAGTTATATCACACCTGACTGATGCTAAAAGTGAAATTTTTGTTTGCTTTGGCCGGTGTGTGTTTGTTGGTGTTACTGGCCAGTTTCGTACAGTTGCATAATTAGCAGTAGCATTAGCATGCTCAACATCTCAGCTGCTGCAGCACAATACTCTCAGGAAGCAGCCTGTTGAAAATCCTCGCAGTAACTGTCAATCTCCAGCTCCGTCTCTCTCCATGTTCTCCCTTGATGTCTCTTTACCACTCTCCATCTTCTCTCGCTCTCACTGTTTGTGTAATATTTCATGCTTTAACAGAAAATGCACCTAATTGCCATATAGGCAGGGAAAATCTCAACTCTTTGGGTTTGTCTGTGAACTTTATCTGCTGTCTGTCTGTGGATTAGTTTTCCAGGTCTGGTCTGGATCCAGGCAGTTCTCGCTGTTCTGCCACAGTGGAGCTGTTCGGAGTTTCACTGTTGCAGGAGATTTTGTGTAATTAATTGGTTCTTCTGGGGGTCAAGTGGTTTCATCTCATTTCAGTCGCCTTGTACATCAAGCAGCCATATCTGCACCTGTTTCGTGCTCTCAGCAGCTGCCAACTGGGCATCCCAAACGACTATTGATCTCATCAGATCACGCACAAACACACACACCAGTGCACACACATATCCGAAACGCTTTATTTGTATCTGCTAATTAAATTTGCCAAAGCTAACCTTGAATATTACAGTTCAGCTAGGGTTTTTTTTCTTAACATGTTATTCAGATATGTGGTAGTTGCTTCCTTGGTTAATATAAGACTTCACACTAGATTTAAGACATGATCAACATGAGCAAACATAAAGGTTTAATGTCAGTCAGTCAGCTGTGAACAAGCCTGTTATTTAAGTGTATTTATTGTCCATACTATAAATTGTAAGTAAGTAAATAAATACACATTTTATCAATGGAAAACAGCCTGTTTTGAGACTGGAGAGTTTTTCCATTTGTAATTCTCTTCCTATTTTTTCTTGTTCTTTCACTTTGGCTTTCACGTCATCCAACTCACATTGAACAGTTTAGTGTTGAGTGCTTTTATTGTATAATCTGCAGGTAATATTGACTTTGATAAAAATTCCTCTGAATTGAGCGATCAAGAAGAATTTATTAAATAATCAATGTTCAAGAGCAGTAAGAAACGGAAAAATGAGCAATATGCCTGTGTTGTTTGCAATTATGTGGGATATCATTCATATTTTACAGCATCATTTAAGACAAAGAGCTTTAATTAGAATTAATACTGTAATCTGGGAAGGTAAGAGGAAAGAGATTTATTCAAAAACACCTCAAGTAACACAAAGTTCACACACACTTCACCCATATGCACACAAGTGTTGTGAACAATAGGGGGACCAAGAGGAGGGAGGGGGCGCATGTAATGGTTCAGACATCAGAGCTGGGATTTTTCAGGCCGGAAAGAGGCTTTTGTTCAGCACTTGACAAAAGGTCTCAATGTAAAGGTTAAAGGTTAAGAGAGGCCACTTCCAATCCTCCTTCAACTCCCCAGCATTCCCCAGCTTACTTACATTCCAGCAGAAACACAGTCTCCATAACATGAAGCATCTGTAATGTAGTTATTAACACTTATGAGGATGACATGTCATGTTATAAGGTTAAAATTGGACTGTAATTATTCAGAAAGAACTTATATATAACTCCTATAATCACGGGCTGATTAGCAAATGATCACATTCATGTTTATGTGGTTTTTGTCCTGTCATTTAGCTGCACAAGTAGTAGAAATGTATTAAGTTCATAGTAAATGACAATATATATTCAGCAAAACACATAAAAAAAGGTTAGTTGTTGTGATGCTACGGCTGGAGCTGAACTTGCTGTGAACTCACAAGCTATGGATTAAGTTCTGAAAGAAGAAAATCACAGACACATGAAAGCAAAATAAGTCTCTATTGGCAGGTTGTCAGGGTCAGGTGTGTTAAGAGTATGACACTGTCTTACGCATTTCAAATAAAAGTATTGTCACTGATGACAAAAAAGAGTGAAAGTACAGCTCAACCCCCAGAATCACACAAACACAGAATATTAACAATTTCCTACCTACTGTACACTGTGAACTAACATCATGGCTATTACTATGGATTCATATAAAATTAACTTAGATGCATAGTTTTTGTGCAAATAAAGCTCACACTGTATAATGAAGCTGTTGTCTTTCTTTGACTTGGAGCGGAATTCCAAGTATAATTTCCTTATGTTCAACTTCAACCTGAACATGATACAGGTTGATTCAGGTCAGCATTCCACTCTACAGGTCAGCATTCCACTCTACTTTTACTCCAGTTCTGTGCGACAAGCTTATTTGGGGTCTTGGAATAGGATATCATGTCTACGAGCATCCATCACATGTGTCAGTAACAGAGATCATTTCAATTGTAAAAAATAAATAAATAAATAAAAGTAAAATTTTAAAAAGTTATAAATGCTCAAAAACTATTTACTTAGTAGCAAGGAGTATAATTGTAATTTGTTTCTTCCATTGCTGGCAAACCTAAACTCAGTAAAGGTTACTTGACACATTTCTAAACAGCACAGATGTTGAAGATGAGTGCAAGATGTCACTGGAATCCCGGACAAGAATTTTTTGGTAATCTCAGCCTAAAACAGCAACTTATTTATAAAGAAATGTTTTCATCTGTAGGCTTTGGAAAGCACAGCTGTACCTGAATGCCCTGCTATGGGCCTGTGAGTTTAGGTGCAAAGCATGCTGGGATAGCATCCAAGTCACTCTGAGGAGAAACTCTTAAATTAGAGATTGTCAGGACAGAGACACATACACTCACACACAAACATACCGGCATGGAAAACAGCGCGACGCGTTTTAAAGCTCATCTGCAAACTGATTCTGTCAGGTAGACTTAGTGACGTGCGGCTGCCTCCTACAGCTTTCCTCCATAACGGCGCCGGTCGGCATCGGCGTTGTGCTGTCCACCAGGGAGAAGAAGAGGCAGCGGGCTCTAAATAGAGCCTCCCCCGGTTAAATATTAACACTCGCCTTTCTCTGACAGAGAGCAGCCCACCATGTCGCCTTCCATCTCTACCATGGGGAGAAGCAACACAGCATAGCACTCACCCACACCCACTATGAAAGAGTATGCAAAACAAATATACACAGATGAACTTATATATGCTGCTAAGAGGCTGATGACAGGGTTTATGTCTATTCTATAGGAGTAACAGGCAGTTTTTTGGGATTTTAACCTTTGTTCAACACTTTTGCGGCTATTTCCTTGTTTAAAATTCCCTGAGCTGAGAGTAAATTTTCCTCAAGAATTAGAAAAAGCTCATCTGAGGCAGCTGTCAAACCGTCCTACAACAGTAAACGTCCCCGTTATTTGCTACACTAATGACATGTGATGTGTTAGCAGCAGGATGAGGCTCATTTCACTGCGGGTTTTCTGTAACCTGTAAAAATCCACAGAAGCTCTCACACAGAGAAACACACACTTAGCATAACAAGTGAGACGTGCGGCCTTGGACAAAGTACAGTGTGTGACAGATGATCACCCTCATTGGGTGAGAAAGTGCGAGTAGACAGAAAGTGGAAGGATTTATTTGACATGTCAAGGAAAAGCAGTGTGTGCAATATGTGGCTCGACACAAGAGACCTATTGAATATATCATTCTTTGAGGATTCATGTCTTGTTGATGTATATAGGGTTAGCAAAAGGTAAAGAGATCAGACAAGATTATAAGGTTAGATCAAATTTGACATCCAGCTAAAAAACTAGTAAAAAGTGGGAGCAACGTGTGAATCCAAAGCTAAATAAAATGTGTTTAGGATCCAAACTGCATTTGTTTGAGTCATCTGTATGCAACTATTATCTATAGATCAGTCAATGTTGTAGCCAAAACTAAAACCAAAAGGCAACATAAAGTTTCTTGTATTTCATCACAGCTTTAAATCATTATAGGAGGTTTTTATATGAGTTTTTTATTCTTAAAATCTGCATATCACTGTTAATCAAGAGCTGTAAACAGGTTTTTGCATCATATTCCAGCAACTCAGATGGATCGGATATGGAAAACATTGCACTGGACAAACAAAGACAAAGACACTGTTCCAGTTGAGAACCAGTTGCCTAATCCATACGTATGCCTCCAATCAGTCCAGTTATTAATGCATTGTAATTGTATACTATAAAACAATGGCTGAAGCTCATGGTGCAATGCTGCTGGAAACTTGCAAAAAGAGGGGATCACGAAGAAGAGGAATAAACAGTACAAAACATGGAGGGCAGCACTAATTTTAAGGGTGGAGCACCTGAAATAGGCCTAATATAGGTTTACATTCTAGGAATATCCACTAATACCACATTAAACAGTAGCTGAACAGAGTTTTTGCTCTTTTGACTCATGCCCATTTTTCCAACTTTCCACATCGTTCAGACAGATAAAACAGTAGAACAGATACATTGATGTTGAAAACCTGTGCAGGCTTTCTTCAGAAGAAACAGGAATTGATAAAGAACAGGACACAATATATCAATAAAATCTTATATCACTTAAGTTGTCTGCAAAAACCATCAAGCAGCACCAACCAACCGAAAAGGGGTCATAGTTCATCAGTGAGTCAGTGGATAGTCACAAACAGAAGCCATCCATGTACACAAACATATATTACTGAAATCATCAACAGGTGATAACTTTTTCCTGTCATCAGTGTACATACAGCCATCTTTGTTCCAGCTCTACTGAAACTGTTCCACAGGTTAAAACTCAACTTCTCCAAAAGAGTCGTAAGTTATGGATTTTGAAGAACAAAGCATGAAAAAACTAAATGTAAGTGATGTAAAAGGACTAGGACTGACAAAGCCATTTTTAAAATTGTATTTTATTAAGCCATGGTATGTTTTCAAGACAACATCCCACTGCAGACCTGAATAAAAAACAACCTGTTACATGAAGCAAGCCTCATATATTTACACAACCTGTTAGCCTTAGCAGCGAGTGAGAGGCAGAAAATAGGACTGAAGTTATTACAGCAGACAGAGAAGCCTAAAGAGTATCCAGCTGACGCAGAGAGGAGCAGCATTGAAAAGCAAAGCATCAAAAAGCATTGTTGGAAACTATTCGTGTTTGCACACACTCACACGCCCATCAGTGCAGTAAGGTATGGATCTAGCAGAGGTATTATGCCTGCATGTTTAATTCATAACTGTTTTCCTTCTTTCTGATCAGAAACATGAAAGCGAGAGTTTTGCCCGGAGAAAAAACAAAATGGCTGAACTCATCAATACGCCGACAACACTCAGCTGCCTATTCAGCAGGTATACACAGGAAAGCAGACAGAAATGCCAAACTTCATAAGGACATTTTATTTTAATGGCCGTCCATGCAATATTGTTGTATTGGTTTCATTTGTATTGTTTCATTCTTTTATGTGAGGTTTATGATTATGTTATTTTTATGTTCTGCCCCAAGGAAAAAACACAGCAAATGAAAAAAAAAAAAAAAGCCTTTTGCAGAGGTGGATTTCCTCAATTTGAACATCTGACAAAGCTGCACAGCAGTGAAGTGGAAATGATGATGATTGATAAGAAATGTTGAAGATGATTTATTTCTGAAGACCATGCGCATGTATTATTTGGTAAAGGCAAATTTCTGTCTTATAATGATTTATAAATCCTAAAAAAAAATGTGTAATACATTTTACATCGCCTTTGGGGAAAACAAAGTTTTGTCTTGATCATGATTTCGAAATCATTAAAAACATCTACAGCAATTTACACCCTTTTTTCTTTGTATTTTGATATTAAATATTTTTCTTGTGCCTATTTCAATAAGAAGAATACTGAAGAGGTACTGAGTAATGATTTGAAAGGTATTAAGGGGTTTTTTGTTTGTTTTTTTTTTTAAAGATGAGTGTAAGTAGTGATGAGTACAGTGCTTTTTGTTTTTAATATACTGGCTGTTTCATTGACTTATAAATAGTACGAGGCTGTAGACTTGGTTCTCATCCACACTACATGACTCACTTCTTCACCAAATCAACAGGATTTAACCGTCACCAACTGGATATGAGGCTAAGTCACAAGTAAGCTCTGGTAAATCTCTTGAAATCACATTTATCCACTAACACTATCCTCTGTGAGAATACTATAGTGTCTATGTAATCTGTTCATTTAGAATACGAAGATTCAATTTAAGTGATAATTTGCATATTCAGTTCAAATGCACTAACATAAGTAAAGATATACAAGTCTGATTGAGGCTAAAGTCCACCATCTGTAAGTGAAAAGTGTCTGTAAACCAGTGGGTGAGAGGAGGTAAGTCTTCACCACAGGTGGTGGCACATGCAGCTGAGCTTCCACATCTCACTGATTTTCACCTCTTTTTTTCCTTCTACCATTTAATTAACTCTAATTTGTCTGTCTCTAACTGTTTGCATATCTGCAGAAACAATTTGTAACAGGTTGTAATTTCCATTAAGAGACATCCAAGTGATTTCCACACTAGTATAGACATTTCCATCATTTCTGGAGCAGTAAAAGTACAACTAAGTATGAAAATAAAGTGGTCATTGTGTAGAATCTGTGTATGCATTTTTCTATTGCAGATGTTTAAACAGTCAGCTACCTACAGCAAAGAATATGTTTTTTGCTGTGGTCTGCCTCAGTATGGTGACTATATTCATTTATTTTCTTGAGGTGATAGAAAATGAATTTCCCCCTGAAGATAAATAAAGATGATCGCTATATGTATCTGTATTCTATAAAATCATTATATGTTATGAGCATCACTGTCCATCGAGAAGCAAAAAGTCAACACTGTATGAGCTGCATTTTTACCTTTGTGACAATGCTTTTTCTATCAAATCTGAGGGTGGTTTGAAGAGTTTATTTAGCTTATGGTGGACAGCTTTTTGACCCATAAAGTAACACTTCATCCCACACTTTATGACAAACGCTGCAAGTCAAACACATTTGTGGATGCATAACCAAAATAATCATAATGTGAAAAGGAACTAAAGTTGTCAGAAAAATTCACTGGAATTAAAAGTAAAATATTTGCCTCTGAGATGAAGTGGAGTAGAAGTATAAAGATGGACAAAACAAAAATAATCAAGAAAAGCCCAAGTATATTAGATTTGTACTTAAGTCCAGTACTTGACAGTATTAAGTTAAAGTGACTCAACTTCAATACAAACTCCAGTACTCCGATATTCATAGCTTTAGTCAAATGTAATAATTATTTCATCACTAAAAGAAATGAGCAATTAAATTATGGCTAAAATCTATTAAAGACTTCATTTTTACTGTTGAATGCTGAGGCAATTTCTTCAACGCTGTTGCCCAACTACACTCCACTCAAGCAAGCCCAAAAAAAACCATAAAATGTTCCCCTAAATTTCACCCAGCTGTAGCTCTCCATCCTATCTGATCGCTCCAATGTATCGCTTCCATTACAGACTATTAGCCCAACTGAGCCAAAGTGCAAACTTCTTGGTTGATTCATCTCATCGCTAGCCTGCATCTCCAGCCAGCGCTGGCCTCCAAGTGTGTGTCTGGTTGTTATAGTGAAGTCATTAAAAGTTAATCAGAGATGCACCATTGCAGCAGAGTGGGAAAGAATTGCCTCTGTCAGTGGCTCCGGGCACAGGAAATCATACTAGAGAGAGAGAGGCAGAGAAAGGCAGTGATAGAGACAGAAAAACACAAGGAAGCAGACAGGCTGAAAGAGAAAGAGAGTGAAATAGTGTGAGAGAGAGAGAGTCTCATACTAATGAACCATCACTTCCTTGTCTCAACCGATGCCCTCTGAATCCCAACATCTGTCCCACCAAACCAAGCCTCATTATGACACCCTCAACTAACCCCACCCCACCAACGCAGCACACACACATGCATACGTACACAGCCACACACACACATCCGCGGTCGCATCCCGTCGAAACGCAGGGTGATGGTGGGAAAGTCTGCCCCACTGTAGTTGTCACATCAGATCTACAGCACGACGGCCGAGGGCATATGCATGTGGTGTGTGTGTCTATGTGTGTGTGTGAGATGTGGGTATGAGGGTAGGTGGGTGGGTGGAGGTGGGGGGATTCTAGGTCTGGGGCTGTGCCTGAGGGCCTCGCCTGCGCTACAAAAGACTCCACTCAACTCCGGTTAGTCCCCCTCACTAGCATATCAGCACTGACGGACTGCACACTCACAAATACACACACAGTGCACTTCAGATAAGTCGATAGCCGCTCTGATTAACACTTTCCCCTCGACTGATAAACAACTTCATGAGACACGAAGCCGCCACCATGCCACCATGTATGATCGACACAAATAAAGTGTGCATAATCTTTGCCATGAGTTTGCTTTGCATGTGTCACTGTGTTATGTGCAGCTTTGTGCATATGAACACACGGGAGACTAGCAAAGAAATGTGTGTAAATGTGTTTAGCTGTGTGTGTGCGGTGCGTGCTATCACTCTCTTGCTAGGGGTGACAGGTTGGTTGGGGACTAATGCAGCGCGACGGAACTGAATGTGGCCTCGAGCAAAGCAGCTGCCTGCAGCCAGTCCTCATCTGAGCTGTCAGACACACACACACTATAACCCATTCCAATGGAGAGAGAGTTTAGGATCTACACACACACACACACACACATATAAACACACTCATGAGCATTATCACCCCCGTCGCCCCTACTTTTCTGCTTGTGTGGCTTCCAGACAATAATGCCTCTGCCTGGATGAGGTGCTGGACATGACATGCCGGGTTTGGCTGGTTTGACTCCTCTGTTTGTTTCCTGGGGAACCACAGACACTCGTGGAAAAGTGAAATAAATGAAAAAGCTTCTTATTATATTGTAAATATGACTCAGGGCACTTCATGCTGGATTGTACCACCACATCTACGGACATGACTTCATAAACAGTGAACATAATGGCCTCAAACCAACCAGGGGGAAGTACATGTGTGAAATCAGAAAGCAAATAAGATGATTTAATAGATACAAGCATGTTAGCATTACTTGTAACCGTCCTCTTAATATCTTTATATCCTGTTCCGAATTTCAGAAATAGGGTCTCAATATCCATATGTTTGGGTATCAGCTGTTCCGAATTATTCCAGTTCCAGTGTAAAATTAATAAGCAGTTGGACTGACTAGAGGAGAAGCTGAGATCATTCTTTTATTTGATTTTATAGTTTTTTAATGCTTTTATTAATTTTTATTGTGCTTTTAGTCTTCTGTACAGCATTTTGGTCTACTGTGGTTGTTTTAAAGTGCTTTATAAATAAAGTTGAATTAGACTGGGATTTTATGTGTAATACAACGCATCCACACTGACTTCAACTCTGACTTTTCAACTTATTAAAACAAAATCTAACAAGTAGATGTGTGAGCATTAATTGTTTGCATTTGTCTTGTGTCATCAGAGACAACAATGTGTTTCTTAGCTTGGACTGTGTAGTATTCCATAGCACAAAAATATAAAGAATGGTTATTTATGGTTATTTATCATGAACACTAAATAATCACACATCACAATTTAAGTCAAGTGTAAGTAGTGTTTAAAGATATAACATTAGCTTAGTTCTCAGATATTGAGTTCATTTGAGTTTTATTTATCTGATCCCTAATCATCATTCACGACTACCTCAAGGCATTTCCCGAATTAAAAATGCTATAGAGGGAAGAGACGATCGTAACAAAACTTCCAGGAGCAAGCCCACGGTGACAGTTTGGACAAAAAAATGTATTTTACAAAATAAAAATCCTCCGACACAACTATGCTTCAGGTGGGTGGCCATCTGCCTCAACCAGCATCTTGCAGGTGGATATAAAAGTTGTTGGCGTTGGCAAGTGAAAGTGAAATATCTCTGACTGCTGATGTAAAAACAGAATAACATACAACAGATGAGATATTAGTCTGTATCCAACTAATATCTGATATCAGTATGGAATCAGTGCAGTCTCGTCACAAATAGATATCACTCCACTTTGATGGCAAACAATCTACCACATCCTTAAGTTATGATCTTTGGAAAATGAATGAAAAACAACAAATCTTTACCACAGTTGCAATTTACTGTATTATTTATTAGATTGTCAATCACACATACGTAATGTTCTCACAGTCTACTGTACTGACAGATTAGAACTGGTCTGTTTAGTCATTAACTAATTACACCTTGGATTAATTGATTTCAACCAAAATGAAAGGTTTTTGTTTGTTTTGTTTTTTTCAAATCCTCACTCTTTGCTTTGATCCATCTGTTATCTATACCTTCTTAGTCAATACAGGCAGGAGGTACAGTACATCCAGACAGGTTTCCAGATTATCACAGAGCCGACGCAAAAAGGAAGCCAGTCATCCTGATGTCAGTGTCTGCAGCCGACTGTTTCCCTCAATCAAAAATATATATCATACTTAATGCAGGACAAAGGACAATTCACAGCTGTAACATTAAACACAAAGTACATAGTATAGAGCAATGTTTCCTTGCAGATATATATGATTTGATATGGGACAGTATTACAGTGTAAAATGTAAATCTGACTGTGAAATATGATATAAATTATGCTCCACTTCAAAATTAAATCACAACATTCAATTACAATCCTAAAATGTGATAAAGCGTGACATAAAATACACACTTAGTTCTCATTTGTGATTATAATGGAATTCCTGCTTGTATTCATCTGGATATGAAAAAATCATCTGTGACTACACAACAAACTTTCTTCTAATCATGTATGCCATGTGATAAGACATTCTTTCTAATGCACACTAATGCGTGTCTACTGTAGATTTCAGTTGGTATATGTACATTTACTGTACGTTTTTATAACATTTCAGGGGAACAAGTGGTGGCAGCTTCATCTGAATGAGCTGTTTTGTTCATATACGTGTGTATATCTGTTTTTTCTGTATTGTATTTTTGTATATTTACATTAAGGACAACCTTGAGAATAAGATCCTTCACCTCATAAGGTTTAAAATTTCTGTACGTTTTTAGTTTTTAAGTTGGTCATCAATGCATCCTTTGACTCACCAATGAAAATTGCGTATTAGTATTTTACGCTGGCGACAATGGGATTCAAGAACAGCAAGAACATGACTTGTAACGCTGAGCTTAATGCTACTAAAACTTAAACCCACAAACACGCAAAGCATATCTATATACAACACTATTCTTCATAAACTGTCAGCACTTTTATCTAGTAACGGCAGAAGGACTGGATTTCCTGAGTCAAAACTGGTCAGATTTGGTGCGATTACCACAGTGGGCTCCAAGGAACAGAAGTATAATGAAAAACACACTGTTGGTCACAATTGCCCTGAAACGCCGCCTCAGAATGTTGCCCACAGTCACCAGCACCTACCTCTTCTCTTAGCTTAGACTGTGTGCTTCTGGTCGACCTATATTTAGCCCCAGTGGGACTTCAGTGATTATACTAATCTCTCCAGAAATCCACCATTCTCTCTGCCGGCTGGCAAAAGTTGGCAGCAGTCTATATTGTTTAACAAAGCAGGGTTCCCTCAGATGTTACAGCAGGATGTAAGTAGCTTTGTTGGGGTTTTTACATCTAAGATTAAAGATTAAGATTTCAGGATGCTATTAGAGAATTCTAAGTTAACTATTTTACAGTTCAAAGCAGAACGAGCATGTTTATCTTTAAGAAGTGGTTTATTCAACCTTCATTTCTCTGAAGCTGCTCTCAGCTTCATTTTCAGGAGTTTGTGTTCACAAGCTGGGTTTGGATTAAAATGAGCAGAAAGATTTATTCATGATGTGATCAATAGAGCAATATGTTGTTTGTTTTTTTTTTAAAAAGTCCACTTGACCTTCATTTTACCCAAAAAGCTCTCACACAGACCGCTCACACACATTTCTCATAGACACTGTGACATTTTTACACTTCCATGTTACTGTTGTCTTTTATTGTCTGTAAACTTGGGGGCAAATCTTCCACTTTATTGTAGCTGACGTTCAACTACCCCCATGTTTACATCAGAGCCGGGGTGGTTGCCATGGAGATGGAGTGCCCCTCTTAACTGGTGCACTCAGGAATAATGCATTGTTGAACAGTGCCTGAGGCTACGCACACACACACCCATACACACACACTAATCCTTAACATCTGCTATAGCGTATGTGTATATGTGTGTATGAGTGAGTGCATGTGCATGTGTGCATTTGTGCCCGAGCATAAAATGCACATCAGTGCTTCACCCAGTGATTTTATTGATAATCAGAGTTAAGGTGGACTCCATTAGGTTCATTGGTATTTGCCCACAGCAGTGTCTATGTACATACAGTGTATTAAGTGTGTGTGATGGTCAAAGTCATGGTGGGGGTGAGTGAGGACTGACATTTTTCACATTACTGGTGCTCCCTCTAGTGGCCAGTGACCCTAACTACTCTGTCTTTGACATGAACGCACACACACAAGAACACACACAAGAACACACACACACATAAGTGCATGTGTGCGCACGCGCGCACACACACACACACACACACACACACACACACACAACTGAAGAAAAAAGAGCTGGAAAAAAAAAAAAACAGAACAATGGCAGGTAATTGGTGACCGTTTTTAAACTATATTCATATTCTCAGCAGTGTTTGTAAGAGCTGCAGTCTCACCAGAGGACAAAAAAATCAAGCTTGCTGTGGTTAAAGAGATCTAGCTGCTGACTGGCAGGTTGGAGAAGATCCCAATATGGGCTCATTCAGAGTCCAGACAGATCCTGTTGGGAATCAGGTACTCGTCCTGAGGCGTTGTACCTGCAATAATTACCCTGCTCTGGAAATAAGTTCATAAGGGACATACAGCCCGGCTACAAAAAGCACCCATAGTATGGGCAGGCTCCAAGGACAGAACCAACACCATTAGTTAAGTTTCAACTTGCTTCTGAGGAGTGAAAGTTTATATCCACTGCAGACTTATCAGCTGCAGTACAACGATCCGAAAATGAGCAATGAAAAGGCGGTTAAATAACACTAAGTTGTTTTAAAAGTATAATTGGGGCAGAACATCTCTAGTTAAATGTTTGAGGTGTGTGTGGCAGAGGAAATTAAAAACCTGAGTCGACCTGAGCTGATAGAATCAGACACAAACAGATTTAGATTCCTGCACAACAAAAGCTGCTTAACAAGGGTAATTGCTCCTTGAAATTTGCAAAAATCAGATATTTTATGCATGCATGATGCATTTAGGTGAAACATTCCTTGTTTGCAGCCTCCCAGAATCAACAAAACTATTTTCTTTTGTGTGTTGTTATTGCTTTGCTAACATTAGGTTGCTCCTTTCATGGCAATGAACCTTGTTTAAATTTGAATGTGAATTTGAATTTTAGAGGATAAATGAGGGAGGGGATGAGGGGTGAGAGAAAAAGAAAGTAGGGAGAGAGGGAGAGAGAGAGGTTGTCAGTTGCCTGTCTGTGTTTAATGGAGGTCCCTGGTGTCGCCCTCAGGCTCCTTCACTTCACAATTAATGGAGGATCTCTCTGGGGAAAGTCATGCTTCTCAATAACACCTACACTCACACACTCACACACACATACACACAGCGAGCAATAAACCTTGTGGTTGAGCTGAACTCTGCACTGGAGCACTGCCTCAACGTGAGCCCCATCTCGGAGTATATGCTGTGGGTCTTGAGCAATGGCGGCCGCTGGTTTGTCTATTCAAACCCTGAAGTGGGTCTGTTTGTACCAGCAACACCAGCCGCAGCACTGAGCTCCACAGTGGGGGGTGGAGGGGCGGTGGTGGAGGATGGTATGGAGATGAGAGGAGGTAATGTAGGACTGGAAGGAAGGAGCGAAATGCTTTTTCCTCAGAACTCAGGGTTGATTATATCTCTGCTCTGATCTGTCCGCTTTGGTTTTTCTCCCAGATCTGCAGCGGAGCAGCTCCCGGTGTGGCTTCATGTGTGTGTATTTGTCTGTGTGTGTGTGTGTGTGTGTGTGTGTGTGTGTGTGTGGGTGTGTGTGTGCGTGCGTGCGCGTGTGTGTGTGCATGTGTGTGTGATTATATGCTTGAACTGCTCAAAACACCAGAAAAAGACTTTCATATAAGACTGTAATAACAAGACACAAGCTGTTGCCGGGTTAGCAGACTACTTAAGCACAAATAGCTTCGAATTCACCCTCCAACAATTAAAGGAGGTTTGGTTTTAACCAAATGGAGGCTGAAAACAAGTTTGTCTAAATTATGAAATTACAAACATACGCAGATGTTATTCTTATTGCTGCAGTTCATTGGAGTTTGATTTCTTCTGCAAACAAGCCCTTAGGACTTGAATGAAGTTCTTACATTTCATAGTTTCACAATACAAACATTGTCAAACAGTAAAAATCTCATCAAACGGCAACAAAATCGAATGAGTTATGTTTTGGACTAAGGTTTATCTGTTTATCATATTGCATTAAAAGAGTTTTCCAGTGCAATAAGTCATAGAAAGATGGTGAAAAGGTGAATATCAGACTGAAAAGGTGTAAAGTAGATCATCTGTGACTGTATTCAAGGGCGATTTGGACTGTAGTTCTATTTGATTGCTTTTATCTTCAACCAGTTACACTTTATATTTGTTCTATTTATTACTATTTTATTTAAGAGCTACTGCAACATAAGCCCCATCTTGGACTATTAAAACTGTATTAAAGGTTAAAGTAAAGTTTGTGAACCAGATCATTCTGTTTTAGGGTTGAATTAAAGTTCATAGTCTCTAAAATTATATTTAAGAGTATGAAAAATTAAAAAGACTATGAGCATACTTGGAACTGATGGTTTTACGACTACAGTCAAGGTTAAATGCAAGTGTATCTGGGAACTGTATCATCTTATTAGAATTATTTAAGAATTACAAAGGGAGACTGAGACAAGGAGGGACAACTTTCAGGACACTTTTGCTTTAAAATCTATTAAAGCAAGCCAAGAGTTTGGTTTAATCACTCAAATTATGGGTTGGCTTAATTAAGAACTCAGGCTATACAGAGATTTTATGCATTATTTGTGATTTTAATGATAATGAGTTGCTTTTGATGCCACTTCCTGCCACATCTCCCACCCCTGGACGTCGAGAGCGCACGGTGGGCTCTGATTGGTGAGCCACGGCTGTTCACCTGGACACGGCCTCTTCATTTGCATATTCATCCGATGTCTCATGAATATTGACGAGCTGGCTGCAGGCGCAGTGGGTGCCCAGTGGCTGCAGGGCATTGTGGGAAATTAGCCGCATCACTAATTGTGATCCACCGCCCCTTGAGTGTGTCAATCAAAATCAGGAAGGATGATACTTTTGGGGGCACCTGTAGCTCCAAATATGTATGCATGGAGAGACCGAGAGAGATCGAGGGAGAGAGAAGGAGTGGATGTGGTTTGCGTACATCCAGGGCCACAAGACCACTCGGTTACCATGGTAACCCCTACCATCAGAGCATATGAGGCTAAGGCCCAGGATGTCAGCGAGAGTGATGGAGTGAGGCTGAGAAATGAAATGAGCTGTATGGACAAGATAGTACCTACACCTATCTATCCATCCATCTTATCTGGTGAATAATATGAGCGAATATATTCAATATTAACACTTGTAACATCCTACTTGTAATGCAGTGAATTTCTGTTTTGCCTTTATAATGCCTATGCACTGAGATGGGTCACAGATATAGAGGTTGAAAATAGGCAGCTGTTTATATAATAGACAGAGTTCAGATTAGAAAATCAAGCATGCATTTAGAGATAGACTGACAACTGGTTTATGCATTATATAGTTCCCAAATACACTTGCATATAATCTTGACTGTAGTGACCCATCTCAGTGCATACAAAGACATCATTTGGATGTTTGATAAACTATTTTATCACTGGAACTTGCTTCTGATTCTGGCTGCTGACTAATATTATCCCTCTGAACTAGGATTAAAGACTAAGGAAAAATGCAAACTCATGAGTCACTTAGATTTATTCCAGTTGTTGGATGTACAGCTCCTGATTTATGGATGTGTTTATTGTCTTTGATTCTGACCTTTAGTTAAATAGCTATCCAGTTTCTAATAATGTTAAAGATATTTCACACTTACCCAACAATTATTTGTCAATTTTTTCCTGATCCAAACTATTATTATTGTAATAGCCTTAAAGGTCCCATCACTAGAACTCTGACAGGTGACTTGTACTTGCATCAAATCACAAGACCAGAAAGGATTCAGGGCTCTGCTGTATGTAATCTATTGCATTTAGATCTAAGTATTTACTTCTGTTATACAAATAACTTCTGATTTCAGTTTGCAAATATTTGACATTTTCTATAATCTACTGAAGTTCAGTCATTCAATTACTATGTCACTGCTGAAACCTAACTCTGTAATGGCCATGTGTTGAGTCGTTTTTGTTGAATTTTGATCTCAAAGATGCTAGTTATTACATATTTAGCCCACATAGGTATGAACTGTTATACACATATGTAAAACACCAATAACAACAAAAACAATGTCACCAAAAACTTTGTAAACCTACAGAAAAGAGCTAATTGGTAGTGATGTTACTTTAAGTTATACACTGGTTTTCAACACTTTTACTGAATAATGAGAGACTGTGGCTAAAATCAGTCTAATTGACTTAAACTAAACATAGTAGAGGCATGAAAAGATTGAAACATTACAGATGAAAACACTTTTATCTAAAATTTTCTGATTTAGACAGAAAATATTAAGTAAACATAGTTTTTTGAACTTCAAACACATGGGAAATTTATTTAAGCACCACTTTCATTAGTTGATATTTAGAGGTTTTGGATTCGGGACAGTCACCTTCATTAAGGTATAACAGAAATAATGACATTAGAAGCATGAAATCTGCATAACTAGCTGCTTTTTGTTTTTGGTTGTGGGATAGCAGCTTGCACCAATTCACTACAATGGTCACCTATTGTATCAATCTCACATAACACATTTATCCATCTATTAATTAACCATAAATGCACAAGCACAACGTCCAATTTTTACCCAACCAGTGTCTTCCATCCTTCTATCCATACCAACCGTCCTGCATTGTTAAATGGCTCTGCTGACATAAACCAATGAAAACACTTTGATTTCACACACTGACACTATTTCAGTGAAGTTTCAGAGAAAGAATCCCCAAACTTCCTTGTCCAAGTGTGTATTATAGGTTTAAAAGCTGTTGCAATATAAAACATTACAAGTTTGATATATCTTTTCTTATCCCTCTGGGTCACAGCTCCATTGATGTTTCAAAGTTATTAAAAACATATCAGTGAGCATTCTGTTTCAACTGGTATAATTTACATTCATTGCCCACTGAAGTTTATTCTGTCATGCACATATAGGGTATCTCTCTGGATTAAAGAAGCAAAGAGTTCAGAGCAAAGACTGGGGCAAAGTTGGAAAGATTCAACTGTTAAGTGTTAAGCACTGTTGTTGTTGTTAGGTTTATTTGTTTTTGGGATATTAGTAGGTGTATAAACTAAATAGGCTATTGCATTTATGTTTTCTTCATTTACCATCAGTTATGTCTGAACGCCTTGAACAGTTGTTGCTGTGGTAATGACTAATGTGGATACTGAGTAAATACATAAACAAACAGTCAGAAATGGTGTTGGTTTTGTCCTTTCATTGGCTGTGGTGATCAAGCGGTCTAAAACCACTAGTATTATGAGCAAAACCTGCTTTCAAATCCTCACTATTAAAGGTTGAGAGTAAATACCACAGTAGATGCAAAGGAAACCTCTTGAATTAAAAATAAGAACCCAGTGTTTTGCCTTCATCATTAGTTAAACATATCGACTGATAGCTATGGTGTGAGAATGCACAGGAGTTCATGTGTAGGGCACAATCCAGCATTTGCACTTAAAATGAGTTATTAGGTAAAGCATTGACATGCTACAGTATACAACATAGTTAAAAATGGATGTCATATCCAATATTTATAGCTAAGTTCATCTTCCTAACTGCATCGAGTAATGTATTTGCATATAATGACTTAAATATGATTTGTGATTGCACACAGATTTACATAAAAAGATGTAAATACGCCAAAGCACTAAAAAAGAACATGACATGGTTTAAGATGTGCTAAAATTACACGCCATCTTGCATTTTTCTTACTTGATGTGACACTTCTCAACATGCATGTGTGTTCAGAGACAAAGCATGCAGTGTTATTTCACCACATTTTTTTTTTTTTTTTTTAGTGGAAGTTTCCAGAACTATGTCTTGATGAATTGCATAGCCCAGTGTTGGAAGTGCAAGATACAAGAGTGTATTGCAGGTGAGTGAAGTCATTAATATTTCCTCTGTATCAATATCACTGGTGGAATGGTGTGTGCAAAAAAAAAAAAAAAAGTGTGTGTGCTTCAGATTGACAGGTGGATGATCTCAGTGAGTAGCGCACCCTGGGATCGACTGCATAATCAGGGAGACAAAGGAGCAGAGGAAGAGACGAAGAGAGAGAGAGGAAAAGAGAGAGAGAGTGTGAGAGGGAGAGAGAGGGATGAGAGAAGCAGAGAAGTACGGAATAGTAAAATTCCCAGAGGGGTGAAGGGGTTGTGTGCTCTCGTCTCTGTTTATTTCCCTGCATTCGTTTGAAATGGTTTGTGTGTGTCTGCGTATACGTTTCTCTAGGCCTATATGTGTGTGTATGTAAACCATTCAGCCTGTGTGTGTGTGTGTGTGTGTGTGTTTGGCAGGTGTTTGATGGTTTGCAGCGGTAAATGGGTTCATTGTGAGAACAGCAAAGGTTCCACATCAGGAGACTTCTCTGGTAATTATACAGGAGCAGTCAAGTAACCGCACACACATTCATCTCCCCTTATAAGGCCTGCCTCGGTGTTGTTGTTGTGGTGTGTTTTCCTGTGTATTGCGGCGTGTTAATGTGTAATGTGGGTGTTTGTCTTGCCATAAAGCAGCAGGGTCTGTGATCTCAGGTGGATGCGTATATGCTGCGGTTGACATCCACACTGGTTGTTACACAGTAAACAGGATTTCTCTGGCAGCTCATGACTTAAGAAAACAGCATATGAGCTTATGGACAACCGAAGGCTCAAAGCCAGAGGAGTCTGTTATAATTGACCAAGTCTGCTTTCAACTTTTCCAGCAGCTCTCTCAGCCCTTTTTTTGCACAGTTTGGGTGTTGTTTCATCCTCAATTTTTCTGTTCAGATCTGCCACTGTTGTGTTTGAGGATAAACAAAAGCATTAGAGGCTAAAAAGGCAACACTATGAGACAAGTGAGTTTTGACAGTAGGGGGAAATCAATGTGACTAATGGTGGCCTGGAAGGTACATAAGCAGAATGATATTTTTGTCAAGTTGAAACAATAAGGGGGTTTCTCTTTTATATATATTTTGGGCATACAGTTGCTTCATTGATGTGTTTTCAGGAAGCAGTGAATAAATTAAACTGTGTTCTAAAATCTTTTCCTTTTTTTCTAGATTTCTGTTGGTTTAAACAACCAGACCTTGAGTAGTTAGATTATATCAAATGTAACCCACAATCTCCAAATTCTACGCTGGAAAAAATCTAAATCTTACCAAGTGTATTTTTCTCATTTCTAGTCAAAATGTCTCTTCACACTTAAAATAAGACAATCGCCTAAAGAGTAACTTTTCAGTGAGATATAAAGAACTTATTTTTAAACAATAGATCTGGAAAATCTTATTTCAAGAAATCTTACAAGATAATTTTCACTTGTTCCATTGGCAGATTTTTTTTTTTT
>JAPQRP010000018.1:10195756-10210163 GCA_037367295.1 Apogon hyalosoma
TGAATTAAGCAAAAAAAAAAAAAATCTACCAATGGAACAAGTTAAAATTATCTTGTAAGATTTCTTGAAATAGATTTTCCAGATCTATTGTTTAAAAATAAGTTATTATATTTCACTGAAAAGTTACTATTTAGCTGATTAAGTCTTACTTTAAGTGTGATGTGATATTTTGACTAGAAATGAGAAAAATACACTTGGTAAGATTTAGATTTTTGCAGTGTAATTAAGAAATTCTATGTAAATGACATTTCACTTCCTTATTGCTATGATAAAATGTTAATATATAGTACTGTGCAAAAGTCCCAAGCCAACACTAAAATTTTTAGTTTACTAAAGTTATAATAAAAAATATATAACTGATTTAAAAAGGTTACATATAAAAGCATATGCTTTTCGCAGTCTCTATTAAGTACCAATCTGGATATATGGGACGTACGTACAGCAGTAAAAACAAAAGTTTCAGGGAAAAAAAACTTCTATAAACCAAAGTCTTTGTATTAAGTGTGACCTCCCTTTGAACTTAACATGTCCTTAAGCCTTTTGCTCAGACAATATGAGATTTATTGCATGAATTTTCTGATATTTTACACCAGGATTCAGTCAACACATGTTAGATGTTTCTAACCGTTTGCTCTGCTTCTTGTCATGGGGTCAGGGGTCACATTAAATAGTAACTTTAACTATTACAACCCATTTAGTTCAGTTTTTTGTGTGTCTTTTCAGGCTGTGTACATATTCCCAGTATTTTCTTGTTGTACCTGAAGAAAACAGAATGAAAAAAAAACAATATGCTTACTTAAAAACTGCAAAAACAAAAAAGCTAAAGGTGGCGTAAGACTTTTGCACAGTGCTGTATATTTATTAATGTAATGTAAGATTTTAACATACACGTCCGTATGCGTAAGAGTCATGTCATGATAAAAAAAAAAAACTTCCATGACACCTCACTCCTTCATTAATGCTGTATTATTGTTTTGAATAGAACACCAAGCAGTACAAATGACTAAAAACTGTGTCCAGATGTACATTGTACAACCAGTCTGTCCCAGAAAAAGGGCATTCACATACATGACTGATGGAGGGTACGCAAACGTCAACTTCAAACTGTACACCTGCACATTATATATGTATATTCTGAGCTTGTTTTGCCTTTAACTGATATGAAATGTATGGAAGAGACAGGAAACAAGAACAGAGATTCAGGTAAAACCCAACTGAGCAAAAACTCAAAAGAGGCCTGTTGTATTTTATGGTTGGCATTCTTAACCATTCGACTATGAGGCCTGTCAGCCGTTTTCTAAAATGTTTTTAAGGTAAATAATTGGTGCAGGCAGGTTTCTCACTTGACGACATTAGGTTCTTGTCACCGTGGTGTTTTGTGTAGCTTTTAACACAATAGAATATGACAGGAGCAAAAGTGGAACTATATATTGTCTATATCCTTAGAGACTCCTGGTAGTCCCTTAACTCTTCTCTGACAACACTGCCTGAACATGTTAAAATGCCTTTAAAGGTAAATATTGGGCATAGAAGTCTGTATGGTCATTTTTCTCAGCATGTTTTAGCTAAAACAACACAAACACTGACTTCCCATTTTATGTAAGCTTGCAAAGATTAGCTTGTCTGCTGCTCCCCCACTGACCTTCTAAAAAACTCAGGCTTATTTCTTGGTATAAAATATAAAAAGGCACCACATTTTAAATTTCCAAGTCAAGGAGGACAAAATACTCACAGTTCACTTATTCATTAGGCTCACAGACACTGAACACTTCAGTATACTTCTACTGTGATGGAGCATGCAGTATAATTCATCTGATTTGAGCCAAATAAATAAGTGAAATGTGAGTGTTTTGTCCTCCTTGACTTGGAAATTTCAGCTGCGCTAGCGTTTTGACTTTTCTCTAAGGATGTAATCATCGAACCGTAACCATCTCTCCTCCTGAAACACAGCTAATTCTGTGGTTTACGCTAATTAGTAAAGTATCATAGTTCAACACATCTTGACTCTGGTAAAAACGATTGTAAATAAGACAGTTACAGTATCATAGTTTACTGATTAGTCTTCACACCGAGAACATGGTCACAGAGTTATCAGTGAAGAAATGTTGACTCAAAATATCTCTCAAGAATAAAAGCTGAGAAGCTCCATTAATATATGAGGTAGTGTTTTCATCAGTAGTCCAATAGGTCCACTGATTCATTCTTTTATAGTCACATGATCATGGTTCTTCAAGACATCAGGGACATAGTTACAATTGTCCAAAGTCTTACAAAATCAGCATTAATTTGCAGCTCAGTCGCAAACAAAATACTCTTTTTCTCCCAAACATGGCAGATGGCATCTACAATAAACCCTATAAACACTGATTATGAGTAAACCCGACCACAAACAGTGTTCTATAAAAGACGAGGCTACAAACAAACCTAAAACCTGTGTCTCTGTATGTTTTTGAGATGATAAATTAATGGTGAAGCATTGTTTCAAGTCACATTATTGTGGAAAAGTTGGCTCCCACCTCTACTGTTAAAAATACTGTCGTTGAAGTGATAATACAAAAAAAAAAAATGGTGTAGAACAACTGAATAAATGTAAAAATTACAGCTTGGCACCAAAGATTCATCCCATATCCTCAGTCAAACTCTTATGGATTAATCTGAACAATCTCTTTAAGAAGTGTTTGTCCATTTTAGGATAACAATAAAACACTAAAGCTAGAGTTTATGGTCAGATACAACAGAGGAGACATGGTAAGAATTGGAAAAATGCCTCTTTTATTGAATCATAGGAAATACAGGTATCACTAAAACAAAAAGAAAGACAACACAAAGTTCAGGTTCTCATGATTCATTTATTTTAGTATCATTTTATCCCATATACATGTATAGTTGGATAACAGTCAGTGATTTACAGCCAGTGAGATGTCACTCCTCATTGAAAACAGCCACTGGAATGCCAGTGTGTTTTTATATTCCAGTCTGAACACTGTCTTCTGTTTTCAAAGCAAATGATCCAACCATCAAACCTGGTGACACTCACATTCATACACCAGAAACAGAACAAACATGTGAAGAGCTATGAAGAGCCCAAACTGTGAGTGTGCCAGTTTCAGCTCTGTCAGTGTGACATATACATAGTCAGGTAAGTTGAGTAAGTTGCAGTAAAACTGTCCTGTCTGTGTCTGTTAGTCTGACTGTACTGGACTGAAAAGCTGTAAAAGAGCAGCTGGCCAGATCATTTGATTCCTAAAGATTTTCTTTTAGCGGTTGTCTCAGCCTCCACTTCATCTTGCTAATCCAATGTACATTAGGCGCATTGTCACTCACACAGACTTTCACACAAACATACATTCAAACAGCTCTGCTTTAAAAGATTACAGCGATTACACAGGAATTACACGATCAAAGTCATTGAACCTGCATCGCCCCCTTGCATGTATATACTTACTAGCTTTGAAAGTGAGAATGGGAGTGAATGTGTGTGTGCCCTCTCTTTTCTTAGAGACCTGCAAGTTAATCTCCCCTCGGGCTGCTCTTCCAAAGCGGCGCACTCTGCTGGCTGGGACAAGAACCGCAAAAATACTTCACTTTTCATGTATGAAAACAACAAACCGGCTAACAAAAGGGCTTGTTTTGATATTTCACACATGATTCTTGCGTATTATTAAAATGTAAGATCTTTACTCCTGGACCAGTGATTTAAATGCACAGTGAGGATGTGGATCTAAAACAAGATTTATTCTCAGCTTTTCTTTCCCTGTTATGAAACGTTACAATTGTGTGGTTTTCAGCTCGATATGTAGTAAAGATGCACAACAGCAACACGTGTTGACTGTTCTAACATCAACATGTCTGTTGTGAAACACATACTGAGCTGAAAAATACTGGGAAAAAAACTGAACAGACTGAAAAAGGCCAGAAACCAAATCTGATAGAGTGGAAAAAAAAAAAAAAAAAGGCACAAAGAAGCCTGTGCATCTGAAACAAGATATGGATTCTGGTTATATATACAGTAGAAAATTCTAGGGAGCAATGATTAAGTGATTAATAGTTACGAAAATATAAGTAATTGAATATTACATTAATTTTTAACCAAATATTCCAAACTTGTTAAATGTAATGATGTTTTCTTGGGTCTAATAAGGAAATCAATTAAAAATGGCTTGTTGGTTGGATACTTTGGCCTTTTTTCTTTTTTTTTAATTATTAATCACAAAAATAACACCAGAACATTCAATGATGAAAAAATCTTGTTTAAATTTCTAAATATTCTCAGTAAATACACATTTGGACTAACTTGTAGACATTCTCCATTAAAAAGTGTGTTATTAGTGATTTGCTACCTGACTCATCCTTTATATGTTGACATAAAATTTAATTTAGACACATCTCTTATTAGAGTCTGATGTGACCTCTGGCTTTAACAGAAATTGGCTGCAGTGGAAATAAAGCCAAAAGGTCAAAGACCCACTTGACTCTTGGCACAGAAACCACCAGACAGAAAAAACACAGACTAATAAAGCCTGGAGCCATGTCCTAAGTAATCACATGAGCAATTTACAGCCATTCTGTATTTTTAACAGCTGACGTGTGTTGAAATACTATCTGATATTCCACAGACAGAGTTGAGATGCATCTTGTGTCTAAACAAATAGCCAGAAAGAACCCAGTGAGATAACTGATTCATTTATGAAGCATAAAAGTCAGATTTTAACTGTCTGTTGCATCTCAGGACTGAAAAGCTGCAGGATGTTAAAAGAAAGAGAAGAAAAAAAAAACGAGGAAGATGATGCGGAAGAAGAGATTTATGATGAAAATAAGAAAGTACGTTTTGCTCTTTCCTCCCATCTGTGCGTTCAGAAAATAGACGGGAAATAGTCAGAAGACTTTTAGCTTCCGTGTGATCTCGAACAGCACTTCAGAAACTCCAGAAAAGAGAAGTTAATGAACATCGATCGGGCGGCGCGCAGATACACACAAACACACGCACATGCGCACATACAAGGCGTATGCTACTGATCCAACAGCTGCTGAAGTTAAGTTTTAGAGATCAATTTTATAGCATCAGTTATGGCCGGATGATGGCTGTAACAGTCTATTAAAATATTGCTAATCAATCACCGCAGAAGAGCATTAATTGATTGGTTCGTCTTCTTTTTTTTAACAGCAGAGCCTCTGGGTCTGATTTTTTTTCTTTTCCTTTTTTTTTTTTTTTAAGTCTATACCACCACTTTCAAAGAAAAGCTGAGAGATTTGTTGTTTGGTCTAAATACATACACGTCACTACACATAAACAGACATGACGCTTGTGATCCTAAAGCCAAGGCTTGTTTTTATAATTATTATCTCCACGTATGGGCTTAAGGATTACATATGCACAATATGCTGGTGAGTGACCGTCCGTTGGCAGCAGATTGGCCTTTTCTTTGCTGTTTTCGCAGCAGCTGACACGTGTCTGCGCTGAATGAACTTCTGAATTGACTTCAGCAGTAATTAGAGCAACAAAGAACAACAATTAAAACCGCTAATTGGCAGCACAAACCAGTAATGATACCCGGTGGCAGCCTCTTATGACAGGTAGAATGTATAGCATTCCTGCTGCATTTAGGGACTTTCAGAAAAAATGTTTCCTGGAGTATTAGGGGCTCTTGAAGTAGCCTCAAATGTCTCGCGGCTCTGTGGTGGGTGTGGGTGGGGTGAGGTGGGGGTGTCACCCTGGGGCGAAAATAATTAATATGATGTATGCACTTGTCAGGATGGTGATGCATTTTATATCATATTTGGTTTTAATCTGTGGGAGCGGAAATAAAGCTCCTGCAGATTTCGGGTGTTTTTCCGTCTGGCTGGACTATGTGGACCGGTCTGTCTTCTCCCTGACTGTCCATTTAACAGCGACCACCTGTTTCCTGCCTCCACTGCTCTCCTCACCTCACGCACTGCATGGGGAGAAATTAATTTGCAGCAAATCTTGAAGGCTTAAACAAGCTAGTGACGCCCCGGCCCCTCCCCTCCGCAAACCGACAAGTAAATCCCCACAATTAGCAGATCCATATTAGCATATTAACCTGTGCTTCCTTCCGAGGCGCATCCTTATGTAGGTCAGACACCATTTTCTTAATTGCTTTTGCTGTTGATGGAGGACAAACATGTCCTGGGCCGTTTGTTAGGTTGCCTTCATTATGCCGGTCGTTATTGTGGCTGGAAAGGTGTGGGCCTATAAGCAGCACAGATCAACAAAATCCAGGACCGAGTTAACGGACGCTCATGGCCATATGAGGCCGGGGTCTGACCGGATTCTGTCTAAATTAAAACCAAAACAGACTCATAAACAAGGCCGACACATGCGCACTTGGACTGCAAGTAGACAGCATTGTGTGCTTTTATTTGCTTTTTTCATCAGACTCTCACACACCAACAAAAATATTCCTGTAAATAAACAAGCCGCTCCACAATTGTACATGTTAGTCGCAGAATATTAAAGGGGAATAAACATAAACTAGTCTGTGTAGCCTATAGGCTCATTATAACTCAGCATGGATCCCACACCCTCTAAACGAATTATCAGTTGCAATAATATTACAACCTGACACAACATTCTTCAAGCAACCTTAAAGCCCATACTGTTTACACTGGTAGCAATAGGCTAAATGACTCCAGGCTATATAGTGATCTATTATAAATAAGTTGTGGCTCACTATTAAACCAGTCGAGTCTGTTAGGAAATACAAGAGAAGACACTAAAGAGGGGTGACATCCAGCTTGTGTCTATTAAGAACTTGCATTGTAAATGTGGACTGGAGATCAGACTAAGGCTCAGTTTATTTTAGTTATAGGTTACTGAAGGTTATTATTCCTTTAGAAGAAACCGGGCTTTGCTCAACTATCATTGATCCCTGGTTTTAATATTTACACTTACATCCAAATATGTTTTAGAGATTTCTTCAAGATTCTATGCGCAAAAGGCAGATTTTTACTTTTTCATCCTTAAAGGTACATCAAAAGTGCATAACTAACACTCATGCATCCATATGACACATGCCCATGAGCTTAATCCTCTCCCTCTCCATGCTGTCTCATTTTAACATTTGCTCTAGAAATCTGACTACAGGATTCACCCACAAACCTCGGGGCTGATCTAAATTCTCGCCTCTGGGCTGTACTGTGAGGGGTTTCGGGCCTTTCCCTGCCTCGTCAGGCGGCAGATGGACTGGCTCCTGTCCGGAGATCAGTGCGCATCTGGTGCGGCGCTCCCAGCCCCCGGTAAAGCGGGGCCACTCGTCGGCATTAAGCCCTATTAGGACCGTCTACCGTGCAACTGGTGCCTCGGGTTGGCGGCGCCGGTGGCTGCACAACCTGCATACATAGGCTGCGCGTCTCAAACAGCATCCAGCGCATAAACCTCCTCCCAAACTGACAAAACCTGACTCACACACCCAGTCATCTGTTACAACACTGTGCAGATTTGAGATAAATGTGCACCTCTTTAAATACACCCCCCTCCAGTCTAGTGGCAACTCCTTAAACGCTGATTAACTCCAATTTAAGAACAAATCTGACTATGAGGTTTCCCATTCCTTGACCAGATTTCCCTCTCACACCTAAACTCTCAGGTAAATTTCCCTTTTGATCCAGTCTTGATGATGATGCGAGAGGAAACAGGTTAAGCTGCTCCTCTTCCACTGAAGGCCTATGTCAGCGTGATTACCTGCCCACAGTTTGATCCAGCTCGCCCCCTCCCACCCAGAAAAACTAGACTACACCCCTGTTCCTCTGCTAATGTGATTTTGACATGTATTTCCGTTTCCTACAATTAACCATCATGCACTGTCTAAATATTTTGTATCTAAAATGTAATATACACTGAAAAGCATGGTCATGCGAAGAATCACCCAGTTAATTGACACCAAAGCTCTCTGTTGCTCACTCCATTTCTCTTTGCCCGGTGGCCTTCCCACCCCCTCCCCCCCCTCACTCTCTCTCTCTCCCTCTCTCTCTTTCGTTTTTTTAAATACCTGGCGTGCGACAGCCGGCCTTCACCGGTCTCGTCGTGCAGAGGTTTCACGTCCAACCTCGAGGCAAAACAATCGGTATCGGTTAATTAAAATATAAAAGGCCTTGAGAACTTTTTAAAGGAGGCTATTTAAGGCGGCCCCTGCACCTCCCGTGTCTTCCCCTGGGCTGTTTGTGTTTGTTATGTGGAATTCTTTCTTTTTGTGATATATCTGCAAGACTAATAGTGTTGATCGAGAACACACATACACAAGTCATCTTGCAGTGTTTATACTTGTTAGAAGCTTTTTTTTTAAGCTACAAAACCTGCAGGTGTGAAAAATGTAGTTTTAGTTTAAGAACGAAAAATAAAACAAAAACAGCAACACATTATTATCATCATCATCATTATTATTATTATTATTATTATTATTATTATTATTGTTATTATTATTTTAATATTATTGTTATCATGAGGGCAGAGAAAGGCCAATGCAGGAACAGATGGGAGGGGAAAAAGATGCTTAATTAAAGTGCAGAGTCAATCCCGGCGTCCCAGCGTCAGCACGGTCACATCTCCACTTTAATAATATCACCGAGTCGCTTTGGTTACAGTTACAGCTGAGCAGTGAAAAAAAAAACAACACATCCAAACAAGAGTGATTAGGGCTTATCTCTGTTCTGAATTAAGAGGAGCTATTGGTCTGTGTGCCTCCCTCTCTTGTGCTGCGTGTGTTGGTTTGTTTTGAATGTCAGGAAATCTGACAGACAGTAGAAGTCAGTGTAGAGCTGCTCGCCTCTCCTCTCCTCCCTCAGTTTCCTCTCCTCCCATCTCCTTTATAAATTTTCCCTTTGCTTCTCTTCAGGCTGTGACCACAAGCTTTGGCTTCTGCTTTTGTATTTCTGTTGCTTCCCAGGTGGCCTAAGGGCAAGGCAGCTATGGGCTGTGTTTTTCTGACTTATAGTGATTATATAGGCTGAGTATTTGGACCCAAGCTCACTGTGGCTCCATTACACCTGTTACCATCTTTTGTTATTTGTTATTGGCAGATAAAGGTTAATATTAAGGTTTCTTTTTGTAAAACACATAATTCAGATCGACTGTACATATATAGCTTTGTATATGCTAAGTAAGTCATAGGAAATACAATTAATGTGAGCCATATTTGAATAAAAGTAAACGTTAAAAAAAATAAATAAATCCTGTGCCATCTTCCTCTACAACGGCTCCGTTCAGCTGGGCAGGACCACCCCGAGGGCGCGTGCTCAGGTGAGTTACAGCTCGAGGAGAAAAAGCAAAGAGAGAGAGAGAGAGAGAGAGAAAGAAGAAAGGAGGAGAGAGGGGTCACGAGGCTGACCGACTGACCGAAAAAGAGGACCCAATTCAGTTTTACAATCAGCAATAATAATAATAATAATAATAATAATAATAATAATAATAATAGACCATGCACGAGCCTCTAGTCACATATACACAATGCTGATCTGAGATAAGAAAAAGGTCTCGTGCTTCTGTCGATTCTTCACAAAGGCAACACTCATGATATCTAACCCCCTCCCCCCACAAAAAGAAAAAAGCAAAAATAAAATTAGGTCCATCAAAAGCTGTCTGCATGCATGACGAAAAATAACTATAAAAGAAAAAAAAAAAAACACAGAATAAATAGCCTGTACGTTTAAAAATAAAAATAAAAGCATTAAACTACTGATTATAATAATAATAAATAAACATTCATTTTGTTTAATTTGCCAATTTTAATTCATAGGATAATTTCTCAGCGATAATTTTCATTCTGCATCGAATAAATCAGTAAGAAAATTGCGTGCACAGTTAGGATTGTCTAAATATGAATTCCACACATTATAGTATTAAAACTCCACAAAATGATAATAAAAAACGCACATAAAAACATCTCAGGCATGCAGGGAAAACATCCCGTTTCCAAATGAAAATCCTCAGTGCAGCTTGCTAAATTCACCACAAGGATCTTCTAGGGGGAATAAAATAACGAAATCCATTTTTATTCCATAGTTAGTTATCGGAAATTAGCTTTATAATATTTCAGAGCAAACTTACATTTCCGTTGAAAATCCGTACATTTTTGTAAAATGACTTTAGCCCGTGTGAGTAATAAAAAAAAAAAAAAAAAAAAAAGATTACACGACGAAATCGAGCAGAAGACCTGGTGAAAATACAAACGGGTCAAAAAGGAAAATGTCCACAAAAAGCGTAGAAAATGTTGAAAGAAGCACTCGGTTCCTTATTAAGGCGAAGATACAATATTTATTCCTTGTCTCCTGGGATGCTCCGCTCCGTCTATTGTCCTCCCATTCCTCAGTGCTGATGCTTAATTTTCAAAACTTCTATATTACCAAGGGACCTACGACATCAGCCGAGAAATACCCTGCAAGTACAAAATCCGTGAGCCAGCCCCGTCCGTGCAGAGGGGAGACGCTCGCGTTCCACCAGCTTTCTGCCGTTACCGAGAGCGCGCGAGGGGGGACTTTTCCATTTCTCTCGCTTTTTGAGGATTTTAACGCATTTTTCTTATTATTCGATCGGGCCAGAGAGGGAGAAAAAAACGGGTTACTTTGGAGAAAGCACAATGTCAGCGACCTTCCCCGGACTTGTCCACGACGCAGAGGTAGGCGAATTTATTTACTTAACGTCCTTTAATTATAGAATTTAATTCTAGAAATTGCAGAGGAGTACATTGTTGCTTGACTGGGATTGAGTTACGGAGGCATTTCGTGCTCTTCCCAAGGCAGTGTGTGAGGTGGATTTAGAGATATAAAAAAAAAAAAATAATAATAATATAAATGCACGGATGGAGGGTGAAATGAGTCTATCTCACTGGAGCTGCCGATAAAACGGGCTTTTTATTAGTGTGTGGAAGCAAATGAGGCTCAGTAACAGTGTGATTAGAACATTTTAGGGCGGAACAGTAGTCTCCGCTGTGTCTCACTCTGCTTACCTCCCATCCAGTATGAGCGAGAGAGCTGGGACAGTAAATTTGCCAGCAGCTCGGTAATAATAATAATATATAACAGCACGCCTTTTAAAACGCTGCGAGGAGAGTGACAGGCATGCCAAAGGGAGAAAAAAAAATACCGATGGCTCCTGTTGCCGTGCGTTCGTTCCCCTCCCGGGCGTGTGGAAATGACATCTCCTTCAGGTGGTTTAAAGTGGGAAAAAAACGCTTTGAGTGTGTGAGTTGTGTTTTTGAGTGTGTTTGGGAGGCAGAGAGAGGAGACACCGGCTGATGCTAAATGACACGGCTCATATATTTTCCCGTCTCTTTATTATCTTGTAGATACGTCACGACGGATCAAACAGCTACCGGCTCATGCAGCTCGGTTGCCTGGAGTCCGTGGCCAACTCCTCGGTCGCCTACTCCTCCTCCTCCCCGCTCACCTACCCAGCGCCGGCGGGGACGGAGTTCGCCTCGCCCTACTTCTCAGCCAACCACCAGTACACGCCCCTCCACCACCAGTCTTTCCACTACGAGTTCCAGCACTCCCACCCGGCCGTGGCCCCGGAGGCCTACGGGCTGAACTCGCTGCACTCGGGCCAGTACTACCAGCAGATCCACCACGGAGAGCCCGCAGACTTCATCAACCTGCACAACGCGCGCTCGGCCCTCAAGTCCTCGTGCCTGGACGAGCAGCAGCGGCGCGAGCTGGGCTGCCTCGACGCGTACCGGCGCCATGACCTGTCGCTGATGACGTCACACGGCTCCCAGGCCTACGGCGTCGGTATGCACCACCCGGACCAGAGGCTGCTGCCGGCCGCCGGCCTGGGCCTCCCTCCGCCCGCGGCAGACGACCTGCAGGTACCGGCGCCGTCCGTCTCTCTTCCCCCACTAAAGTACCACCTCGTCCAGGCCCCGTCACCCCGGAGCCTGGCTCACAGTTGCACAGTGCTTCATAGGCTGTGATAGGCTAGGATAACAGAGCCTTAAAGCTGCTGTCACAGGGCCCACTGCCCCAGTACCCCTGCCCCACTGGCCTACTATTGAAAAACTTTCCCCCCCTTTTTGCACCAGCCAACAATTCCAAAATATTGAACAGAAAGACAGCGCCAGATGTCTGTGTGTCTGCCTGTCTGCTTCATCTGTCTGTTGTCTGTGACACCGGCAGGGCTCTATTCTGTCTGTCTGTCTGTCTGTCTGTCTGTCTGTCTGGGGCCAATGGCTCTGTCCTACTTTGGGATAAATATATATTTGTTACCATTTTGAGGTGATTTTAAGAAGAGGGGAAACCAAACGTGACTGTACAGCAGGCTAAGTAAATGTCAAGTGTGCAGGGCGCCGTGTCTGTGAAAGCCAGGCCTGTTTCTAAAGGTTAATTGACTGGCAGTCTATACAATCCTATTGTGAAATCCGCCCTTTATTTTTCCACAAACGCACGTGACCCATATTTTACATAATTCTTTTGGATGTAAAGAAATGGTCGAGATGAAAACGAATTCGCACGGTTCTTGAGCTTGTGTGTGTGTGTGTGTGTGAGTGTGTGTGTCCGGCTGTCTGCTGAGGCAAAGAAAAGCCGCTGGTTCCTCTATTCTCCGGTAAAGGGCGGATTAACGGATCGGGGTTCAGGGCACAAAGCCCAGCTCGAGCGCCATAAAGCACCGTAGTTTATCCAATTACCGACTTAACGTCAATCAACTTCGTTACTTATGCAGCGACATCTGAGCCGGTTAAAACACGGCTCTAGTTAAACACACTTTAACACACTGACAAATTATTTCAGTCACATTATCTGTTTACCACCGTTGTTTAAATCCAGGGCGATAAAGTCTTGCTTTTATCGCCATTTTTAGACGCTATTATATGTTTATAGGAATGATGCTAAATATTTTACACAAAAGGCAACATGATAGCTAATATTTATTATAATTATAGCAATGATTAAAGTATTTTTTCCCCCTCTGGTGTACCTATATTAATTTTCTGAGATAATTTGGATGAGTTCATTTTACTTTATGGGTGTGGCAATAGCTAAGGATAATTATTAGAATTTAATATTTAGAAAAATAAATGGTTCCATAATACTTTAGTTGATTTGGGGGATTTGTAGTTTTTATTGCACGTAGCTATTGCGTTTTGTTCTTAAATTTTAATTTAGCATGTTTTTTGACAAAGCCTCCCATTACATTATATTTATGAATATTATAAATTAAATTCCGCAATAATAAAAAAAAAAA
Organism: Apogon hyalosoma; assembly: GCA_037367295.1. Taxonomy (NCBI): domain Eukaryota; kingdom Metazoa; phylum Chordata; class Actinopteri; order Kurtiformes; family Apogonidae; genus Apogon; species Apogon hyalosoma. The sequence goes on from JAPQRP010000018.1 coordinate 10,208,949, forward strand.
TACAAATTTCTTTCAGATTAATTTGTAATTTAATACAACTTCGTAATCTAAAGACGAGTATGGGATAATTTATTTTATTTTATTTTCAGTGTTTTTACGTCTTTGCCGCCAGGTGATAATTCTTACAGTAAATATTAGATTTATTTAAGCTGTTGGGGTGTTTTTTAAGCCCAGGTTTAACCCTCTATTGAGGAAAATAAAAGAGCGGCTCGTGAACCTGAGCTCGCACGCGGCGGATGTATGGACGGAACAGATGTGCCCATGGTCTCGTGCAGCCCGGTCGCATCTTTGAGCGCGTTAAAGAGATTTTCATGCTGAACAAAAGCAGCTGCCACACCTTTCTCCCGTCACTAAGCTAATTCATGCAAGACCTCTGCGTTTTGTATATTGATTTTATAATCACTTTAGCTTCGGAGTAGAAGAAAAGAAACAGAGCAGGAGCTGGTTAAGAAAGAGCTACAACAAGCTCCTTTTTTCCAGTTTATTTTAATCAGGGTTTCTGCGTGGGCCAGGCCTCGAGGCTCGCACGGGGGATTAAGTGTTTTCTGAATAAAAAGCGCGTGTTCTCCTTTCTTGATGACATTGTTGATAGCACGCGAGTCTGATCTGAACCAAAATGGCGGCGTTAACAGGTTTCCACACACAGGCCTCCTATATGTGTATACACAGGCTGTATATGCAGGCAGCCTGTTGTGTGGAGTGTTACAGAGTGACCCCCAACAGGTTGGTGGCTGCAGCTAATTCTGGACACTTTCCTTCATTTCTCAGTCTGGATGAGCCGTGCTGTGCTATAGCCTGGAGCCTTTCAAATTAAGCTCGTTTCTGGGTGAGCCGTGAGCTGCATCTTTTATTTTACTGTGCCCTCAATTTTACTCAAAGCACAATAAGTGATGTACACTTTCTAACAAAAAGGCTTCCACCACTAGAAAATTGTTCAAAGGGCATGCAGCAGGACCAGTTCTGGAGGATATTAAGGAGACTTTGACTCTCACTGCCAAACTTCACACTGCTTTACAGAAACTAGACTAAAGGATCTATAGGTAGAGGTTCCCAAGCATGGAGTCAGGACCCCAAAAAGGTCGAAAGATGTAATCTTATTTATCACACTTTTTTAAAAATCTTACTTATATCATCTGCAACTATGAAAATGAGTTGCAATTCTAAGAAGATGCATTGCAAAAAAAAAAACTTGAAAACCACTGACGTACATAATTT
>JAPQRP010000018.1:10210189-10221214 GCA_037367295.1 Apogon hyalosoma
TATGAGAACAAGCCTATGTGAAGTATGGGTGCTACAGAACAGTAATAGAGCATTAAATGCACTTAAAATCTATTAATTACAGTCTTCTTTATTCAGATTAATGGTCTTACCGTTGCAGTACTTTACTCCCACAAAAAGCTCAGAACAGTTCTATGTTCTGAGGAGAAAAAAAAGTTTTTTGATTATAGGCTATGCTTTTTCTTGGCAATAGCTTCATATAAATAATGGTAGTGAGGATGAGGAGTCTGAACGTGTTTATAATTGAATAAATCATGTGTTATCTGTATGATTTACGTTTATAGGCCTATACAGCAAGTAAAATCATAGGTGAACCCTGCCTCTGATCATACAGCAACGACGCAGTTGTGATTTGTGCTTAATTCTGCCTTGGTAAACTACGTGGAAATCCTGGTGAAGTGATTTCACCTCCACTTCTCGTCCTATAATGAGCTCGTGTCTCCGCAGGGCTCCGTGGAAGCGCAGTGTGGGCTCGTGCTGAACGGCCAAGGAGGCGTAATCCGGAGAGGTAAGGCCCCGTTTTTTGCCACCCCCCCCCTGTTGTTTCTACCGGAGGCCGTGAATGAACCACGCACGGCTCCAGACGACAAGACAGCGAGCAAACAGACAAACAGGCGGAACACTGCTCACTTGTCGGCTGTCAACATGTTACAGCAGGAGCCGCTCCGTTTAAACACCGACACACTGTACACGCACAGCCACGCACACTCCCATTTCCACTACCAAATGTCACTGTCACTCATTTACCCAGTCACTCCAGTCTCAGTTTAGCTGAGGAAAAAAATGTCAACAATGTCACACATTTACTAGCACTGATTTAACATAACTTATAGACTATATGGCACACTTAAAACACCTGAGCATAACCTGCCACACTATAGTTCACATTACAGACACTTCCTTTTTGAAGTCAGACCTGTAGGCGACATTTCAACACTGCCAACTGACGGCTTGTCTTGGTTTCCGTAAAATAAACCACCAGTATTCTGATGTAATATTCATGTCTATTTGAGAGCATAAAATTGATCTAATCCCCACACATCGTTGTTGATTATTTTATCTGTCTTATAAAAATTAAAATACAAACACGCGAAGATGTAAGCACATTATTTACAATGTAAGTGATGATTTCCGCATGAAACCTACTGCAAAAACAAATCATTTTCACCTTTAAAATTATATGGGCCTCAGACAAATTCATTTAAGGCATATAGGCTTATGTACTATTATTTAAACAGAAATTGGATTAGAAAATATATGCAAACATAAACACCCATTTAAAATGCGTAAAACATGGCTTCAAGAGTGTATTTTTATTTTTCTCTCCTTAATATGAGTTTGCCTTTGAGCTAATTGTTCTGGTTCTTTTTCCTATTTTTGGATGTGTATTTCAGGTCTATGTAAAGTGCATTCCAAATGTTCTTATTTTTAGTTCTGCTGTGTTTCTGTGCCGTCTGTTTAATGTGACATTTGGATTTATTAGGGTCATAAGGGTGGCTCAGGTTGACTTGAAGGGGAGGATGTGGATGGCCTACACCACGACATATAGGAGGCCAGACAGTCTCCTCATGAGTGGGTTTTAACACGCTGTGGATCTGTTTTTGCTCCATCAAAGCTCGCTCTTGTTTTCAGTCGGGTCTATAGGCTACACAAACACACAGTGTTGTGGTTTTTCCATACAGGGAGGAAGGCTGTGTCTCGGGTTTAATTTTTCATCAGCTCTGCCTAGGTGTTGGGGCTTTTCTCTCGGATTGACGCGGGAATCCCTTCGCTATCACTTTCGGTTAATGGTGCGCCGTATTTGGCCCTGAGCTCAGCCGCTGCAACCATCACAACCAATAATCTTTGCTTTACCTCCCGCTCCCGTATCGATAGCTTCTCTCGCCTCGGGCGGACGCTTTGATATGCTAATGCCGAGCGGGGCCCCGGATTCAGCCGAGATCATATTAATGTTGTTCTTTCTGACTGCGGCTTTGGCGGCATGAATATTCACATAACCTTTTTCAAAAGAAAATCACTCAAGAAACGCGGATCCTACTTAGGAGGAGTCGTCTGTGTTTTAATCACCCTGCTATCCCTTTTCCAGTTCAGCTCTAACAGCAGCCTCACAGATCAAGCTGATCTGTCAGACGCGCGTCCCCGCCACTGCCCCGTGCACGCGCCGCTGTCTTTTCTGTCAAGACATTGGCAAGCTTTTTTGGAGCTCTAAACATTGTTGTTAAAATATGAGAATGACATTTGGCCCGTGTCTCTTTTTCTTTAATTTTCGTGGCAAACTCGTAAAAGGCGCTTGATTCCGCGTGTGATCCCGCCCGCCGCTCGCGCCGCAGCCCGAGGCTACTCTCCGTTGCTTAAATACCGTTATCGCCTCTGGGCCCGCGCGCTCCACTGACTGCACTACCGGCAATAGCTCTTTTCGATTGCCCTTGGCAACATAAAATACAAACTACTTTGAATCAAAACATTTTTAGGGGAATTAATATGATGTGAACCCGCGGCTTTCAGAGACGCGCGCCCCTGTCAGAGCGCGTGAATCTGACAGACAGGTCTGCCCGGTTTGTGTCACAGATAGACACAGACGAGCCGGACTTCACACGCGCACACCGCACGTACGCACACACGCGCGCACACACACAGGAGCTCTACCTCAACCAATAATATCAATCGATTCCCTCGACCTGCATTCGTCCATTTTTGACAGCCTGAGTGAAATACAAGTGCCATCCAGCTTTTTACAAAGTGCTGCCCGCTGGAATACAACAGACTTTTGTTTCCACGCGTTATGAAGTCACCGTGGGACTGTAGGCAGGAGCCTCTGTCTACGGTGCTGAAATGAAAGGTGGAAGCCGCTGTCCATGGTGCTGAACCTGGGTGACATTTCTGTTGAAGCCACAGGTCTGAGTGCCTTCAGCAAGCACGGCGCCAAGAATGATGGGAAACCATTTCTGCTGATGTTAAATAATAGATTCCCGGGGCAGAAAATATAGGTTACAGATGGCCATATATAAGGGTGATTTAATTGTCCATATTGTCCCGGTTACACTGACTTCCCCATCTTTGCCTGCAGCGTTATACTTTTCGACCTAAACGGCATCCTGTTCTTCATTCCATCATACCCATACGGCCTAATAACAAAGCGACACACCCTGCTGTTAGATTTGATAATGAGGCAGATGAATAATAGAATATAGCCTACAGTACATCAGACAGAGACCTTGCGTTTCAGCTACTTGGGACGTTAGTTCAAGTGAAAGTTTAATAATAATAGGCCTACACACAGCAGTCAATATATTCCAGGAGGATCCAGCAGCAACACTGATCCAGATGCAATTAATAATGTGAAAGAGCTTTCACTATCACAACCACAATCATTTATTCAGGTTTCAGGAGCCTCACAGAGAAATACTAGTTTGGTGGAAGGTGATTAAAGGAAGGTTTTGTTTTCCCCTCCTGGGATTAGTGCAGCCAATTCTTTCACAGATAAATATTGAGCTGAACCAGAAATATAAATTTATGTACATAGTATACATAATAAGTGTTTAATATGTAAATAGTATAAAAGGAATTAAAGTGCAAAGACATTGACTGCACAAGTGATGATTAAAAATGCTTGGACATATTTATTTGTATTTGCTATTGCTTTCATTTCTGCCCTGTTTTCATTCTGGTAATTTAGAAAAAAAAATATATTCTGTTTTCAATGGTGCACTGACACCATACAAAGTAATGAACTCAAAAAACCTGCTGCTGATTTGTGATATATTTGGTCAAAATGCAGTATGATTGTTACAAATATGGATAGATATTATATCAAAATGTAAAAATTTTAATAAAAATATTTTGATCACGATCATTTAAAATGTTCTAATTGCTGGTAGATTTTTTTTTTGTCAACTTCAATATTTAGCTGACTGCACTGATAAATTATTGCGTCAAAAAGACAGAAAAGATGCTTATTGTTTGCTTGTAAAACTTCCATTGCATCCTGATATCTGCAAATTTTAAAATAAGGAAAATGGAGACTTCATGCAAACTTAAAACCACACTGATATCAGACACAACCTAGTGCCAAATGTTTAATTCTGCCTTTAATTCACTGAAGTATCATCTTGTAAAACAGCTTTTCTCCTGCAAGGATACAAGTGTAAATCTGTTTACAACAATGTAAGGCTAATATCAGCTTTAACTGTGGATCCAGGGGTAAGTTTAAGGATATATCGACACATTAGTTTTATCTTGGACTAAAATGCACATATGTTTTCTGCCAGTCAAGGCTTTTCAAGGTCTACATGGATTTTTATTGGATACGTTCAGCATGGAGCGAAAAGCACCTACAACCAAAGTAAAGGTTAAAATGATACAGCATGCCTCTCATTACAAAGAGTTTTCATAGCATTAGAGGTATACACATTTTAAGGCTGTCTTTCTTTTCACTTATTCTGCAAAACTATGTTGATATTTGCTTGTCTGGCATTTGCATACTTATTCTCTTTAAAGGAGTTAATTCAATGCAATGTCCACTGTAGTTTTTTCCCATTATACTGGTTTAACAGGGTTGAAAACATCTGTATACTTCTTTTACTTGTTCGTTTTGCAGAAATGGGAGTTTATTAATTTCCGCTGTAGAAACTTGCACAAAGATGAAGGATTTGTGAAAGCTGGCATATCAGTGTAAACACTAATGTAGTCTATATTGTCAAGTTACAGACACGTAGTTACCACAGTGACATGCGATTCATCCCAAATCAAACTACTGCATGTGAGAAATATTTATTTACAAAGTACAAAAGTCATTTGGAGTCGGTTCAGTTAATATTATTCAGAAGAATTGGATTGTTTGCTGGATTTTTATGGTTTCTAAATCATAAATGAGTAAGTGTAAAAGCCACTGAAGTTGCCTTACAGAAGTGTGACATGGAGCTGCTTGGTTTAACCACTTTCTCCAGTCCTTTAACACATGCAGAATAACAGAAAATAAGTTTTTGTATCTTTGGTGTTGCTTTGCATACATACAGTGACAACATACATTTCATGTGTCTGTGTGCAGGAGGAACATGTGTGGTGAATCCTACAGATCTGTTCTGCTCGGTACCGGGCCGACTGTCACTGCTCAGCTCCACCTCCAAGTACAAAGTCACCATTGCCGAGGTGAAAAGAAGACTGTCCCCGCCAGAGTGCCTCAACGCCTCCCTACTGGGAGGCATACTGCGCAGGTCAGAGCCAACACACATGGAAAGCACAAAGACATCAACGTACCTTTAATGGATCTATATAAGAATTCAGGAGAACAGTGTTTTGAGTTGAAAACAGGAAATGGAGCTGAACAGCATGTGTGGCTTTCAAACTGATTTCAATACAGCTGATTTAGTAAAATGTTTTATGTTTAATTGTAAATCATACTGCAGCTTCACATTTAATCCTGTTATTCATGGTTTTAACCTCCATGGTTTTTAGCTTTTTCACATTAAATAAGAATGCAACAGTTTCTTCAGATACATTTTTTAATGAAATGTTCTTGCAGTAGACAGCATTTTTTTTATTTTTTTTTTTTATTTCTAAGTATAGTTGTGAAACTCTTGTCCCCTACAGAGGGTAAACATGCAATGCTGGGTCTCAAAAGGTTAAAGAATCATTTATAGAAAGCTATAAAAAAAATTTTTTAAAAGACCTAGGCCTAAAGGATCGCCTGATGAATCCACTGTGACCTCTGGTGTGTGGCACCTTGATAAAATTACAAAAAAAACAAACAAACAATAAAGCACATAAGGTCACCTAACATAATTTCTGGAGTCCATTTTGCAACAGAGAGACTATGTAAGAGTTGCTATTATGGTGGTACAAAATGTAAAACAAAACCCAAACTATAACCTTAAAAGTCAACAACTGAGGAAAATCTCAACCCATATGTGACATTGTACGACTGAAAAAAAGGAGATCAATGAAGGTTTTGAATATTTGTCGTTCCTATAATAAAATAATGTTGAAGTGAAGAGTTTGATGGAGGGAGATTTTAAAAGTGAGACCCTTTTTTAAAGCCTAAAGCTGGCTGGTGAACACTGGAGAGTGCTGCCTGAGTCTTTGTAGCCCTCAGATGAAACAGAGGATATACAGTTGCGCCCACAAAGACTATTGTGGGCGAACGAGGGCCGGGGCTGCACGTGCCGCCATGCCCAGGGAGCCAGAGGGAGGCGAGACCAGGCCAAAGCATGCCAGGATCAGAGAAACCAGAGGAAAGCAAGAGTTGCCAGCACTGTATTATTGATGAGACTGAGAGAAAGGGAAGGGGGGATGAGAGAGAGCAGAGAATATGGCTGATCCTACAAGATGAGGAATCAACAATGTAAAATAATGTACAAATACAGGTGTTGATTCTTATTTGGAGTAAAATTAATAAAATTCTGTCAGTGGATGTTCTTTGCTTACTTCGTTATGAGCAAATAAGAACTGCAGTTGTTTCACTCCGAAGGACAGGAAATTCATTTTTACTCAGACTCAGTTTTAGACACCAAGTAACAGAATGACAGGAAATATACAATTATGTTTTCCCAAATATCTATGGGATAAAATAATCTAAATGAAAAGATGCACGGCACATGAGGGTTTGTCAAAATTTCAAGAAGAAATAACAGATGCTGTCCACCTGTTTTCCAAAATAGAACGTGTCACTTTGGGATTATAGACACATTTAAACACTGAGATAAAGAAAGAAAGAGGGGAAACTCAAGGGGACATGTAACCAGAAAGCATATTAAATATATAACTGTGTTGTAATTAAAAACTAGAGTGAAGCACACAAAATGACATATTTTAATTCATGAGGCTTTGATTTATTGTTTGATTTTATGGCTTTGTCAAATCAAAAGCAATCTATATTCTTCCATCTTTACTTTCAAGACTTAATTAAACACAAGGATCTTTGGTGGAACAAGGAGGCCACATGTGATCGCATGATGAGTCATGCAGTGTTTCAAGTATACTTTTAGACTCTTCTTGTATCTTGAAATGTACTAGTTTGATGATGTGGAGTATGTGATGTTAAGTTATTTATTTTTCCACAGAGCGAAATCTAAGAACGGAGGCCGGTGTCTTCGGGAGAAGTTAGACCGTTTAGGGCTCAACCTGCCAGCAGGACGGAGGAAAGCAGCCAACGTCACACTGCTCACCTCCCTGGTGGAAGGTAACCCGACTATAGTCATTATCATTTTTGTTGATTTCCAGTATATTTTTAACCCTTTACAGCTGGTCTGATGAGTGTTCCACTTGCTTTTTTTGTGCACAGGTGAAGCGCTTCACCTGGCGAGGGACTTTGGCTACACCTGTGAGACAGAGTTTCCCAGTAAGGCAGTGGGGGAACATTTGGCAAGGCAGCACAACGAGCCGAAAGAAACCAGCGCACGCAAGAAAATGGTTCTCGCAACAAAGTAAGAAAATAAACATACATGCTGCAAACACAGACACAACTTATGGACATGAATAAAGCAGGCCTAGCGTGAAATAAAGGCTTAAGTATTTTGACAATGTATTTATTGATCAATATGCATTTCTCAGCTCCATATGCAAGTTAGTGTTTGTTCATAATTATAAAGGAACAAAATGAAAACCAAAATTAGCTCAGAGCTGAATGGAGATGGATGAATTACTGACATTTCAATTTTAGACTTAGCATTTACTTTTTAACTTTAAGTCACTCTGTAAGTGGTACTTTCCACTCTTAATCATCCACTTTTTGGTCACTTCTATGGTCATTCTTGTGGTAGATGTGGCAGGGAAATCAGTAACATTATTTAATAAGTGCATACTTCACTGCTAGTAGAAAAATTCAAACATCGACTTGTACATCTACTCATTTTTTTGTTTTTAAAATCTGTGTTTCACATGTTACTGGCTATCTGGCTTGAGTTTTTCTCAACACTACACTAAATTTCAAATAAACGGAGGTTTGGGAGGAAAAAAAACACACCTGGCTCCTTTCTAACTGATTTTTATTTTCCAATAAAGTCAATCCAACAAGGGGTTCAATCTAAAGCCAGTAATATTGACTAGATCAACACTGAAAGCCTTTATGTGAGACTGTACACCTCCAGTATGTTTAAATGTTGTGTTGCTTGCTTTGTTTTATGTTAGGTTGATATTTGACTTTTGACCGACTCCTGTATGTAGTATGTCTTCAACTGTGCTAATAGAGAAAAGAAAGAACTTAAATTTAGATGAGTAAAAGATGAGGGTGGGTGCGTAGGGGGATATAGACACAAATTTCGATGTGTTGGAGACAGATGGTAAACCCTCAGTCCCTCCCTCCTTCTGTCTGTCAGGCAAATCTGTAAGGAGTTCCAGGACTTGTTGAGCCAAGATCGTTCTCCTCTGGGCTCTTCAAGACCGACCCCCATCCTGGACCTGGATATCCAGAGACACCTCACACATTTCAGGTAACACACACCGCATTTATAAAACACAACAACTGACTTATTGTGAATTAAATCCATCAAGTGAAGGCAGATTTCTTGCTGCTTTCCTTTTTGGCTCTGACCTCTTTGCCATTTTCGAAAGATGCAGCTGTGCAGTTTGTTATTTGGCACAAATGAGGGAGGAGGGAACGGCGGCTTGTTAGCAGAAATGTCACATCTATGGCGTCATCCATTGCAGAATATACAAACTTTTATCAAACCTCCATAGGGAGATGTACTGTAGACTGCTGGGCAGAGAAACAAGATGTGATCTTGGCTGTATAAACAGTTATGACAGGCTGAACAACAGCATGCTTCTGGCAGCTTACAAGTCTGCGCTGAAAGGTGACCAGGCATTTAGCCCTGCAAGAGCCTGCCTCAGGGTCATACAGGACACAAAATCCAGTGTCATACAGTAAAAATTATTCCCGAAACACATATTGTGGCTGTTCATCTTTTACCCTCTGACTTTATTCTGCAACTGTGTGTTGTTTTAATGCACCTTAATTAACACTATGAGTCTGATGCTGTTCATGTGCCTGTGCAGGGCTATTTTAGAATAGCTACATGGATGCAAACATAGAATTAAAAGGCCGCTCTTAGACAGATTATTGTGTAAAAGCTTCCTGAACTTGAAAGAAACTTGGCAATTGATTGCAAATTCCGATATTTGTATCATTTTTTAAAGATATGATAAGGATTTCATGCTTTAGGGTGGTCAGTATATTACGATATCTGCATATAATGAGATAGCATTCATGGACTTTGCTAAAACAAATAATTTGTTGCTTCTGTCAATTATTCAAAGAATAAAAACAGAATTTGGAGAAAAAAAAAGTGACAGAGGTTTCCTGACTAAAAAAAAAACGACATAAACACCTGATTTAACCAGTTACAATTATATTAAACTACTTAAGTCTTCCTGATCTTCTTTAGAGAATAATGTAACATGCAGGAGCTGTTTTACCTTTTTCTCCTCCTTTGTAAATCTTAACATTGAGTTAAATTACTGTTAGAGATCAGAATTAAAGGCTTCTTAAGACACACAGACAAAAAGTTTTCTCAGCAGGTTTACAGACAGGCGAATGGAAAAAGGAATCTGCACCATATTAACGATTCATGTACTAAGTCTTATCCACCTGAAGGAAACAAAGCTTGGAGTTTGTCACTGTTCTAATGAGTTTTTCCTTCTTCCTTCTCCCAGTCTGATCACTCACGGGTTTGGCACGCCTGCAGTCTGTGCAGCTCTCAGCACCTTCCAGACTGTCCTGAGCGAGATGCTCAACTACCTGGACAAAAACTCAAGTGGGAAAACGAGCGGACCGACTGACCAACAGATCAACAACAGCTCAGAAAAGACGCAGCTCCGGAAAACAGCCGAGCCTCAGAGCAAAGACGGGAAAACAGAAAAGACTGAGTAGCCCCCACCCACTGCATCCCCGTGCCTTGGAGCGCTGCATTTAGGAGTGTGTGTGTGTGCCTGTGTGTATGAGTGACTGAGAAAGGAGCTAATTTCCATGCATTACTATGTCTTCTTTGAGATGGTTCACCTATATTTGTTATTTATTTATCTTCAGTTGAAATGTGACATTAGCTGGAACTGTCCTAAATAAGACGTCCTGATGTATGAGCCGAAATGACGTGTGTGTGTTTGTGTGTGTGGAGCCTCGAAATGGAGACGGCTGTGACTCACTCAAGACTTGTTTATTTATTATCTTTTAAAACAGGAAGTAAACATGGACATTAACTTGGCATCAAACATTTCTACGACAGGGATAATAACTGCCAACATGACAAACCAGAGTTCTTTCATTATCGGTTCATCTGCTGATTATTTTGATGATTAAGAGCATAAATAACCTCACCTCAAGGTTTTTGGATTTCAATTTCCTTTTTTTACGTGACTAACAGTCCCAATTTACAAATGACTGAGATTTCTCTTCAATATGACAAAGAAAATGAAAAATTCTTCACATTAAAGAAGGTGCGACGAGTACAATTTTGCCATTTTTGCTTAATCACTGAATTCAGTCATTTTTCCCACTGCCTGCAGCTCTACAACACTCATAACACACACATAAATGGGATTTGGAAAATTCTGTTTCAATCCCAGTGATTTACCTGAATTACATTTAGATTTCAAGCACAAAAAAGTTAACCTCTGCATCTGTAGTTTCTGCAGGTTCAGTTTGCAGACAAATAACTGTATTCAATGACCCAAATCTTAACACACACACACACACACACAATAATAGTCTATTTTACAACCCCCTGTACCTTTGAGAGCACTTGAAACACACCTAGCTGACTTAATTTTTATTTTTATGACGTACAATCAGTGCCATAACAACCAGTGTGTTTACCATGTGGATGTCAGAGAGAAAACACTACGGGACTGATGTTAACACCACTGCCTGGATTAGGCAACACTGTGGTGTGTGTGTGCGTGCGTGTGTGCGAGTGTGTGTGTGTGAGAGAGAGAGAGGGAGAGAGAGAGAGAGAGAGAGAGACTACAGAGTGAAAACGAGAGAAGGGTCTAACTCAGCCATTTTGTAAAGGTGAC
>JAPQRP010000018.1:10230108-10288768 GCA_037367295.1 Apogon hyalosoma
TGTGTGTGTGTGTGTGTGTGTGTGTGTGTGTGTGTGTGTGTGTGTGTGTGTGTGCGTGCGTGTGTGTGTGTGTGCGTAAATGTGCAGTTTTCAGTTCGTGGAAGTGTTTTCCAGAGAGTGGGCGTATTTAGAGGTAAAAGACCCTCTGACCCTGCTGGTGTCAATGTTCTGGTCCAGTCTGAGCTCTGTGCTACCATTTGTTTATATTCCACCATCCTCACTTGACTTGGATATTGGGTTTCATCACGTCAAAGACTGTGTGCGCAAAAAGTGTCACCAAAGGCATGAAAACGTGCGTTTCCTGCGTCAGATTGTGCTGGTGAAAGGCCCCTAAAGTGCATATTTTTTGTGATGGGGAATCCCTCACGGCTCTGGACACCCTGTTAGCGCTTTCCTGCCAGAGAGAACCTTCTTTCTATCTCCTGCTGTTCGCGCGTCGTTTCGGCTCTCCACGGAATTTAAACGTCACTCACGGTTGCGCGAGAGGCTTCACGCTCCGTGTGTCGCCAGTCCCCTGCCTCGCGCACATTAATATTCCTGTAAGTCTCAGTCATGAATAACAATTACACCATATACCGGGGGTAGAGGCGGGAGCTCGGTGCTCACACTCAGAGCGGCGGCAGCTCCGGGCGGAGGAAGGTTGTGTATGGAGCAGTAGAGCCGGGCCGTGCCTGCAGATACACACGCGCTTCTTTAGCCTGGAATGAGTCTGGGTGTCTCGGGCCAACCACGTCTTCACTAGCCTTGTGTTTTACCGTCAGCTCGTCGTGAAACCATCAGAGGATTCACAGATGTTAGTTCATTCCTACTCTACTGCGGTGAGTTTGTATTTCTCACTGAGTTTCTCCAGAATTCGTTTGTACACATAGTGAATGCGGAGGTTCTGATGGGAGGTTTGTGTTGTGACACATTTAAAATGAGGCTGTAATATTTTCCTTTAGGCCCTTTTGTGCTTCTTATTCAGGAGACTTTGGCTGCATCACCAGAGGCAATCCTCTTATAATAAGTGCCTGCTGATCCAGGCCTCCACATGGTTTCATTTGGCTTAAACCTGGTTTGTATTCTGCGTGGATTTGACTTTTTCTCTTTTCTTCTCTGCACCCTCTTTGAAGGACCGGCATGACGGTGTCTCGAGCCACAGCTCCCGCCTGTCCCAGCTGGGCTCGGTATCGCACGCGGGACCCTACTCCAGCGCACCGCCCTTGTCTCACGCGCCCACGTCGGACTTCCAGCCTCCGTACTTCCCACCGCCCTACCAGCCGCTTGCTCACTACCAGAGCCAGGACCCGTACTCCCACGTGAGCGACCCGTACTCCCTGAACTCCCTGCACCAGAGCCAGCAAGGCGCATGGGGGGCACGACAGCGGCAGGACGCCGCCGGGGACCGGATGGACAGCTCGGCTCTGCTGGCGCAGCCCCGGGCCTCGCTGCCTCAGCTGTCCGGACTGGACCCTCGGCGGGACTACGGTGGCGTGCGGCGGCCCGATGTGCTGCTGCACTCCGCTCACCCGGGACTGGAGCCCGGTATGGGCGACGGACTGCTGCACGGGCTGCACGGGATGGAGGATGTACAGGTAAGAAAAAGGTCCAATCTGAGATTATAGAAGTTAAGGGACAAAATAATAATCTAGAGATGCTGACAGCAGAGAATGCACATTTATATACACTTTGTTTTTAGAATTTTAGACAAGTATAAATATTCTGAATTAAATCTGAATAATATAAATAAAATAGTGATGCTTTTGAAGCGCAATATAATTTACATTTATTGTAAATTTTGCCTCATGTTATTTTTTCATGACAATTGTATGTGACGTAATGATAAATGGCAGTTTTACATGGCAACATAAACAAATAAAATTAAATACAGCCAAATTAAACGAATAAAGGTAATGTCATTGTTGCCAGTTGTTTTTATTGTCTTCTTTGCCTTTAGACTTAAGGTCAGTGAACTCATTTCCCTCAGGGCTGAACCCACAGCCTAAACGCAAATGACCCAGAGCCACAAGAAAACTGAGACAAGACGATAATAAGAGGATAGTGGGATGTAAAATAACTAGGCTTTACTGCAAGGAGCTCAAATGATTCTGAAAAGACAAACCTTTACATTTAACGACAGTAAAACCAAAGTGCAAGGATGAATTCTGAATTATTTGGGAACTTTATGAAATAAATAGATCATACTTATATTTATTTATAAAATAATCCAATAATAATAATAATATTTATTATTATTATCATTATTATTATTATTATTAATTATTCTTTTTGATGTGTGTATCTTATTAACTTTGCTCTGCTCTATAAAAGGGAGCAACTACACAAGAGAAGCTTCAACAGAATAGAAAAAGAAATATAATGAATAGTGAAATAGACTTTATGTCAGCAGTGTAGGATTTCATCTTCCCTTCGTTTCCCTCAGGGCACAGACATTCCGAATTGTTTGCCATTTAACCTCTACAATTCTCATTTGTGGCTTTCCGCATTTGTGTCATGCATTTATTAACCCCATATAAATTTGTCTGAACAAATAACGGATTTTTTTCCCTTTCATTCGATTGTGAAAACCGCTGACAATATCCGGTCTATTTAACAAGTAATTTATTTCGATGGATGATGAATGAGAATGATGAATGGAGATTTAGCTGCATCAGAAGAATACAATTGAGAAAGAATTAGCCTGTATCCAGAGCTCATTGTTGTGCAGAAACTAACAACTTAAATATGTGCAGGAATTAGTCTGCAGGATTTTCCTCTTTTTTGTGATGTCTGACTGGTATTAAAAGGTCTTAAAGGGAGGGAGAACTTCCATGTAGTTTAACAGGCTATGGATTATTATTTATGTATCAAATACCTGATTTGTTTTTGTCTTCGAGCAGACCATCGAGGACACTAACGGAACTAACATACTGGATCAATCAGTAATTAAAAAAGGTATGCACGCACAGAAACACTCTGACACTGAGCATCAGCAACATGCATGGTAATATTTAATAAGAAGCAATAATGTACCAGCTGTTATAAAATGATGAGGCTGTAAAAACAAAACTTGTCATTGAGCTACTTTACTCCTTGTAGTTTTCTTTTCTTATGCATGAAATGAAATATGATGATTTAATTTATAGACGTGCGTAAAAGCCAGGATATTCATTCATAAAGGGGGTGTTATTGGCACCATTGGATTTGAGATGCCCACAGAGGGGGCCACGGAGGGGGATCTGCGTTTTGGGAACCAGGAAGAGTAGGTTTTGAGACGGGTTAACGATCCCGGTATATTGACTCGCAGGCAGTGTGTTGCTGACAGCCTGGCGCTCTGATGATGTGCGGTGATTTAGTTACGGGATGTTGAGTGACTGAGCTCCCCGCGGGGCATTTAAGCCGCTGATGTAATAAATGGCACCGCTCACGGAGATCTCGTGAGCTCGTTTAGAGCTAATCTGCGGTATTATCCCCCGTGGAGCCATCAAAACCCCCTCGCACTGGCCCCTATGCATGCGTATACGAGCCTGCCTGGATGCCTCTCTTTACGCCATTAACGCGGGGGGACTGGGATGAAGGAGCATCCAGAGCTGCTGGTGGGAGGAAACCGGCCGTGGAGAAAAGACAGGGAGGTGGTTAATGCGATTTGGAGGCGCGAGCCAATCAACAATCGATAATATAGTAATCAGAATGTTGCGCGACATTAAATAACAGCAAATGCCCGGTGCGTGGGCGCGTCATTAGGCCAGGGCCGCCCTCTGAGTCTTATAAGAGCAAAGCTATGACAGAAAAGACATTTACAGATTAGCAACTTGATCCGTGATGATGTGACTGAGGTGGGAAAAACCTGACACATGACACGTCTCCCCTCCATCCTCCTCTTTCAGTCCCCATGCCACCCAAGAACGTGGGCTCTCTGATGCTCGGGAAGGACGGCCTGATCGGTGGAGTGACCGTGAACATAAACGAGGTGTTCTGCTCGGTACCGGGCCGCCTGTCGCTGCTCAGCTCCACCTCCAAGTACAAAGTGACCGTAGGGGAGGTCCAGAGGAGACTGTCCCCGCCCGAGTGCCTCAACGCCTCCTTGTTGGGGGGCGTGTTGAGAAGGTACGACTCAGGGCACGTTTACGCACATTCACCAAGGTCCACATGTGATTAAATGGACTCATATTTTAATTATAGTCTGGGTTTTACATTACACTGGAGTCAAATCCATAAGTGACTGGATAACTTATTATTCTCACAAATATTTTTTTCACTTTCATCTATAGCTTGTACACTATATCCATGAAGTCCAGTTTTACATAATCTCAATTTTTTTTCCCCTGTAGAGCAAAATCTAAAAACGGTGGCAAATGTCTGAGAGAAAAGCTGGAGAAGATTGGGCTGAATTTACCTGCTGGAAGACGCAAAGCTGCCAACGTCACGTTACTAACATCTCTTGTAGAAGGTGAATAATAAAATGTTTTAACACTGTAACAGCTCAAATACACTCAATATATCACAATTCATCCACGTATGAGATAACCTGTCTTGGGAAATATGTCCACACTGACCTAAATATTCATTTATTCAATCATTCATCCTTTATCTCAGGGCTAAAAATCTATTAAATCACTAAACAGAGATGATAAAACAATAAAGTCACCATGACAACATTTTCCATTCGTATTGTTGTCCCATATATTAAATAAACCCAAATTTCACCTACAGCTGCCACAAAGGTCATGACCCTACAGAGATTTCACTTCCTCTATTATAAAGTGTAGTGTTGTAAATATTAAATGTTAACACTGTGTTAAATTTACTAAATTAATTCGATTAATCAATGAAAGTCGACATTTCGGGCCTTTACATCATCATCTACAAACGCTTGCGTATTATTCATGTTATTCGATCTTCTTTAGAATTGTTGTCAAATAGCCTATAAACTATCCTTTAGAGTAAAGTAAAAAATCAACATGTTTGGCTTTCTTAAAAAAAAAAAAGGCATCAGGAAGAGTAACAGAGGATGGATCCATAAAGGTTTTTTTTTTTTTTTTTTTAATATTATTATTCCAAATTTTCTACATCTAATTTTAACAGCGTGTGTAAGTTGTCATAGTAAATAGATGCTTTTCTCAATAAAAATAAAAACCACGTTGGTCACTCGCTGGAATAATAGTAATAAAAATATTTCGCTCTAAGAAAAATACATAAAGATGTAGCCTAAATTAAAAAAAAAAAATTAAAAAAAAGGGCGGTGGGGGGGCACATGCGCACTATATACAAAGGCATTCTGTGATGCGTCTTTACGCAGCTGATATTTGGTGAACATGAGGGATCACTGGCTCTAATACCCACAGGTGAGGCGGTCCACCTGGCCCGGGACTTCGGTTACATCTGCGAGACGGAGTTCCCCACCAAAGCCGTGAGCGAGTACCTCAACCGGCAGCACGCGGACCCCAACGAGCTGCACACGCGGAAAAACATGCTGCTGGCGACAAAGTGAGTTTGATGGACCGTTTGATTAGATCCTGATCCCTTATAGCCTTTATAGGGCGATTTCAGTTACAGGAGCAGCAATATGGAGCGTAAATGTCTGCACTGGAGCATCTGGGGAGATTATAATGGTAATGAGATTAAAAGCCAGATTGTTTTTAATAATTTTTAATGAACGGATCAGTCTTTAGTTTGAGCCAGAGCTGAGCGTCATGACGCACAGATATAGGCCTGAGCACACCTCCTGTAGTTCACACACACACACACGCACACACACACACACACACACACACACACACACACAGGGGTGTTAGAGTTTAATGAAGATGGTTAAGAAGAGAAAGTGTTTTAACAAGGAAAACAATGATGAGATATGAAAAAAAAAAACGTCCCAATGTCCAAATGTCCCAAAGATCCAGAAACTAATAATATGACCAGTTTCATTTGCATAGATTTGTGTTGCTGTTGATTACATAATTGTTAAACAAATGAGGTGAAACATAGGACATTCATATTCCCCACATACTTCTGGAATTTAATTATTGTGAAATTAAACACTAAGGCCCTTTTGAAGTCCCCCTTAGGGTCCAAACCCCTGCTATACTCTATATTGCTTTGTATCTCACAGTATTCTGACACTTGCACTGACATTTGGAAAGCAATGTTAGATTTTGTTAATGAAATGCATTGAATATGATATGAATGTAACCTGTAATACTGCCATATTGAAAAATTAGAGATGTTTAAGTCCATTTTAAGCACTTGAGAGATAGAAACAAACCTGAAGCTTTTCAACGATAAAACAAAAACTAGAAGACATTATTTTTGACCTTTTGATATAAATCCAGTAAAATATTATGAGCACATTTGCTCTGTACCTGAGTATTAAGATGTGACCCCATTACTTTGTATGTGAGTGTCTTTACAAGCTGTTCACTGCACATGAGAGACCTTCTTCAGTTAAATGAACCAGAATATATTTATATGTAGTCAGAACTATAGCTCTGTGGGTAAGTCATAAAAGCAAAAAGGTGCAGGGTTGTTGGACTTGTGCTTCTGTCACTATCCATTTCACCAGAAACCCTTGTAAAGGTACAGTTTTTAAGTGCATGAGCCTGGAATTGAATGTAGAACCTTCGGATTATTTTCAGCCACTGTACGATGCTAAAAAAAAAATTTAAGCAGCAGTGATCTGAATTCATAAATGTGGATTAAAGCACATGGAATTTTTACAATCAACAAAAGGGCCTTTGCCAATTACTGAATGGTCAATGCTTATGCTCATTAATTCCCTTGATAGTGAGTTTTCTAGATGAAAAGGTTGTGAGCAGAGGTGCAAACCACCTAACAAAGATCCCTTCAGGAAGCTTGTATTTTTAGCTTGCATAAATAGTGCTGTCTGCTGGCCTGCACTGCATAAACCATCTGCCTGTGTGTGTTTGTGTGTGCATCCATGCAGTACTCAATATGTACGCTGTGTTTGTTGGTGGATGTTTGATGCTCAGATTCAAACCTGTTCCAATACTGTGTGTTGGTGCTGCCTGTTAGAAATTCATTATTTAGCAGTGAAGTGTTTCAAGTCGTCAGAAAACAACAGCGAGAGCCTTGAGTGTAGCCCGGGGTGGCGGCTTCTCCTCTCTACTCCCCTAACCCCAGCTGGGCTCGGCCTGCACAGCCTGTCACTCATTTGCTGTAGTTCTGCCCTTAGGCCGCTTACAGAGGGGGTGTGTGTCTGTGTGTGCACGGGCCGTGCAACTATGAATCACAGACAGAGGGGTCTCTTGAATATCAAATGTGGGCCTAAAATCAGAGGACGATTTGCAAAAATTTAACAAGGAGAACAAGGTGAAAAAGTGCTTTTCCTTTAACATGGCATGTAAGTGGAGCAATGATGTTACACTTGAAGATTTTTACCTAATGTGCAATAGCTGAACTTGATATTAGTTGTAACAATGGTAACTCAGGGTGTATTTGGGTGAGTTTTCTATATATTTTCTCTATATAAAGGCATAAATGGTTTCATACTGGTTTCATAAGAGCCAAGCAGACCCTGTTCCATTTATCCAAAACACTAGTAAACATCACTTTTCATGTCACCTCTTGAGAATCAAAGTTTTGTTTTGGATTTTACAGCCTTTTTTTTTTTTTCCATCAAAAAAGGTATTGTTTTTTCAGAGGCAGTGGTACCAGCTCCATATTAACACTGTAGTTTCTATTAGAATTTAAACTTTAACTTTCAGTCTGTTAGTTTTACCACTTCCTCCAAATATATGTCTGAGCTAAAAACACAAAAAAGGACAGGTAGGGCATGTTGTACCTCCGCCAAAGCCCCATAGCAGTTTTTTTAAAATTCAGTTTCTGCCCATTTTTTTCCAGATATGTTCCAAAATTTAATAGGTTCGTCCTTGCCCCATGCCCTATCCTTCAACCAACTTTCACAAAAATCAGTGTTTCTGTGTAAGGCTGCTGACAAACACTCCAAATGTATTTTTGTTTTTACATGTTTTAGCTGGATTTGTGAGCCTTTAGGAAAGAGATAAACAGACAGGAAACAAGGACAGGGAAAAGGAAATGAAACAAAGGCTACCCAGACCAAAACCCTGAACCAAGTGAGCTACCGACTGCATCAACCTCATGTTTCTCTCTGAATGGATTTCAAAGGCATTTGGAGAAACACGGAATTTCTAAAAAGATCAGTCGCAGATAGAAAAGTAGATTTTTCACAAATTAACACTTAGGAAACACCGAACACACTAAAGGGGAGATATAATATGGCATCTAGACATATCAAACTATGCTACAATGGGCAAAGGTTCTATTATAAATATTCAATCAGCTTTTAGATAAAATAGAGAAAAAGACACTAAAATTCCTCTGACACTAATTTTCTGTCACTTATTAATACTTACTGTTAAGCCTTTGAAATAGGCATCGAAATCAACATTTTTCTGTAGAGAATGAGCAGTTTGCACCCTTTGTTGAGGAAAATTTGAGTTTATTTTAATCATCGTGATGTAAAAGGCTTAAAACTTAAACATGATGCAGCAAACTTTAGAAAACTCAGCAAACAGACTTTTTCTTCTCCCTAAATGGGTGTGGGTCACTGACTTCAGCAGATGCTGCAAGAATTTCATCAGTATGAGCTTCAGTGACGGTCTGAATTGTGTTAGGGGTCTTTTTCACCATGATGAAAAATACAGTTCTTGGTGAATCATGCTGTGCTTGGTGTAACTACCTGTGCATTTGGCAGCTGACATGGAATTATTTCCTGTGTAACGCCGCTGAAAAGCTTAAAGGTTTTAGTGTCCACCCTGTTGAGTTGTGTTACCACAGGATATGAAATATTTGAGATGCACTAAAATGCAGGCATGAGATGTTTTCTCTTCATTCGAGTGTGAACTTAAAGCACCACAGAACTGCAATACTGTGACATTTTATTCAGTTATTGTTTTGTGTGTGCTCTGCAGTTTAAGAAGGCGCTGTAGGTCACTCTGGTGCTCTTGTTCCCCATGAAGCCTCATAGTAAAATGATGCCAGTGACTGATTTAATGAGTTTATACCTTTGCAACAATAACAGGTCTCTGATGCTCAGTATTGGACATTAGTCATTTGTTGTACCTTCTATATGTCTGTCTGGTTATCAGATCACTATATCTGTATTGTTTTTAATTTTTATCTGATATGCATTAAAAATTAAAGGCCTCTCTCTGTTTCCACTCTTGTTTTAAGCAATGTCAACTCTAACATCATTTTATTGGTTATATGTCACTAGTGATAGACTATCAACACAGAAATGAGATTAAAAAAACATTATTTCCCAGTTGTTATCATTTATAATCCATCCCTTCAATGCAAAACAAATATTTAGGAAATATTGCACTTTATATTTGATTTGTCTGTTTAAAGGCTAAACAGTTTGTGTTAGAAACAAGAAAATATTTTTTATTTTTACTGCTGATATATATCCCACATATTTGCCATCAGTTTTCTTGATTACTAACATTAATATTGACCCTGAAAACTCTGATCTTAAAAAAAAAAACTGATTTACATTAGTGTTTTGTTGACATTACAAGTATGAAGAGCTATGCCTGGGTTTGTTAGTTGCTGCTGTTAGAATCCTAGTTCTCAGTGCTTTTAATATCATGTAGACTAAATGTAAGAAAAAAAAACCACTCAAATAAAGCAATAAAATCAAAGCATTTGTTGTGAAAAATGTTAAACAGGTATTATTGTTGTGGGTTCATGTCCCTCCTGACTCCTTATTGTGTCTCCTCCCCTGCAGACAGCTGTGTAAGGAGTTTACAGACCTGCTGGCCCAGGACAGGACTCCCCTTGGTAACTCAAGGCCCAGCCCCATCCTGGAGCCCGGCATCCAGAGCTGCCTCTCCCACTTCTCCTTCATCACGCACGGGTTCGGCTCGCCCGCCATCTGCGCTGCGCTCACCGCACTCCAGAACTACCTCACTGAGGCTCTCAAAGGACTCGACAAGATGTTTCTCAACAACCCTCCCAACAACCGGCACGGAGACGGCAGCAACAAGGGTGGCGACAAAGATGAGAAGCAACGGAAATGAAGCAGGGGAAGAAGGGGAGCGGTGACAGAGAGCAGTACGGGAGGAAGTCGTACAGACAGATGGACAGATAGAGGTGGTACACCGTTACTTCTAGCTTTACACCACTGCGACTGACCTGCCAAACATGGGGCTAAGGTGGAGGAGGAGGAGGAAGAGGAGGAAGAGGAAGACTTGGTATGGAGAAAAGGCAGAGGAAGACACCCGTGGGCCAGTGTCAGAGAGCACAGAGGGATTTTTCATCTGTGTTACGTTCTTTTCATTCCCCTGAGGACATGGTGGTTACTGTGTTACATCCATTTTGCTCCCCCTGCCTGCATCCTGTGAGACTGAGATGCTGTGAGCAGCCGACAAACAACATTGTGTGTGCGTGTGTGTCTGTGTGCATGCGTGAGTGTGTGCGTGCTTGTATTTGTTAACATCGGTGTGTGTCCTCACACAGAAAAAGCATTGTGGGTATGAAGACTGGTCTGTGAAACAGCTTTGTCTGGTTACTTAACACAAGGACAAGGAGGGACGTGTTAATTTATGTGTGTAAATATTTATTTATATTAATTTAAATGGATGGTTGTGTAAATAGGTGCGCCAGCTATTTTTGGAGTAGACCTATTTATCTGTGATTCGACCTTTGTGACCCGATGGGGGGACAGGACTCATCCAGTGTTTTTCTGTTCTTATAGAGCTGTTGTCATGGTGCTGATGATGGGTAGACATGCTTCTAATTGTCCAGTGATTTCATTTCTATCACATTGATAATAAACCATGTGTTTTATTATGCGAGGTGTGCACCCTGCGCCTTTTCTCCAAGGAAATTTAACAAGAGCCTGCATGTTTGGGGGTCCATTTACACTCAGTTCAATCCCTTCAAAGTGTAAAAGGTGATATTAATTAGCTGAAGGCACCATCTTAATCTTTAACTGTACGTACTTTTTCATTTTTTGGTGATTTAAGGTGATTGTTTTCATAAGTGGATTTAGATTCATCCCCAAACACTGACTCTGATCTGGGATTTGGTCTCATTTGCAGGCCAAGTCATATGTCAGAGTTTTTTCCCCAACCTAAATTGAAATACTCCCTTTCACTTTTCCTGCAACAAAACTTATCTTTACAAAACTTATCTTAAACTAATCCTAATCTAAAACAAATTAATTTAAACATTTTTTTCATTATTATTTCCTCTCTTTAAGCCATTTGGTTTGATGATTAGTCTATTTTTACTCCAGCTGCAAAAGGAGAGAGATGTTTAAGTATAAAAAGCCCCTTTTTTTTAATCAATATAACAGATGTTACAGACAATTAAGCAAATAAATACAGAAATCCTGAGTCAGTGCCAAACATTCAATAGTTGCAGTTTCCCTACTGGAGTCATCTTAAATTACACCAAACATTTAATATTAGGACATGTTTTATTGTCTCTTAATAGTTTTGATCCTGTTCTGTTCCATATTTTATCACTTCAAGTCAAGACAATGTTTCCTGGTTGACTTAAAAAATATAAAGAAAAAAAAACTGGATTAATATTATCAAGGCAGAGTTGTTATTATGGCAACGTGTTTAAGGGAATCATTCCAGCAAAAAATAATTAAAACTAATAATTTATGCAAAGAAATTCACATCAATATTTTTCTGTTTCTTTCTAGTTTAATCATTAACCTTGGGCCTGAACCAAAGTGTTGATAATAAAAAGCTTCTACTGAGATAACACTTTAAGTATTGTTTATGATGATATGATTTGGGTTTAAATGGCTCAAAAATATCACTGAAAATGTCATGTATATTTACCTTTTACACAGATAAAATAGATGGGTTGAGACATGTATCATACGCTGAGTTTTTTTTTTCTTTTATTGATAGCAAGAATGCGATCATAAGAAGAATTACAAAACCTGTTCAGAGGCTGAATTACCTTACATTTGAGTGTTTTTAGTGTGGTCTCTTGCAAAGCCGCTGAATTGAAAACACACACACACACGCACACACAAACACACTCCCCTCCATGATGGATACTATCTTATTCCAGGGAGATAATTGGCTGTATTTTCCAACCAGTGAGGCCCTCATTTCAGAGGAGGCTTCTCTCTGTGTTTCACGCGCGCGGGGGGAATAGAATCGTGCCTGGCGGGCCTGCTTCTGCGGTGGGGATCTACCGCCGGTGTGCTAATGACGAGAGAGCGTGAGACACACACAGGAAAGAAGAGACAGAGAGAGAAAGCTAATGAGGAGAGGCCAAGAGAAAATGCAGAGCTGTGGAGAAAGAAAGAAAGAAAGAGAGAAAGAAAGAGAGGGAGAGTGTCCCGCCCGTGGGCTCAGTGTGACCCGTGGAGTGGAACGCCGTGTGACGCAGGTGCAGAGTTCAGCACCCGCATGTCCGTAAGCAACCCCCCACCACCACCACCACCACCAGCACCACACATACAAACCCCATCAACCCCCCAACACCAACCTCTCCACAAAAGACAGGAAGATGCTGAGCTTCAGTGGCTGCAGCTCTGACGACAGGTTGGGTGGAACAATAAACAAACAAGCAACAAACAAAACACCAACACAAGCAAAAGTGTGACGTTGAACAAATTAAGGCAGGCAGAAGAACTAGTGACACTGGTGTTGAATCCACGGAGCTGTGTGGCCCAGGGCCTGTCCACTGGAACCTGGAAGACGCCTTCATCTGGATAATGATCTGCATATTCACCACTGTTTATAATAATACTCAGACCTGTAGATTATTATCAGAACCCTGAAACCCTCTGGAATGTCTTCAAGAATGAGGAAGATCAAAACCAGAATTAACTGATGAATTGATAAGTTGTAGACTATTAAGTTAATATAGTATTTCAATTAATTTCTTAAGAAAACAAGTTAAAAATTCTCTAGTTGTGTGAATATGTTGTGGTTTCTTTGCTCCACTGTGTCAGTAAAGCCACTGTCTTTGGGTTGTGGATGAAAAAAAAAAAAAAGGCATTTGAGGACGTCATGTAGGGCCTTGAAACAATTTTTTCACCATCGTCTTACATTTTACAGACCATTAGATCATTTAATTGACAAAAAGATCAGCAGAATAAGCAACAATGACAAAAACTGCCCGTTGCATTTCTATCCTGAAGGAGCATAAAGCACCTTAAAGTCGTCACACAATTAAAAATTTAAATTAAACACAGCTGGTTCAAGTGAATATGAACTTATTTCACATCTGAAAGCACTGCATTTTTGTTATTTTGATCAGTTTTTATTTTCTGCAAATAAGTTAAATGCTCTAAATTACTAACGTTTTATTTAGAATTTTGGAGAAATAAAGAAAAGGTTAATATTATTTAAACAAATACCCATAAATAGTCAAATCTGTGACATTTTTTTCACAGCTGTATTGTTGCATTTCCAGACATGACATTTATTGTATGTCTGTCCTGAAAAAGGAATCATTTCTCTGATGTATTTCCTGGGTTTAATTAAGACTGAGGATCTGAGGACAGAGAACAGTGTAACACACCTTGAGGAAATATGTGCCTTGTGATATTAGACTTTGTAAATAACTCTCTAAAATCTGAGTCTAAACATGCCAGGTGTGCATACATTACATAACATACAGTATTCTTATGGTGGGATTAAAACAAATATATTTACCAACAGGAAAGTTACATAACCTAAAAGTAGGTTTCAGTGTCACGGAGATGCACTAGATCGGTGGTTTTGTCTGTTCTATCCCCAGAGCTAATCAGATAAGCTCTAGTACCTCTTCACTGACCTGCTTAGCGCAAGTCACACTACAAACTGCATGTTTTACACACTAATAGTTACATAATAATGTGCACTGATCGTTTTTATGCAAGAACTAACAGTACAGTAAGTCCTTATGCAAATCTGGTTATGAGCTGTTTATTCATATATTTTATTACATATGTTATTTAACACTTTCGTTGCTGTAAGAATTGTGTATATTGTATTTCGGTTTCCCTTTTGCTGTCTAAATAGTTTTCATGCTTTCTTTCAACTTCAAACCATGGTGTTAAACCAGTCTCAGCTCATGTCAACCATCAGCTCACATTCACTAAAGAAGATCAGCTCAACATCACGTCATAATCCTACTCAATTGTTTTGTCTTCCTAACAAATGCATGTGTGAAATGTGAAATGATCACACTTGAATCAAATCTCACCTACACATATCCTTTAGTAACCTCCTGAAGTACACGTAACCCTGGGAGTCACTGCACTAAATTATATCTGCAATTCTGGTAAACCAACCCAAAAATGTATGATTTAAGCAGGACGCTAGAATTATGGGTTCTTCCTGATAATGAAAAACTAAATTGTGACCAAAGCCAAACCTATGTAACATAAGTAACACTCAGTGGTCGCTGCAGGAATTCTTCTCAGTGCCAAAGAAGTTCGCAGAGTGCGGACTGGGCCTTGGGCCGCTCGAAATGTTTCAAATGTTTATACAGAAAGTAGCCAGTGGTCGGTGCTTCAATATAATGTAAGTATCATAGTGAGTAAATACTTATGAAGAGTTAACTGATTTGTTTATTAAGGCAATTAAATATTGACTAAGAAAACCAAGAAAGGAAAAAAAAAATCCTATTGTAAGAAATTGAATTATCAAGACGGGTAGTTTTTGTTGGTTGTTTACCTCCTTAAATAAACAACTACCCCTGTCTTGATGAATGCATTACCTACAATAATTATATGTGGAAGACAGTATGAACCTTTACCAGAAAAAAAAATCTTGTTTTTAAAAATGTTTATTAATACTTGTGTTAATTCATTCTTTTAATTTGCTGCAGTGATTTAATGGGCATCGAAATTACAGTGATTTTACTTTAAGGTGAATGATGGAGAACAATCAATGCATGCCAACACTGTGGCTCCACTAACTTTTACATTAGATTTCATACTTGCCTGAGGTTTTTAATCCTTACCATTCATGACTTGTGTATTTGCATTTATATTTTCACATTTTAAAGTGTTTGTAATATTTTAGTATCCTCAAAAAGGAACATACAGATATGACTATTATCACAGCAAGGTTGGAAATTCACTTTTTGTCCATCTACCACTGACTTTTTGTGGTGATTCCAAAATCTGCAGGTGCTACAGTATATTGTTTTGCTTTCTTTTTGTGTTTTAACAGGCTGCTTATGTGAAAAATAATACAAGAGCTACAATATTAAAGCTGAATTATTTAGGCCTATAGACTGAACATTTTTATTTCATGAAGTAAAAACCTCGACAAAATAAAAATCCTGACATTCTCTCTCTTTCCCATGCACACCTGACCCAGGAGACGATGGAAGTTACATTTGATGGGATGGACAGATTAAATAAAAACCAAAAATGTTGTCTAACAATATCTGCATTGTCTCCTCTTAAACTAAACAGCCCTGGGACTCTCCACTGTGGGCTTTTTGACCTTCACCTCGTTGGCTTGTGTTTCTTCCTGGGAGGTTTTCTCTACAGACATCTTAAGCTGTGTACCGTAACGCCACATTTTTGTTTGTTTGTGTACTACAGCACTAGTCTGGGCTTCTTTCTATTCTTTGTCCTTCTTTTTGGAGGTTGGAAAACAACATTATAGGGCTTTACAGTCACAGGCAGGAATGGTGTGTGGATCAGGAGTCCTGACTTGACTTGAGGTGATGCATTTCAAGTATTCGATCACTGCTCTTTATGTATTCTGTCCTCAAATTGCCCCAGTCACCACCTGCACATCCTTGTTCTAGTGTGGATCAAAGTCCAAACCAGAGAAAACAAAAGTCTGTGGGTGGGGACAAATTCCAACCACATTTTTAATACCTATTTGAGCTAAGGAGGGATGTCGTACCTCTGCAAACTTAGAATAGTGTAAACTTTCAACTAGTACGACATAAGATCTTGTGTAGATCAGTTGTTCTGCATCTCTCTATGATCACCTGTAACACTTTTCGTTTATCTGTAGTTTCTTTTCTTTGTCTTACTTTTCTTAATCCAGCTAATTTGACGACTGCTGATGCAACTAAACATCATATTGTGTTTTGCAGTGAACATGTTTTGAAGCACATACACAGTTTTCAAGAGGTGGAACGGATTATGAATCATCTGCATCTGATGAATTGGTGATAATGTGCAGCAAAATGAGTTTTTATGAAAATGTCAGAGGTTGTTATTTCATTGAGGGGACCAATGGAAGATAACCTAACTATGAGGAGATTTACTTGATATGATGTATGACAGCATCACTGACCTTCTCCATATACACTTCCTGTATTTCTATATTTTGTATTTTACATGTCTGTCATTTTGCCAGAAAGTGAGGGAGCATGCACCCACCAGCAAAGCCCCTCAGCATTCTGTCACGCAATGGGCTGTAAAAATGCTTATCCAACACACACACACACACATACACACACACACACACACACACAAACACAGGTTATCCAGCATGCAGACAGCCGAGTGTTGGTTGGGAGTAATTCCTGCTCGGGGCACTGTGCTCCAGGCAAGGCAGGCGCGTGCTGGATATTTCATTATTCATTAATTTACTGTTTAACAAATCCTGTCATTACTGAGCCAGAGCCGAGTTCACACACACATACATGCACAAAACACACACAAAACACACACTCGCAGCAGTGGGTGTCAGGCGTGGCAAATCGGCCTGTTTGATCCCGGCCTTCTCAACAAACGGGGAGAGAGCCATGAATAATAAGAAACGCGAAGCCTCGCCGGAACGAGGGAGCGTGACACTGTCTCACAAAAAGCCCTTTAGCATGGAGCAAAGCTCCGCCGGGGCCTCACCGAGGGCCCAGGGTTCATTATATGAAAAGACAAAACAAACAGTTGGCACAACTGTGATCGATATGAAAGGCAAAGCTCCCACACACACAAAAGACAAACGTGAATCAGTCATGTTTGACAAAAGACACTCTACTCTTTCCATGACAGGACTACAGTTTACTATTTTCACTAGTTTGTTAATAGGATAAAGATTAGAGCGTGTGAATGTTTTTGGCTCAGATTCCTACATAAACAAAGAGGTATCTTCTTGAGGTTGCCATGAAACAGTTGAATATTTACAGAATGGTGAACTCAGACACTAGAATAATGACTTTTACTTTCCCTTTTCAGTCTAGTTCACTTAATTAATTAACAGAGGAAGCCTTGAGGCTACCAATATTCATTATTTCACAGGAAGAAAAACATGTATCATAAATATTATAATGATATATTTGTGCTGTACAAAAATAAATTTTATTCTAAATCTCCTGGTAACCAGCAGAGCATGTACGGTACGGTCAGGGAAATGAGAGAAAGGTGACCAGAGACTTGACAGCAGTGAAGTGATAGGGTTAAAGCCTTCAAGTCCAGGTAGTGAATGTCACAGCAGAGGGATAAGACCGCCATTCCAAGGAGAAACGACTTTATTTCTTGATCTGCTGCCCTCAAGTACGGTGCGATCTGTGGGTGGCCACAGACTTGATGTCATTAACATGTGACATATGTAGAGCTGACTGGGAGTGGCTGGAGGCCAGTGTTTGTCTCCGCCGCTGTTCTTGTGTCTGCGGGGCCAGGCAGGCTGAGTCTGGGCTTTGTCAGCAGTCAAGCAGCCAGCCAGGCCACTGTCTGCTGCTGTTGATAGTGAACAAGTTTATCAGTATGCATGACGGACAGTGTGCATGAATGTGTGTTTGCTGGTAGCTCAGGGCAGAGGGGGTGTCTGGCTGGTTGTTCTGTCAGGGAGGTCCTTGCTGGATGTGTGGGTAGGCAGGGACACGGGCAGTCCGGGTCCCTTAAGGTTGGACCGAAGACGCTGAGTTGAAGTGACACAGCTGCTGCTGCTGCGGCAAGTGTGTCCCTCCAGACGGGTCAAGGTTACGCAGAGGAGGATATGCTCCTGCCATGCAGCATCTCATACTCCATTTTACCCACAAACATCCACAAATAAACACAGCAACATTAAGTAACATTCCTCCAGAGTTGGGAGTAACGAGTTACATGTAACATGTAACAATGTAATGGTTACAAACATGGGTTACAATTACTAAGAAAAACACACCATTCCATAACAGTTACTAATTCAAAATGTTAATATTTTGAACATAAAACTTGTATACAGAATACATCCCTTATGCAACATACTGTTTGAACATCTACACAGGCTTCAGTCACATGGTGGTATGTGCTCAGATTTTAAGCAATGATTTCGGTTAATTCTCTTACTTGAATTTGCACTCTATCTTGTCTGCGAAATAACTGACTGCAATTTTCTGCAATCAGCCAACCACACCAAGAGGGGTGATTATGTTGCTGAACTTTCAGTGCTGGAAGTCGATTCTATAGCAGCCATTCTGATCATATGGTAATTGTTTTTAATCATTTTTTTAAGGGAAAAAAAAAATCTAAATATTGTCTGGTTTCATTGCTCTTCAATGACAAACTTTAGTGTAGACCAAACAAGACAACTGAAAACAAGTTCTTGTTTTTTGGTAAACACTAGTCCACATTTTTCACCATTTTATTAACCAAACAACTCATCAATACAGGGCACTGTAAAAGACAGTTAAGGAAAATGAAAATGATCACTAGTTCTCTAATGTAACAGAATTCTGATATTACATTGCAGTATGACCAGTGTTGTAAATGCAGTTATCGTCGAAACATTCATTGAGAAATTACCTACAGGTAAGTTAATATAAACAAGCAGCGACAAAATACTACCTCCTGCCTGAGTGTTAAAGAATCAATTATCCCTCCATCTTTCATACAATGTCCATCCAGTTTAGATGCTTAGATACACACAGACAGGGTTATAGGTCATAATTTGGCATTTTATGTTATTATACAAGCTCATGTAAGCACATCAATGTTGACTAATGTCTCCTTGCCATGTTCTCGCACCGATACACCAAACACCCTTGTATATTAGTTGATTATGCATACACTATTTGGTCATGCCTAAACTGGGAATGGGTTTAAAGACTGTCATGCCAATTACGATTGTGATTTAGACATGACGGCTGATCAGGTCCACTTAAACGCTGGGTGACTCCAGCTGGAGTCTGGTCCAGTTAGCCTCAGTCACAGATAACAAATACTGTAGTTTCATGTCTTTAGCTCCAGTCATTTTTAATGCCTTTTTTGCTGATCAGTCATGTTACCACTGCATTAGGAGCAGTAAAACAAAGAAAAAGAACACATAAGCCATTTACACATTACATTGTGGGAAACAACACACTAACTCATGTACAGCAGGTTTCACTATTAATACCGATAGACTGTTCAAAAAATCAGTGCTATTTTAGTTCATTTGCCTGTCAATCCCCTCTGTAAACTGTAACCACATCTCTCAACCCAAGATCTCACCCAACCTCTTTTTTTTTCCATTACAAACTGAACAGTTAATGAGCTGACAGTCAAGTCTGTGTTGGTCCAAGACACATTTTTGTCATTTACTGGCTGAATATTAAGTATATGATTAGAACAGATAGTAGCTGTGATCTATTGGTGTGAACAGAACAAAAACAGTGCTGGATTATAAGGTGGTTTTGGTGCAATAGCCACACTTGGTACTGCCTGATCATGTAATGTCTAATGGTCTGAGATAATCATCACAAAAGAAAAGCTGTAAAAAGGTTACAGATAGGGGTATCATCAGCATCAGCTATCAGTATCCACAAAGAGCATGTTGCTAATTGCAGCTTTTGTAAAATTAGAGCCTAAAATCAAATGTGCAATGTCAGCCCACATAAAAACGAATAAAACAACACAGTCAAGTTAAGTCAAGTCAAGAGACATATCCACAAACCAGTGCAAATGCTGAATGTACAGTCATGGAAAAAATTATTAGACCATCAAAAGTTATCAAAAACAATGGTTATGCAATCAAGTACTCACTCGTGTGTATCATGTAACTAAAACAGACAGAAAAGAAAACATGGAATGAATCAAAGCACTGTTTTTGTCAGTACAATGCCATGGCTATTGATGTAAGACCTTAAGTGATTTTGGTTATTAGCAAGAAAACATGGAAAATGGATAAATATCAACTCTGAAATTAAACTCTTATGAGCTATTTTTGTTGTTATCATTATATTTGTCCAAATAAATGTACCTGTAGTTGTACCAGGCATTAACATGAACAAGAAATTGAGGAAAACAAAGGTGATCTAATGTTTTTTTTCTGCAAATGTAGATACTTTACCATGAAGGAAAAGGGAATAAGTTACAGGTTATTAGTGGGATGTTGTGAGGGTTAGAGGATTAAAGTTGTACCACCTCTATTGAACTCTATTATTAACTCTCCATTTACTTGCGACTTCCCTGCCCCCACCCCTACACACACACACACACTCCCCTGAGAGCCAGTTGTTATTAGCTATGTTTATTGTTCAAGGCATGCTTGGGTCATATCACTTAGATGCATATAAAGAGAAAGACAGGACCTGATGACACAGGAGGAGGTGAGACATAAGACAAGAGCATCGATTTCTGACATGAAGGGATTAAGCAGAGAGAAATGAACAGTTACAACAGGCTGAACACTGCTCAATTTCAGAACTGCAGAAAACTTCAGAGGCCACAGAGGATGAGCACAGGGGGGTGTCAAACAACTAAAGATGTTAACAGAAGTGCAGAACTATTTATTATGAAATCTGTGGAGTGGTAAACAGATTTCAAAAGCTACACCTGTGCTACTTAGACCAAATTTAACCCATCTTTGGGCTATACAGCTGGTTGTTAGCTCATGTGTTGGAGAGTTTCTGGGTATGGATTAAAACAGGC
Organism: Apogon hyalosoma; assembly: GCA_037367295.1. Taxonomy (NCBI): domain Eukaryota; kingdom Metazoa; phylum Chordata; class Actinopteri; order Kurtiformes; family Apogonidae; genus Apogon; species Apogon hyalosoma. The sequence goes on from JAPQRP010000018.1 coordinate 10,250,894, forward strand.
AATCAGCTCCTGCCTACAGTGCAAGGCTACACGTTTTACATCTCGATCTTCACTGCAAAATCAATCCCTAAGTGTCCTCTTGTGTAAATAAAATCCTGTGCAGATAAACTACTCAAATTCTATTTTATGTGTAAGTATCCCATTATGCCCTACAGTGTGTTTACCGGACAGCAAGATAGTTGGAATTAATCATGATGCAACAGCTGATTGGACTAATTTGTCTCTCACTGAAGAGGATAACACTCATCAGTTGGAAAACTGAAATCCACCTGTTTTATTGTCGGAAAACTGGTCCAACAAAGCTAAAAACCTGACCTCGAGGCAGTAACCTTAGAAATGGTGGCTGGCTCATCACATCAGCCTTTTCATTAGGTTATGCTTCAATACACTGCACCTCCTTTATATTCTAGACTAACATTTAGATTTACATTCTGGTGGGGAATTGTGAATACAGTTTGGCTTGATAGTTAAAGTTATGATATGTAGCAATAGCAAATTACAAATCCTGCAGGTCACTAGCAACTAGTCACTAGATATTTTGTGTCAAATAATGCTCAAATTCAGAGACATCTGTAATTCTCTCCAATGTGCCACGTCAATAGTCCATGTCATTTGTCATCATATCATTGTCACGAACGATAATGTTTAATGTGACTCCTAGGCGTTATATCAAAACTAAAACTACATAACATGAATATATCACATAAAACATTAAAGGGGTCATATTTTGCTAAACCTACTTTTATTAGTCTTTGGTTCATTTATTTGTGCATTTGGACCCTAGTAGTTCAAAAAGTTTGAATTTGAACCCTCCAGGTGCTGCACAGATATCTTTATATTCATTTTGGCAAAAATCCAGTGGATTTCTATAACCCGTTTTAATTCCTACTTAATTTATTGTGTGTATAACTAGTTACGTCATGACATTTGCATATATAAGGTCAAAACTTATGATGAACATTTACGCCATAACTGTTTGTCAGCAGCAGCAGTTGTAGTCCATACTGAAAATATGTTCAAAGTTCGAGCCAGTTACCTAAAATGTTCAGTTGTTGGTTGTATTAACGAACACAAGTGGCTGAACTGGACAGAAAGCACTGTCAACAACCTGGAGGGGGTGGGGTGTGAAGTGGCTCATTTGCATTTAAAGGGCCAGCGCTCATAACCACCTTTCTCCTGTCATTACTCAGAAATAGGGTTGAAGATGGACCTGTGGAGTTGAATTAATGAAAAATTCAGACCCAAGCAGAGCATTTACAGTTTATGTAGACCACAGGGAAATGTTTGAAAATGCATAATTCCATTTTTTAACAAAAAGCAAAATATCACTCTTTTAAGTCAGCAAAAGTTTAATATTTGAACTCAGCTGAAAACAGTGCCTGAGTCACTGACAGTAAAAACAACAACTCCCATGATCCTTCACTACACCACATCATCTACTAGTGCATCTGTTATTATTTTGAGTGAGACTTTTAGAAGCAGAATACAATGCCTTTAAGTATAGTGAACTAGTAACAATTGTTCCTTATATGCACATGAAAGGAACAGAGGGAAATTAAGTTGCTGCTTAAACATAAACATAAAATTTGAATTTGGAAAAAGGATAAAGAAATGGAATTGATATTTGGGACTTGTGGCCAAATGCTCAATACCCTCACATCCTTTTGTTTTCTTCTTGGTCATTCTTTATGTGTGGAAAAAACTAAAAGCCATGCACAGTGACCATAACTTAGCAGTGAAATTGTTCCTGCAGCATCATATCATAGTCAATAAGTGCTGTTTATTTTTCATTTTGATGTGCATCTAGAGGATGTAAATGACTCACAGATGCACAGTATGATCACACATTCCTAAACCCTCAGTAAAAAGATGAGTGAATCTTATGGTGTGTTATAGAGGAGCACAATGAGGCTGAGAACACAGACTGTACTGTCTGTTGTTTGCTACAGATATAATAGAAATCCAGCTTTGGCTCACAGACTGAGAGACAGCAAAAGAGAGAGAGAGATGGCCTCGGGGCGATAGAGGTCTCTGTTCAGTGTCTGAACAAAATGCCTAGTCTGATCGAGCGAGCAAGGCCATGAACCAACCATCCACCCCTATAGCATCCAGCCCGCCCTCATAACACGTCTAATACTGTGTGTGGGAGAGAAGAATGTGTGCCTCTATCTCCATGTATGTGTGTGTTGAGGCTAGATAGATACAGTATGAACACAAGCTCCCTGACAGTGTACCTGTGATGGCATGTTACGGAAATCATTTTTCCTATTGAAGAAAATAAATACTATCTGTTTAAGTGAAAATCTTTAGTCTAAACATTTTGAGCAAAAAGCAAAAATCCCAATATTTAACAAACAAACGAAATATCGTTGCGTTATATTTGTTGGCTGAATAAATAAAGTAACTTAATGCATGACTGCAAAATGGGCATTATTACCAAAATATCTTTCAGCATGTTGCAATTGGTCTGAGAGGAAATAGGAATTCTGCACCCCATCCCATGACAGGTGTTTTCAGACAGGCAGGGGGTTAAATATGTCACTAAACATTGCAAATCACTGTTCAGATTCAGTTAGACATGATTCTACTGCTCTAATCCATGGCTCAGCACGTATGTAAGCTTGGAAAATCTGTTTCAGTCTTCCACTAGGGGCATGAAATGACATCAAGTCATCTATATTTCCACATTGCCCATCCTGGCATTCAATTTTGGTTCCTGCATCTTAAAAAATGTGTAATATGTAACATTTCCATATTAATATATTGAAAAATGCTAATTCCTAGACTGATTTGATGCTCGGTAGCTATGTTATTATGACTGAGATGCTGCTGATGCAGTGATATTGGATACATCATTAAACTAACAATATTCAAATTCAATGAAATCAGTTTTTTATTCACTCTAAGAAGCCTGTTTCATTCGATCACCTGTGTGTGGCAGTACTGTGGCACTATATTAGTCACAACACATCATTTTTCTATCATTGCATGCCATTTTGTGGCACAGGAATCCAATGTACCGCTACAGTAAAATGATGTTAAATGCCTGCTTAACTTACTAATCTGATATCAAGTTGACAATTAACATCACAATTAACATTGCAGCTAATTCAACCTGTGATGATTTCATTAGATTGAAATGATATAATGTTAATATATGCAAATAAATGTAATGTGAATAGTGATAAAAACAACTCCCATTATTCCATCAAGATGTCATCATACTACATCTATTTTTATGGTTTTGATTGAGAGACCCCTAGTGGCAGAAATTATATATTGTGCATCTATATAGATCACCTTTGGAACATGAATAAATAGGTTAAAAAAAAAAAAATCAGCTAAAAGAAGTTAAATCTGACAGCGATCAATGTTAAAATTAAAATTCAGAACAAACAGCTACTTCCTTTAGTCTTAAGCTACAATGTTGGCTTTAGTTCCCATATCAGCTGCACCGATTTGTGAATGTGTGTGAGATGTAGACAAGGGGACAAAGGGACAGTGGTGTGGCCGACGGGCTGCTTGGGTTAGTTTGGACGGCAGCAGCAGGGCTTTTCTTGACGCTGAACCAAGAGGACAGGAGGACACCCAGCCATGACGCTCATCACATCTGAAGCCCCCATCTGTACTGGTGTCTCCCCACCAGTCAACTAGCCAACACACATACACAAACACACACACACACAGCTTTAATCTCTTCTGACAGTGCTCACATTCAGTTAGGCCCCACAGTGCTTGTGCATGTCACTGACCATAAACAAAACATACACTCCTCTACAGGAGACACACCACAGGACACGAGACGTAGATACCCGAAAAATACCACAAGACAGGGGTGTGTGGAGTGTGTGTGACGCTGAAGTGTGTGTGATGTCGATGATGAAGCTTCCAGGGAAGGCGAACAGATGCCTGCAGGTCATGTCATATCTCTGACATTACAGCAAAGTCAACGGCAGCCGAGCCAATGGAAACAAAGAGACACCAGTTAGTGAACAGCCAGGCTGAGGCCAAATTCATTACCTTGTATGTTGACATTTCTTTTCAATACTTGGTGATAGCTTGTATTATAACACAAATAATTCCATGGAGATATATTTAAGTCTTACTTAATCTTGAGGAGTATAGGTTGTTATTTTTACAAGTAACCTTGAGGCAAGAAAGAGGCCAGTGCAAATATGCACAGAGCACCTCTCTTACTCTGACGCTACAACTTCCAGCTCATTGGCTCAGATATCTCAATAGTCATGATATTATTCTTGGCTACATTTATTTTTCTTAATAACCTTGGTTTATCACATTTATCAGTTGTTACTGGTGGACAAGAAAGCACATATGAAAGCTGAACTCCACATACTCAAAGGTTATCATTTGACAGTGATATAGCTAAAAATTCCAGCTATTGCAGATTTAAAGTAAACACTTTAAATGAATAGAAACACAGATGCTACAAAATGAGACTCATGGGACTAGTCATATAATGCAATTAAGCCAAAAAATAACGGCTACTGGGATATCTTCCTCATCTCTTACATGATTTCTCCATCCAAAAAAGTCACACACACCCTATTTTTTTGGTCCATCTTTAGCTTTGATTACAAAGTGCACTAGCCATGACAAAATCCACACTTGGTCATTCAGTATATTCAGGTTGAGCTGACCTCATTTTATGGACACATAACATTGCTGAATCTAGACCTGACCAACTGAACCAACTTGATCTGAACTACTGCTTAGTTAAAACCAGATGATGACATTTCTTTTGAATGGGCAGTGAATAAAGATGCAAACAAGTTGATAATTTGCTATTGGCTCAACTGAAGAAAACTTGAGTCACAACCTTGTAATCTGCCAATAAGTCACATTGTAGTTTATCCACATTCGTAAGGACGGACATTTGTTACTGTAATGCAATAACTACTTTGCTCTATGTTTGTTACAAGTTTCCAATATGGTACAAAGCTGTCTGGTAGAAAATAGCACATTTTGTTGTCATTCTACCATTTTTTGTGTTTATAAAGAGCAGACACTGGTATAATGTACAACACCTAAAGTAAAATATACACATTTTGATGCCAGCTAATGTTATCACATCAGCTATTAAAGTTTTGTTTCAACTGCTTATGTTAACTTGGATCATTGTTGATGTCACTGATATTGATATTTGGCTTCACATTTCAAATTTATGTTCTTAACTTTTTTTCTGTTCTGTCCAGTTAACGGAACATTAACTAACTATTTTGGACAGCTCAATGAATGTAGCCCCTTCTGAACCATAACTGGTACCTCACTGAAGAAAGAAGTTACTGTAAAAGAGTTTACAGGTCCCATTATTGTTGAATATTTGGCCCCAGAAATGATTTTCACTGAACACATATTGGCTGAGAACACCAAAACTAGGGCATCACGGGTATATACTTTCTACAGCTAAAAAACACAGGTGAGGAGTTGGTGCAGAAGCCTCATGTCCAGACCAAGTGAGTTACAATATGCAGAGAGGTAATTATGGAATTTCTCCCACCAGTTCAGTATCTGACCAAATGTAACATATGGCCACAATCTGACCTTCTATTCCTGAATTATGGTGTTGAATAATGGCCGCAAAAGTGTTTTTACACAACATTATAATATCACAATGAAGATGACCTTTGCTTTTTTTATCTAAAATGTCATCAAGCCATTATTTTACGCTATTACACATTTATGTGAAATTTTTACATAATTAGCATATGAATTCTTGAGTTATAGCCAAAAACCTGTTTTGTGAGGTCACAGTGAATTTAACCTTTAACCTTCAACCACCTAAATCTAGTCAGTTCATTGCTGAGTTCAGGTGAATACATTTCTTCAGAGCAACATAATACAATTCAGAAGAATGGGACAGACAATGAAAAACAAATTCCTCCAATCTGCACAGAGGCACAAAGTAGAGGAACAGTTGTGATATTTTGGTAATGTTGATGTTGTGTAGAGTCATATCTGTTACTTCTGTTTCTAACTTCAATAGATTTTTGTCAACAGTCAACAACTTAGTCATAATTATAACAGAAAGTCTCAGAACAGATTTCATATTTAGTGATTATACAGCCATGTTCAGGCTAAACTGGTGAAGGTGTATCTCTTCAGGTGGGTGACAAGTCACACACTTTCTTCTCTCCCACCATTGCTTCAAGCTTCTCATCACATTTCCAGTGTATTTATTATTGTTTGTGTGCTGCATAATGCAGCACAAGACATAGTGTCTAATTTAGACAATGTTTGTGTCTAGCCTTGTTTAAAAGTTAAGAAAAATTACATTTTAAAACAGAAAAAGGAAATCATTTCCATCCTGTTTAGAAAAAATATTGACACACACACACTCCCCTGGGGTTGTTTCTCATATTTTTAGCTGCTGTCAAAAATTATTACTTTGTATTTTTGTGTTGTGTTTTTGGTAGATGAGCTTCCAGTGAGGGTCCCTGGAGTAAAAGTTTGAATCCCACTGCGCCAGCTCTGTGGCTGCTGGCTGCTTAGCGAATGGAAACACAGTGAGATGTTCCCGCCAGAGAAAGAGCTCTGTTTACAGACTGTTTTATACTGACTCTAGTTTTGCTAAGCGATACACAGCGGAGGGTGGTGAGAAAGATCGGAAAAAAGGAAGATGGGGTATGAAACAAACAAAAGATACAAGTGGGATGTGAACTAAAAGTATGATGTAGATGTTTTCTTAAATCTTTAATTCAGTCCAACAAAACCTCATGGCAAAACGATAAATAAATTTGCCAGAGTATTCCAAAACAATAAAAAAATAAGCTAAAATTAAATTTCTGGTGTATCTCTGTAGGTTAAATAATTAATAGTGACAAATAATCCCTGTGTGACCATTTGCAGTAGAGGTCGTCAAACCCCAGTCTCTGTTGTCAGTACAATGTTAAGTGTACCTGTAAATTATCTTATATACAAACATACATACTACAAATATACTGTATATTCACCTCGCAATATAAGCCTACAACATTGTAGAATAACTGCAGAGATTCCAGGGTTTATACGCTGCTATCCATTGTGTTCATATGCATCTAAAGGGGGTACTGTTATTAAAATAACCTGCATGACAACCTGACTCTGTATAGTACATGTGCAAAAACTTGAAATTAAATTAGAATTCAATTTAAAGTATCCAAAATCAAGCAAGTTACAAATTTTTCTCAGTTGCATTTCAAACCCACAGAGGAGGTGAGTATATAGACAGATTATAGATTATTTTTGTTACATAAATTTCACATTTTTCTTCCTTCCCTTTTACCCACTCAAGTGAAGTGCAATATTCATCTCTTCTGATAAAAAAAAAAAAAATTTCACATGAAAAGGAAAAAAAAAACCATGGACACAACTTAGATATTTTTGACCGACTGCAGTATTGGTTAATGTATCTCAGGGAAGCGTGAGAAAAATCATTCTGTGGTAATGGACAGAGTAGAAACTTTCCTAGTGGCTATACCACTATAGCTGGTTTTAGGTTACTCTTCTGAGTCAGTGCACACACACACACCTAACAGATTGGGCATGACTGACAGCTCTGACCTGAATGTGCACATGGCTCCTTTTCCCTTAAGCTACAAGCAAGCATGCACACATACAAACACACTCAAATCTTGCATGAATGTGTTCCTGTGCCCAATAAAAAACACATTCATTGTTCCATCTGTGTATGCACATGTTTATATACATTTTAAATGCATATGTATATGACTATGTGCATAAGTTTGCATGCATGTACGCATATACAGTATATATGTATGCATCTCTGAATGTATGCAAGTATGCATGAATGCATTTATGTAACTATGCACAGATACATATGTATATTTATTGCAAATTGCCTTTTTGTTTGTAGCTTCTGTGCCTTCAGCCATCTCAAAGTTGACAAGTATGAGCAGAATAACTTCAGCTTGGTGGTAATTATCCATGTTCTTTTTATTTTCACACAACCATAATACATGTATTATTCCCAACAAAGCTTCCAGTTTTGGAGGTTCAAACTCCCCTGCAATAAATATACTGGTTGTATAGAACCTTTTCTGCATTTTAATGGTGACCTAAAACATGATAGTATACAGTATGACACTGCAGTAGGTAGTGCATGTCTTAGCTTTCTACAAAATTAATCCATATGGCAGATTTAAATGTGTTCACTGTGTTTCACTTGTTGGCCCGTGTGCTGACTCAGTTTCCTAGCAGACAAAGTTTCTGAAACAACCTTTAAATGAACAGTCTTTAGACTTGATCACGTTACTGCATTGTTTATAACCGTCTTGACATTTAAAAAGAGTTAATCACCCACAGTTTTAATGGTCAGAGTAGGAGCCCCTTCTGTTAATGTTGTATTTGTTCTAACTTGAACCTGGCCCAAGGCATAAAGTATGTATGTATGGTATGTATGTTCATGAAAATGAATATGGAATAGAAATCAACATATTAGTCTGTCCCGGCGGCTGTAAACCAATTTGATGTTAAAGTAAATGAACAAAAAACTTACACAAATAGAATCACTCTAGTTAGCTTGTAGGTGATAAAGAAACTATTGCTGGCTGATCATTTTCACAAAGGATTTTTTTTAATACTTTTAGTAAAGTGACTATGGTGAGTTTCAGATACCTTGTTAAATTAACTACACATGCTATGGCTGTGGGAAGCTATACAATTAGCATTTTCTGACATTCTATACAATAATATTTGATACATTTTGACATAATGAAAGCTAAATTGAGCATATCCTTGACTCACATTTACAGATACAGTAGTGAATATAGCATGACAGAGTTTGTACTGAGGGCTGTTGTGCAGTTGGAGCATTGTTTTCAGATCTCAGATCTTCCTTAAATGAGCCACAGGCGAGTCAAAGTGAGTGTTAACGAGAGGGATACCAGCCGCTTCAAGCACTGAGTCTCAGCTCGCCCGCTGGAGCCAACAGTGGGCGAATATTCATTCCTGCTCATATAATCATTTTGACTTCAGTGTGGTAGATCCAAGGGGTTTCTCTTCTGACCTGCAGGGGTTTAGAGGAACCACAGTGGCTTGTTTGGGTCATTTGATAAGGCAATGTGATTATTTTTTCCCCGTATATCTGTTAAATATAGTTGCAGCTATTTGCTTTGCCCTTGATAACTTTATGGTTAAACTTCAACTTCAAGTTGTTGAAAAAAAGTGTCTCAAATTTTTAAATTAGCATTTTGAAGGGGAACAGATGCAAACGTTCTCTCCACGTATCCTTGTTGTTTTAGGCAAAAATACTGCCTCATTATCCTGAAATCACTTTTTAATTTGAATGAATTGACTTAGGCATAAAATACTGCATATTACGTTCAGTCTGTGTCATGGAAAGAAGTGATAAAGTGTAATACAGCAGACGTGCCCTATTTCTAACTTTTTAAAAACAGTCTAGTGTAGCATTGCAAGCACACACACAAACACACATACACACTCTGATAGCAAAGGCGGAGCAGAGAGTAGCAAGGCAGAAAGCGAGAGGAGGGCTCACCATCTTCTCTGTTAAGCCTGGCTGACTAATTCTTGCTGCTAATTTGCGTTTGGTTAATTAACTAATTACTGAGGATGTCTGAGGGCGAGGCTGTCTGTCAGCTTGTATCAGTAATTATTTTCATCGTTTTAATTAGACTCACACACTCCTAGACTCAATTTCTACCCTCCCACTGCACACACACAAAGATATAGACCCGCACACATTCAAGCACTGCGCATTTATAAACAGCTCGACAACTACACGCTCAACCTATAACTTTATATCAGGAAAAGATCATGGTTCATGATCATTTGCAGAGCTAATCATTTATGGATATTTTGCTAATGTTCAGGTGTGTTTTTATCATATTGAGAAGTCAAGGTAGATATCCCACTGAACAGACGTAAAGGTGCAGACCACTGAGAGTTACATCCCTGTGCTGCATAAAAGAAAGACCCCAAAGTCAAATCTTTGAGTTTGAGGACTTATTAGTCACCACAATATTACAAACACTTTGCAATGAAAACTATAAACAGTAGAATTATTCCAATCTTAGACTCAGTCAAAGGGTAACAGGCAGAAGTATACCTTTTTAAAGTAGGAAAAAACTTTTCTTTTATGCCTGATGACCCAATAAAGTTCTGTTTGTAAGGAATAAGGCTCTAAGTTGTTATCTAGTGCTTTCCATCATCACTTTTAAGACCATTAATGACGACCATTACATACACAATGACATATTATTCTGAATATGACAAGAATATGAATCTAACACGTCGTGTAAACAGAATATTATTCTAAATTAGGCTGTTCTCTGACTAGCTTTTTCTGATTTTGAAGACTTGTGGGATGTGCCAATATTATTTGGGTATATCTTTGGATATTTTTTTCTATATTTTGATATTCGCTTGCACATGTAGAAACAGACCAGTGTGTGCAGGTGAGATTAAAAAAAGCCCTCAAGGCTCTTAGAAGAAATCTCACCTCAATAACCATCATCCACAAATACAAATATAAAATCCACAAAAGTAAACGAACAAGCAAACCTTAAATGAAGAAGTAAACATAGGCAAACATATGTATTGTGCACATTGAGAGTATTCATCTCAGTTGGGGGTTTGAGTATAGTTTGAAACACACTGCCTCTTGATGTTTTATGGTCAGTTATGTGTGTTGTACACAGACTAAGTACAGTCTGTAAGGTTGAAATAAAGACATATGATCAAAAGAAACTCCACAAAAAAATCTGTATAGGAGAAGAAACACTTGTATTTTAAAATATTATGGAAGACTTTGGATGCCTTAGATATGTAAATGAGCATCACAACACAGACCTTAAAAAAACAGCAGTTAAAGGAATGAAAGAGGAAATGGTTGAAGAAATCTGACATTACATTTTGACACAAAGATGGTCTAACATGTCATTTCTCACATATTAGGGCACTGATGTAATACAGCACAGGTGTGTGTAAAGAAGAATATTAGTGGAATAATATTTTTTTTTAGATAAGAAAATAGCTGTTAAGGTACATTCCCCAGCCAAAAAAATTCCCACCTAGTTCCAGTGCTATGGATCAGGGTAAGAATAGAGGTGGATGAAGGGATTACCTATCATGCCTAGTGTCTACAGTACAAGCCTGTGGGGGCAGTGTTATAATCTGGGGTGGTTCAGTTGGTCAGGTCTGGGGTCTACAATGTTGTGTGTCCAAAAATTATTGAAATAAATGCTGTGACATTGCATAAGCTTACTGAAATGATGATGTCACAGAGAACACATGCAATAATCAAAGGTAAAGGCCATCCAATAAATTACTAGTGTGTGGTCAGGATGTGTATATTACAGAACATTTTGTGCATATTTTTATGTATATGTTTATAATTTACAAACTTTAATTTAGAAAGAGGAAAACAAATGATCAATTCCTTTTGGTGGGAAAGAGAAAATATATGTGTGTTGCTTTTTAAGATGTTGCATCCAGCTAAAAAGTCAATTGCAACAGTGTATTGAAAACCTTTGTAATGAAATGTCATTGCTTCCCACCTCCATTTTCTCTATAAATACTTCTAAGAGGTACAGTAGAGTGTGTCTTAAAAATCAAGTTTATTCTTTTATGGGCCACCCCCCAAAAACATTCCAAATGATTAAAAAAAAACATGTTTTATAAAATTTTATAGAAGTACTATTTATTTAAGTGGTGCCACACAGCAAGCTTAGTTTACATAAAGCAAAATGTATGGACCTTAAGATGTTTTACAGTGTAATAATTTGATATGTACAAATATTTGAATGAAATAGCTTTACTAAGTTGATAATTATTTTGTACAACATATTTAGTATCACTGAAACAGGTTTTTTCAAAATGTTTCTACATGAAATTTGCAATTATTCTCATTTTTAGGTGGGCTTCTCTTTGGGCATGCTGGAATACTGGTGCCTTTGGACCTCAACCACTTGTAGCAGGTATTGTGGCTGTTCTTGTTTAGTGAGGACTGGGTTGAAATCCTGAATCAGCTTTACAGCCCTCGCTGCACAATCATTGATAACTCTGAGATTCTGAACAATGTTTTCGACAGATAGAAACACCTCTGCATCAGACCAGTCTTTTAGATCCATGTCAAACAAAGCTTGAGGTATGTTGTAGAAAGTGAACAGATGAAGGCAGTTGTTGGTGATGAAATGGTTTATGGGTTTAGACATGACGTTGCCCAGTGTCACTGACAGTCTCTCTGGTGGATCTTCAGAGCCTTGTTCATTGTTAGGGCCTTCACCATGCTTGCCTTCTCTTCATTGCTTATCCCGTTGTCAAAGAAAGTGAGTCCTACAAGCACTTCTGACAAATACCACGTGTCTCAGGAAAGCCTTTAATCCGGCACTGGATATTTCTCGGTCATCATTGGACACTAGCTTTCGCAACAACTGCAAATCATTCAGAGGTACATGTGTTTGCAATGATAGCTAAAACCAGTACTTGATGTACACTTTCAGTGCAAACTGAGTGAATCTCAAAACTCCTTTCTTCTCACGTTTAGTCATCTTAAACTGCTCTTGGAACAGGAACGTATTCATGGCGTAATTTATTTTAATCATCCATCTTGCCTTACTGTATGATCCAGGGCATAGAAAGCAAATGCTTTTTAGGCACTCCACACATGACAATGATAGACAACTCAAGGAGTTCTCTATAATCATTGTGAGGCTGATGGTCTGAAAGCCATTGTTTACAGAAATGGATCATATCTTCACACCATTCAAGGTCGCCACTGTCATCCACAAAGTCTTCAAGTGTTCTGAACTGAGAAGTATCCGTAGCATTCCATTGGCTTTTGAACGATTTGAAGGGCAGAATGTCAGGTGCTTTTGAGTCTCCAAAGACAACATTAAAAACTGCACCTCAAAGTACCTCCAAGACATGGTGTTGGCAAGCAAAGAAAAGCAAATCATGCTCCAGTTTCTGCTGTGAAAGGTATGGCGCACCTTTTTTTTTTGTACCCGTGTTTGAAGCTGTTGTATAAATACCATTCAACTCACACGATCTTTCAAATTCCAGTCTTTCACAGCTCCAATAACAGCATTGCTCTGTACCTCTCCGGTTCCTGAGTTAATCTTAGGAACAGCTAATAGCTTCATTATTCCAGAACCAGAAACCAAAACAGAAACCATTTCTTGTGATGTGTCCGTAATATCACACATCAGCTTAGCATCCCTGTGAACAGTTAGCATAACTTCAGGTTGGAAAGTTTTCTTCAAATTTTCTTGCAGCATTTTCTCCTTTCCCGATGGACGGTAGATAGCCCTAAGGTACAGGTTCCCTAATAAGTTTGTACAAAAACAGTGTTGTTATGCTTTATCTGAAAAAGAAAAAAAAAAGTCTGTTTTGGAGACATTATTCACATTAAATAGAAAACCTTTGGTTCTCATCACATAACATAAATGGTTATCAAAAAGCAAGTACCAAATACAGGTCTAATACAACACCATACTGGTTTAATAACTCATAATAGCATGTTTTTACTGCACATTATGAAGTAGGAATACTGGTGCAAATAGAGATTTCAATGTTTCTTCTAAAGCTCTAAATCTGCCCATTGGTTTGCTGACAAAACTGTTATTTTCTGTTGACTTATTGTTGTTGTTACTTAGATGTTTCATGCCCAGAATAAGATGCCTCATCAGTTTTCAGTTGGGTCAGACCCTGGCAGAGAGAGAGAAGGTTGTAAATAGTGAGCAGATCTCTGGCAGAGCAGCCGCACAGCAGATTTCATCCCAAGAAGCCAACTTTAGTAAACAGGCAGAACTAATGAGGACACTGAACACACACACATAGACGGGCAGACATCCACACACACAACAGTGTCTGAGCATTTGGAGGCCCCGGGGCCCCGGGGCCAGAGCAGCCCAGATACCTGATGGGAGCAGGGACATCAAAGCTGCAGGATTAGAGAGAAGAGAGAGGAGAGAGTGCCGCAGGGAGGAAATGCTAACTTATTATCCGCTTCCCAGCTAATCCTGTTATCTACAGAATATAGCTGTGTTTAACCCCCCTACACACCTCCCTTCAACAACACACACATACGGTGTACACACACAGAATTCAGTGTTAGGGGGTTCAAAAGCCTCCCAGAGTGCCCCCTAGTTCCACACTGAACCCCCAAAAACCATCTGGTTGTATATCACAGCTCAAAATGACGTAGATGTATTTGAACTTCACCACATGTCCAAGTCTCAGTCCTTCTACATCCTACTTAGACCTCTGTGTTGGGCTCATAACTTGCTTCAAAAGTTCACGTTGGTTTTCAGGTGATGTAACAGACCCTGGGGCAGACATAGTGGAGGTTTGCAGACCAGGTTCGCCTCAGGCCTAGCGAGGCACCAAAGCTGAATGATTTAGTTCCCCCAGTCCTTTTTTTATTTGTGCCCCTACATTCACAAACCAACCTGAACACAGGAATCCGCTTTAAACTGTCAACTGATTGACTTTTGTTAAAAATCTAATTAAAGCTAAAATTTGCAATGCTTTGAATTATTATTATGACAGGTTAGTGTAGTGTAGAGTTTAATGGAAGAAGCATACTCCCCTTGGTTGTCTGCTCCTTTCCTAAGTTTAGAAATCCTGACTAAGTCTTCTCAAGTGGGTGCTACTGAGGTTTTAATGAAATAAGTGACAATTATTATATTGTTTGTGATCTTTCTGCCTTTTACTGCGTTCAACCGTCTTAACTGCAACAACAGATGCATAATTACAGGTTTAAAATTTTGAGTTTTGAGTGTAACATGATAGACATCAGGATATTCAAAGGGTTTTCAGGTAATGCTGCTGAGTTTTTATTTATAATTAATCACAGTTTAATTGTTCTGATTTAGGACTGCACATGCACTTCTTTGTAAACAGTAGATATACAGCTCTATGCATTGCTAAGCTAGCTCATTGACTATTAGCTGTGTAAAAGCAAAAATCAACTATATATTTGGAATTAAATGCACAGAGTCATCTAAGGACACGACCACACCTTAAACATAATATTTATCAGTCCATTTGCAGCTCTATTGTAATTCTTTAAAAGGCTCCTAAGATGACATTTCACTACTAAACAGCTAAAATATCTTCTGATAGTTGATTTAGATTATGTAAATGTTAGGTTTGATTTGTGACTACACTGGCTTTATTTGTTTCTATTTACAGAGTGCGAGAGTTTAACAAATTTACATTTCTGAAATGGTGCCAGGACAAAGCTGTTCAGTAGCAGCTCATATAATAATACATCCCTAAGTGCTTATTATAAGCTTCACTGTTTGAGTTTAGAAGCTGTAAATGGAACTTGTTGCACATGCACCTGCCTTTGCTCAACAGAAATGAAACTAAGGACCGTTACCTGTAAAAAAAAAAAAAAAAAAAAAAAAAATTCTAAAGTTTTTTTTTTTCCAGCTCTAGTGGCCTTTATGTAACCCATGATGACATAACTGTACATCATAACATTTTTCTGCCCTAGCCTGGCTGTATGAAGGTAAATGGCTGGTGCTGAATGGCTCTGCACATTAATTTACCGCTGGGACAAGAGTTTACTTCTAGCCATAATTAGCTGATTGTCCTTTCTGACCGTAACACCTGTAAAATAAAGAAAAAATATATTAAAAAAAAAAAAGAGAGAGAGAAGAGAGAAGTTGAAAGAGAAAATTCCTTGCAGATACTGTTTATGCGAACAGAAGTAGTCAAGAATATGGTGTGCTAATACATGTAGATGAAGTGAAATTGTCATTAGGCTAATCAGCACTAAACTAATTGGGAGTCATGGACCCTCCTATCTGCTAATTCTAACCCTAAACCCCAGCCCATATCTGCAAGCAAATAGAGGAAGAGAGAGGAAGAAAAGTGGAGGGAAAGAGTGGAAAATGAGAGTGAGGTAAAGAGAGGAAGAGAGAGATGAAGCCTAATTAAGAGTGCTGGGATTTATGCAAATGAGACGGTGCTGATATGGTAATCAGAGCCTGCAGGGCCGTAACAGGCTGTGTGCTGTACACTGTGTGTGTGTGTGTGTGTATGTGTGTGTGTGTGTGTGTGTGTGTGTGTGTATCTAAGAGGCTGACAGCTGGCTGTGAGGAAGGTCAGAGCCAATCAGGCTCTTACTCTAATGCACACTGCCCTCTGGCCACTTTACCGTCTCTCTCTCTCTCCTTCTCTGTGTCTCTCTGCCCCTCACTGTTATCCCAACCCTCTCTCTCTCTTGCTCTCACGTATTCACATACATCTGTCTCTCTTTTTCTTTACATTTCACTGGTTGGCTGTCACAATGCATCTCAACATTTCATGTTAACTCAAACCTACATGCAACAATTGTTTTCACACATTTACTGACAAATGGATGTTCATTACTTCTTAACCATGTCTTCCAGAAATTATCTTCATAAATGACTTAAATTGCTTAAATTGTAACTCCAGCTGGATTTCTCTACCCAAATACAGGACTTTGGCACCACAGCTCAGAAGAGCATCTTGACTCCTGGTCCTCCTTAGCTTTTAAGAGCTAGGAAAGGATTGCATGACAGTACATTGGAATAAGTCTTCACTATTATTTCATTCATTATCAATTAATCAGTTGCTTGTCGACACGAACATATATTCTTCTAAATGTGTAATTTCCCTATCTGTTTAGAGACCACATTCTGTTTACACAACTTTTATTTCTGTATAAACACATTGCAAAACAACAACAAACCAGTACCAAGGCTCTGACAAACCATTACTTCCACTGGATTTTAACCTGTAAACACAATGGAAAATATTGCTTGAAGCAAATATAGAGGAAGTTGAGTAGCAATGACAAGTTACAAGCTTAATTTACTTTAAATGTTGGTCCAGGCCCTGTGATGAACTGGTGACATGTCCAGGGTGTACCCTGCCTTCACCCATAAGTAGCTGGGATAGGCTCCAGCAACCCCTGTGACCCTAGTGAAGATAAAGCGGGTTCAGAAAATGAATGAATGTGGGTCCAGGTTGTCAAAGTGTATTCTTTACATTATAATGATTTTGCCTCAAGACCAGTACGTGAATCTCCAAATTACAGAATATTTTATTAGTCCCAGTTGTTGTCACTAAGCAACAACTGTATAAACAAACTGGGTGATGCCAATCTCTTCATTTTCCCTGTCCATACAAACACACAAAAACTAGAATCTTCACCCTGGAAAGCAATTTGAACTCTCTTGAACTCTTCATTTCTAGATACAAAATAAGACACCCAAACACAGAGAAAAGCATTGGCATTCTTGTGGTCAAGGCATAAAACTCATCAATAAACTATTCGAATGCACAACAATTCTTGGTGCGTCTCATTGTGCAGCATCCTCAAGGTTTCTATATCACTGCACATGGCAACATTTTCATCATGTATTTCCAAATATGGAATATTTACAACCTCCATTCCACATTTAGCTGACTTTCAAAAATGACACAACAATAAACTGTAATATAAAGAGCAGCATCTTTTCAATCCCAGTATCGTATGACCAGCCTGGATAAACATTATAAAAATAAAACAGATACATCTATAGGCTCACCTGGTAGACTATAGATTTACTGCATAGGCGTAGGTTTGATTCTAGCCTTGGGCCTTTTGTACATGTCATCCCCTCTCCACTAACCTTCCTGTCTATCTCTACTACATCTATAATAGCGCCTCAAAAGGCCCAAAAATAAATATTTTCATGAGGTGCGATTAATCCCTTTCCTCATAATTCAATCGCATTGTCTGCATCACAATGCATCTTTATCCACACTTCTAGTATATACCATAACTATTTGAGCCACCCATTAGTGTCTTGGCATTAAAGGTAGACTAAGTCATAAACCAGAGTGTGATTACTTGGGATCTCAGAAATCTACTTGCCTCACAAGTTAAAAAGTTTTAAGGAGCATGGCTTGACAGTTGGTGGCAGTCATAAACCTCAAAGCTGATTTGCCAACTGCCACAGAAAAAGAGAGAAAAAAGATGGAGGAAGAACTTGAGCTTTTTATTGATATGGAAAATTCTCAATAAAAGAGGACAATATTTAACACATATTCACAGTTAATTTAAAACTGACCACATACAATATCACAGAAGAGTATTGCATTGTGGTGATACAAATTACTTATGCAAGAGGTGATTTCTCATAAATGATAAATCAATCAACAAATCCTAACCTTAAAATGCCAACATAAAAAGTTTGATGGTGGAACACCCCAGTAAGCACATCAGGTTAGTGATTCTGTTGGTGGAAAACAAATGCAATGCAATGTCTGTCAATGATTTACTGCGTCAACAAATTTCCATTCTTCAAAAACAACTTCAATGTAAAATTATAGCCAAACGTACTTGCAGTTGCAAATAAATGATACATGCAAATTACTCTGTCTGCAACACACAACAACCTCTCAACCTACATTTAGTGCAATTATAAGTCTCTTCATATAACAAATGATTCATTTAACCCCCAGAGTCCCAGAACAGCTTGTGTTCTGTACTAGTTTATTCACTTTTTAGTGAATAAAGTATTTCTATAGTCAAACATCATCTGACTCAGGAGAACCTCAATTTCATTTGGTTGCTTTAAAGGCAATATTTTACAATTGCTTTATCTCATAATGAATGAGATCAAATGCCATGTTTTTTTTTATTGTGTAACCTGTAGGAATTTTTTATTTTTTGTAATTTAGAAAGTAGGACATACAGTAGAAATTTGAGACTTCCAACTGAATTGTCAAATCTTTCCTAAACAAGTTACAGCCATTTATTGGCTCTAAAGGAGGTATTACAATGAATCAATGCTGCAGAGTATTAAGGTTTTTACATATTCACTATAGAGCATCTAAACATCCAATTAAGACCTACGTAGTACCTCTGAAAAGCTGAGGAATGCCACTTTACCTGACTTTTTTGAGCAGAGCAGTACAATTATTGGTTTAGAAAAATAGCCATTGTATCCACAGAGGGTGTTGACACAAACTGTGGCTCTAAAAGGAGCTCTCCCATTCACAAGTGTCTTCAAATGTCATTGTTGAATGGCTGGACCTCACAAGTAGATAAAAACACAGCCCTAATAATTGTTAGATGCACACAAATGTGCATGTGCTCAAAGATGAACACACACACACACACACACACACACATACAGAACCCAGGGCCATGTGGCCATATCAACACATCTGAGTGTAATCCAGTTAACAGAGTATCCCAAATGACTAAATTAATCAGAGAAATACTATCTGCCTCATCTCTCTTTGCTGCTTTGATGTGTGCACACATAGAAAATACACACTCACATGCTGGTACACACACACACACATACACATAGAGGACAAATTAGTGTGGAACATTGGTCTAACTGAGAAATTACTTTACCTGCTCTGATAATAAGGCCTGAAACCCATGGAGGGGCCTGTGAGATACTATCATTATACTGACACCCCCAAAGGCATGGAGAGACACACACACACACACACACACACAAACACCTCTGTTGCAAAAACATGCATTGATTCACATCTCCAGATAGAGATACAACAGTACAAAACAAGAACAATCGTTACTGTGTTGCACCTCAGTAGAAAGTCAGTGACATTACTCTTAATGATGATTTTTCTTTGTAGTTACAGTGGAGGTTGTATTGTATTCCTAATAAAGATCTGACTTCTTAATCTTCTATCCAGATGTTATGCTGCCAAAGACAGAACAAAGGTATCAGCTCTGCTCTGGAGTATTTCACACAGACGTTGAAATATGTTAGAAAATATTAAACTTCTGCCATTTGATTAACAAAAAAAAGGTCCTTTACAACACTTTCTTGGTTACAAACAACTACAACTGAGAAAATACAATTTTGGACAAGAAGCTGATTAACATCACATTATTGCCACGGTTCTGAGAAACATGTTTTGAATTTTTTTTTTTAATTTTCCAATTATCAACTCATCCATCAGTATAATCAGGTTCCTCACGTGCTCAGTAACTTTGTGTTTTTTCTAAAAGTTTCTGTGAACTGTAAAGCATCCTTATGTTAATATTCATTTGGAAAAACATATTTTTTGAAGATTGAAATACAAGATTGTTCACCTTCAGAACTCAGTGTGGGTTCTGGCTAATCATGTAGTGATGACTGACCTGCTGAATCTTGTTTCACAGTGAAAAAAATAAGACTACAATGTAATTTCTTTCAATATTTACAATACATTATCTATAAAGCTGTCAGTTGAGTATAGTATTCTAATAGTGTCTGAAGCCTGAAGAAGGAAGGTTCATTACCTAAATCTTAAATGTAAAGAATTGGGTTTCTAAAACGTAGGCTTTGATCTAAAATAGTTTGCACAGCTGTTTATTTTGTCACTAACAGACAGAGGAAACTGTGATATCAGTACATAAGTGTTTATGTTCACCTCACCAGAGCAGTGTGAAAAGCAGAGACCTCTGTTATTAAAGAGGTAACAATTGAAAAATAAGGTAAAAGATGCAACAAGACCAAATATTTTAGAAGAGAAAAACTGTGAAAGATGTAAAATGATTAAAATAATGTAAAAGATGCAACAAGACAAAAAGACATATGACAAAATTATGAAAAAGATGCAAAAGATACAGTAAAACTAAAACATCACAGAGTATACAAAAGAGTAAGTAATCTTGATCTATGACAATTCACAATGTATCTTTTGTAAGTTCAGAAATCAAACAGCCACCAAATTACTTCCCCTGGTTGTTAAACTGAAAGGTTTGGGAATTACTGCCATAAAATATTAACAAATACCAGCATTTTCATATTCTCAGTGTCATGAAAGATATGCATGTATCTAAACATAGACAAATAGAAAAAAACACTTTCCTTTTTAAACAATGTCCATTGCCATTCTAGTACAGACTTCTGAATTTATGAGGCATACTCAAAAGCATTTGGAAATCTGCAAAGTCACTACCTTCTAAACTGTCGGCCACAGCTGCAGATTTAAGAGTCTGTTTTGCACCTGAATGCACCATGAGAGGGTCCTGTCCCTTTCACAGTCAGCAGTGGATGGCAACAGTGCACCTTCACATGACAACAAAATTGCAATGCAGACTCTCAGCATGTTCTTTTTATTATTTTGATCCAAACACTCATCCACCAATGTACAAGGTAGCCTTCCCAAATTTTATATTTGTGTCTAACATTGATCATTAGCAACATAAATTTCATTGCAATCCCATTTTGAGATTGTTTTATTGTCCAATCTTAGTCGTCAGTTCCCTATTAAAGTGAACATTAAATAAAAACATTAAATATTCCTTAGTTTGAAGACATCCAAATGTATGAGGATCAACACCTGCATTAGAGGCTAGTCTTAGGTTTTGGTTTATTTGAGGATTTCCCTTCTATTACTGTCAGCATGAATTGAATTTTATTTCAAGTGTTTGGATCCTGTCTGTGAAATTGATCCACCGACTCCTCAGCTGACCTACAGTGTGACTGTACGTTAGCATGCAGCCGTGACATGACATCTCTGGACCATTTTGGGTTTGATGCGTTGATTAAAAAGGAGCATGCTAGCAGAACCAGGTGGCTCTGAGCTAAACCGCCGTTCATGAGCAGAACCTCCATTAAAATAATGAAAGCAATAAAAGCAACAACAACAACAACAATAATAAAACCTTTGGAAAACATTTCATAAACCATCAGCAGCCAATTAGAGGAGCCAGCATAGGCTGTGCTGTGCTCCGTAAGTGCATGTGTGTGTATGTGTGTGTGTGTTGGGTATTAGAGCGTTACAGCGCCCAGCCCGGCTGTGCCCTGCAGGCCCGACCTTCTAATCATTATCTGTCTGTCTTATTACGCTCCAAACCGGGCCACTCTTAAATAAAATATGCAAAGGTTTCTTAAATGATGACCCGAGGCTGCGCGCGCCGCCGCTGCTCTACATGCTGTTAATCTGAGAAATGCAAATTCCCTTCATCTCGCACTCGCCTTTATTAACTTTTTTGAATTTAAAATTCCACGAACAATGAGTTCTGTCAGCTTCTGAAATGATATTTTCTCTCCTCTTTTTATGTGCGCACGGAAGCGAGTTTAGAGCATGAAATTACCAGGGGAAATATGAGCGGTTTCATCTCTCCCGCACAATTTAATTGGCTGCTTTGCAATTATTAGTTTTGCTGCTAAAGTTTTTTTTTTTTTTACTTTACTGTTACTGTTTCCTTAAAGTGGCAGCTCACAACAGTGTTTTATTTTTCCATTTTGTGTGTCTGCCTGCAATTCCACCTCCATCCACCAGCTGCTCTGATTGGACGGCTGATTCCATGTGATTTGCAGGGTGATTTGATATTCGGATTTCAAATTCAGTGATGCTGAAAGAGGATCGGGAAACTCAGAGGAATGAGTCAAGCAGAACGACAAGTTGAGAGGATGCGTGTTTCTTTACAGTTTGTCTTTTCATAATTCAGCTAAAACACATTTTGTCATTCTTGACCTCCAGATTTCACACACAGGAGGATGTCTAATTCTGCACTTTTTCATCATGCACCTCTTTTCTCCTTCCTGCTCCATGTCCATATTTTTCTCCTTTACATGATTCACTCTGCTTCTGTCCTGTCATTCACCTTCCCTCCTCCTTTTCTCTGTCTCCTCTCACAGGATCAAACACAGCTCAACTCAGCGTGAACTTCAGACTTCACTTCTTCTGAATGTCAAGGCAACATCTTGATGTGTTCATTGCTGCATTATTCATATAAAAAGTTGTAATTATCAGACTCAAAACCAGTTTCGACTAAAAGCTGTCCTCAGAAAATGAAAGCACTGGTTAAGTGCTTACTGTAATAGCCTAAAATCACTTATGTTTACATTTAAATTCCACTTAAAGTTATTGCTCTTCACCACCAGGAGTAAAGCCATAAGTCTGGCTAAGTCAGTTATGCTCTTTTTAGTAGAGATTTATGAACACAAAGGCAAGGAAAGAATCTCTGTATTGGCCTTTGAGAGCCTCCATCTACCCTTTGTTTTCATCTGCTTGTCTTCTGTCAAATCACAAAAAATAACCCAAAAATACTGAAGTATTTACATTCACATTTGCTCAAATTACCCACCTGGTAACACAATCCTAGTTATGTCTCCGACTTCAGTGGTTGACAGAGAGATGTTAATGTTGTGTGTCATTTGGTGCGGAAGACGTGGTATGAACGATTTTATATCTAAGCTTGATCTGTATTTTCTGATTCAAATCAATCTTTAGTTGAATGATGCAATATTCATTATTAAAATCCTAAGATGGACAAAAATTATTTTCAATTTAGCATCTGCAACCCTAAATGAACAACTGAATGAATGAGCGAATAAATGAATGAACATCTTTTTCCATGGATTCTCCACTAAAAGAATGTACTGGCATTTGCAGTTAAGTAAAAAGTTCATAAATCTAACTGCTTTGGGGTCAATTCTTAATGTAAATACTTTTACTAATGTTCCAGCCTGGAGGGTCTTTTGTACAATTTCCAGTAAACTGGAATTATATGTGAACTAGACAAAACTAGCTGTCGGAAGCAACGGCTAGGGGTATATCCCCGAATGCACCCAATCCTTAACCAGACAGCTATAATGTCATGACATGAGGCATCCATGGGTTATGACCTTTCATTTGCACTTGATTTGAAGTCAATCAGACAAATAGTTCTAGAGATATGAACAAAAGAGTGTTTAGTGATTTTAAACTTTTGAGCGGCCCCTTGTGGGCAATCTAGAAATGGTAAATCGTCCAAAATCGAATCAGTTCTTCCTCTCCATGATATTGATTGATATGGAAAATTTGGAATTTCTAAACCCAGTTTTTTTCAAGTTATAATGCTAACACGAAGGATATCCGGAAGTGGTAGAGCCAATGGCGGCAGTCAGACCAAAAACATAATATCCCTGAAACTGCGTTCCGGGATATAAATATTCCTGCCAGAATAAATGACAAGTCAAAACAATTAAAACAAGAAGGTTAATTTAATTTGGAAACCAGTGGTAGAAATCAATATTAGAATTATTGGAGCAACACTCTTCTAAAACATACTAAAATGTTGTGTGCTTGACAAAACAAAATACATCCAATACAGTCTTATGTCTAGTCATTAGATCTACTGTTAATACAAAAGTATTTATTAGTGATGCAACAATCATGGGCAGTTAAAAGAGGAAGTCGTAATCTTACCTAAGACAATGACAAATGTATAGTACACTCAGCGAGTCAGACTGGTTTACTGAATGAACAATAACAGAATAATCAAATCTAAATTAATACATTTTAGCTGGAAAAAAAAAACTTGAAATATTCCAGATTGCAGCAAGTAAGCACACTCCCTATCTGTCCTGTGTCATCTTTTCCTATTTTTGGTTCTTCAACAATAAAAAAAAGTCAAGTAAAATACTTTGACTGCTTTTCATTTGGATCCCAAAATAACATAACTGTTTTCCATCCTCCTTCCCTCTCCTTTTTCCTCCCCTCATCTCCTCCTCTGGTCTCTTCCCTCCTGCTTGGCAGCAGAGAGTAATGGACAAGGTTATGAGTGTGTGGAAGCTTCAATTGCTCCAGAGAAATAATGACTCTGAACTAATGCTGATTAGAAAAAAAGACGACGCAAACATAACGAGGGCTCCGCTTCATTCCCCTTAATCACCCTCCTTATTTACCTCTCTGCCAGAGTGCTCAGTCTCAGTTGTGCTACAAAAAAGAACAGGGATGAGTTCAGGAACACACAAACCAAAGGAGCATAGCAAATCACGGGAGCTATGGGTGGACTCCTAAGCAAAACATGCAACAGTTAAAATAACAGCAAACAAATATTGGCAACTTGTTGGCTGAGCTTCAGGCTGAAGAGCTTGAATCCACGTGAACTCACTATCAGCAGGGACTGGCAATACACTGAATTAAGTTGTTTAATCAGTTTTATTTTCTGAAATTTGTGCAAAAAATGCCCTTTTGCAAAATCAAGATTATTCATCTAGAGACATTTCTTGTTCAATGGAACTTCAAAATGCAACCCGTTTGCCTCATGTAATACCTTAACTGGGAATATATTTTTCCAGTCACATATGGCATATAGTATTAAAAAGTAAAGTGTATTTTTCAATCACATTTTGGTGATACTTTTTTTGTCCACATCTCTTTGCTCTACAATCAATGCTCTATGTCAAATACTTCCACAGGGTGTTTGCTCTTTATCCAAATAAAAATTCCAGACTTTTTCAAAACTGCTATGTTTTTCCCCAAGACATTGACTGTTTGTACAGTCACAGAAACAATTATTAGACCATCAAAAGTCATTAAAAACAATGGTTATGCAATCATGTACTATCTCCTGTGTGTATCATGTGATTAAAACAGACAGAAAAGAAAACATGGAATGCCTAAAAGCACTGTTTTTGTCAGTACAATGCCATAGCTATTGATGTAAGAACTGAAGTGATTTTATCAAGAAAATCATGGAAAATGGATAGATATCAACTCTGAAATTAAACCACTATGAGCTATTTTTGTTGTTATTATATTTGTCCAAACAAATGTACCTTTAGTTGTACCAGGTATTAAAATGAACAAGAAATTGATGAAAACAAGGGAGGTCTAATAATTTTTTCCATTACTGTACCTTTATACTTGCGTACCTACTTTTTTGGTTGAGATTGCACCTGTTGTGTGTAATAGAAAAGTTTTAATAAGTGGATGAATACATGATTCACGGTAAATTAAGTTTTACTGACAAACATTTTCAAAACATATGAAAATCACAAAAGTGCATGGATATCACACAAATATGTTTCACCAGAATCATTCCAGTACCGATCAGTTAGTGAAATCATATCAAGTTTTTTATATGCTCCCTCATGTATTTCTTATCTTATAACATTATGTGCCTTTGAGCATACCCAAAAATTCAGCTACGAGAAAAACTTTTTTCCATACTTTATTAAGATTTGCACACCAAAGTCCAGACTTTTCAAGGTCTGGAAAACAGTGTTTCAAAATTCCATACTTTTTAAGACTTTCAAGACCTGCACAAGCACCCTGTTACGTTACTAATGCTGGTTTTACCGTAATAATATTAGCCGAACTTGCATCGATTTAGCTCAGTTTCGACACCAGTGAGCAGCCATATCTTCAGCATCATCTGCACACATATGCACTAACTCAGCAATTTAGTTTACATGGAACTTTGGTGAAAGTTATATACAAAATGATGTTTGGAAATGTAAGACTGTGCTGAGTACAGGTGAAATGAACACATATCATCAGTGGAGAAGTCATGTGATATTGGCAATGCAATGAACAATCTTGTCAAGTAGACACTGAACCAACAATATGTATGACAATAGAAAAAACATCTATCATTTCCTATTATGCTCAATTACTTACATTGTTGTGTCACAAATTACAATCTTCACTGCAATATTTTTGTTTTTTTCGGTGCCTTACATTATACATCACACATCCAGGGATACAGACAGAAAAATTACATGCATGCAATACAAGGAGTTGAAAAAACATGAGAGAACAGATTCATTCTGAACACAACAATACTGTGCAAATGTGACTGAGTACAGTATGGTTATTTGCAGCCATTTCTTGATTAAATTTGCACAGCAAATACTATGTTGTAAGATATGATTAAAATGATATAGCATCTAATAGTTGGTCTTAGTATCCCATTTCTGCAAAGGGTTGGTTGGTCTAAATATTTGGTCATTCTATCATAAGTTATAGTGTCAAAACAAAATTTCTTCTAGTAATGTAGGCCTACTGACACATCCTAACGGCAAGTAAAAGCAATATTTGTCATTTTTCCACATTAATCTGTGTGCAAATAAGTAGCAGGTTTTTGATTATTCAGCTTCAAGTGGTTGTCATTTATTTCATAGTTTGACTGAATGTTTACTCCTGCTATCAGTGTTTATGCTAAGCTAAGCTAATGTTCTCATGCAATCTGTAACATGAAAGAAAACACTGAGGTTAAAGGGTTGATTGTGTGCTCTGATTTCAATTCACCGAACCTAAAACCTTTGAGAGTCCTCCTCAGCTTTCAGCAATAAAGTTAAAACAACGTAATCTCATCATGGAAACGAAGAAGATGATGAAACACTAATGCAGAGCACCAAGCGGTTCAATCTCATTATATGTTCCCAAACGATGTGTACACAAAGCCCACACCTCCTCTGCACCGGCTTGTAATTTCACTCTGAGCATTGTTTCATTTTCACCCTCACACCCTGCACCCCCACAATTACAGCATTTCACTGCTCTCATCAAACTCTTCCTATTGTCCTTGGTGCACAACGGCTGTACTTCAAAGTACATTTACCCACCACCACACTCCTCCTCCTCCTACCCCACAATCCATTTTGTTTTACTGTCGGTGCTCAGTTCAAGAACTTTCTAACTGCTTTCAGAAATGCAAAAGGTGCTGATGCTAATTTATCACAGCAACACCATGAGATGCCTGCTGCTTTGTTTTCCAGTACGGTAGACCAAGAACAGTATGTACAAATGTGAAAACAAACATGATTTAAGCATCTTGATTTTACATTTTAAAGAACATCTGCATAAAAACAGCTGCAGCTTGCCACCATGCAAACAAATTAATGGCAGTGTCTACAGGATGTTTGTGTGTTTGTGATGGATTGTTGTGATGTTAGGTGGAGGAGCAATTGATTAGGCCCGCCGGATCGTTGCCAGGAGTGCAGTGCATTGTGGGTGACTGAGAGGTGGTGGTGTTAGACACCTGCACACATGCAAACAAACATTTTACACACACAGATTTATCCATCCTCTGATATTGTTGGTATTGAATAATTCAATGATTTTATCAGCCCCAACCACAACAAATGACTTAATTATGCTAATCTGAGCCAGAAACTCACAGCAAGATGTGTCTGTGTGTGAGTGTGTGTGCGTGTGTGTGTGTGTGTGTGTGTGTGCGTGTGCGTGTGCGCGTGTGTGCGTCAGCAGGATTGACAGGAGCCTACGGGCTTCAGCACTGAAACGCTGATCTGGAATTTCACATCCTTATCCCAAAAGCCTAAGGACACACACACACTCACACACACACAGCCCAAAAAGCCACCGGGCGATTAACACTACCCTACCTACAGTCTTTTGATTTGCATACCAAGTCAGATGGAATTCATATCAGCGTGCAGCAAGTGTGACACACATATATACAAGTGTACATACACACACACACACGCACACACGCACACGCACACACACACACACACACACACAATGCACTCGTAAGAGTATAGCCAAGCAAAAACACCAGCACACTGTGAGTGTACAAAGTGAACACAAAGCAGTTGTGGGTGCGTCACTGACTCCTCAGTAAGGTTATAATTCAGCGTGATGGACTGTCTGTGTCTGCACTGCATCACCGTAGGGGCAACACACACACACAAACACACACACCTGTGGTCTCAATACACTGACAACATGGAGATGAAACAGCAGCTGACTCCATGCTGACAGAAGAAAAGAAACAGCATTTATTTGTGCATTGTTCTCAATGTTGTCAGTAATTTCAGCACAAGAGTGTTTCTTTATTATCAACAGCAACTTTTGCAAAAACTGTCACGTGACTCCCATTTACTCCCATTTATTAACTTACTTTGATGCTGATTTCACTCTCCAGGTTTTTCACTCGGGTCTAGGTTCTGTGGGGTGGGGATTTCAGATAATTTTAATTTATGCCTCTTCTGTCTTAATTTGGACCATAACCCTATATTTGTGAAATAAAGTTGTTGGCTACCTTACACTACCAATAAGCTACAAGCATTCTGGCATTCATTCGGCTTAAATTGCTCCACAAAAATGCTCAGGTGCAACATCTAAGCCTTGAGGGAAAATCCTACTATCTTAATTTTATCTATTCAACCTTTATTTTAATTTCTAAATATATGGAAGTCAAGGCCTCATTTACAGAAACAGAGCAATATTTGTAAACATAAGGGTGATAACGTAATACAAACGCAAATCAGTAACCATTAAATCCTTAATAAAAATGGAAGGAATCACAACTAGAAACCCAGAAAAATGATTAATAGTCCAATGATGTATTTAAAATGCTCACTGTAACCAACCTACTTTACTCTCATAGGACAAAAATGGAGAAAACCTTCATATTTACAGCTAGAACTAACAGAAAAATCCCTCTATTTATGAATTAACTAAAAAAATCAATTATCCGAATAGCTGCCATTCTGAGACAAACTAATGGATAAATTGTTAGATCTCTGATCTCTGAAGATGTAGAATGAATACAGATTTTTTGTGTGTAGCTTTTCTTATTGTGTGTTTAGTACTGTTCTTTTGCACTGTTGTCTTTACTGCAAAATATCAGAAATGAGGGAAGGCATTTTTTACCATAAAATATTTCCTCTGGCTGTGAGGAGTCATTTAATCATGTTAAAACAAAAACAATGAAGGTATCCTTAAGTCAAATGTTCAATATGTAATCTAAGTAGACATTTGTGTCTTTTTTGCTGTCATGTTTACTCAGTTGTTGAAACAATGTTATGCTGCCTGCATGTTTAGATTGTTCTGCTGTCAAAAATCCAGTTTGCCTTTAGTCCAGTACACAGTCCACACCAATAATCCACCAGCAGAAGCCAGACAGAAACACTATATTTGATGGAGGCTATGAACGGTTTTATGGAAAACAGCTGTATTGAATCTGTTCCAGCTCTTTTTTCCACCTCATGAATGAAATTTCCCATGCTGCACTGCTCCAGGCTCTGGCACATCTAGGAGGTAGAGCTCCCTCTGTCTCTCTTTGTCTCTTTCTTTAATGCCTTCACACACCTTATTGCCGTTCGTCAATTACTCACACACATTTTGGCAACAAACACAGCATTAATTGAAACATTTAATTAGCATTAAAACCAGCAGTAATTAACACCTTTTCTCCAGCGCTCTCTGAGCCCAGCTCAAATTCTATTAAGGCTTTAAGCAGCTCGCCGTTTCCCTGCTCTGCACTGACTTTTTGTAGCATCCAAAGATGTGTGTGTGGGTGTGTGTTTATGTGTGTACGTGCACTCAAGGCCCCAGGTAACAAGTCTCCATGAGGAGTCGAGCACCAAGGCCAGGCCTGCTGGGTGCCCAGGGGAGAAGAAGAAGAAAGGCGGTTGAGGAGGGAGGCGAAGGCGAAGAAAAAGAAATGAGGGAGGAGGTCAAGATGGAAGGGGAGGGGAGCGCTTGAAAGAGGGACAAGGGAGGAATAAGGTGGGAGGCGAAGAAGAGAAGGGAGGACATGAATGAGAAAGGGAGGAGAGGGAATGACAGATGGATTAAAGGAAAAGGAGGACTGGTGAGTAAAGAAGAGGAAGAAGGAGGGAGGCAAAGGAGGTGAAACGACAGTGAGAAAGAACTAATGGTGAAGCAGAGTGTTTGAACACACCATGAGGATTAACCACCACCCTTGTGTGTGTGTGTGTGTGTGTGTGTGCACTTTACATACAGTACGTGTTTGCATATTTCTGTGTGTTTGTGCGTGTGAGGCCTACTTGGAGGCGAAGCAGGGGCCTGGATTAGTTGCGTTTGCCAGGGCTGGGGGGCAGGATTAGCAGGCCAGGCTGCTGTCTGACGCCGCTCTGCCACCACTAATGGCATTATTAATAGGCAGCTAAAAAATTCATTAAAAAATCCATTAAAAATAAATGTGTTTTACATAAGACTTTGCCCCAGGTAGAAGGGAGGGGGAGGCAGAGGGTGAGATGGGTGCGGGGGGGAGAGAAAAGGGGAAGAAAAACGAAAAACTGGGCGTTTGTTAGCTTTGAGGTCAGCTGAATATCACAGTTCAGATAGTGGAGAGAAAAGAAGCGAGGGGTAAACACACAAACACTCATTTGACACGGGAAGATGTGCGATGTCGGATAATGAGGCTAAACCAACAAGACTGACGTGTCTGCTCCGCTCAGAGAAATGTCTACATAGCTGACGTCAAATGTCTACAACTCTCAAAGTGCATGTTAAACATATGTCAGCAACAGCTGATACAAGCTGTCAGTCTTCCTGTCAGATGATAAGACGACAGACTCTAAAGCCGAAGAATAAAACATCATTCACAGAGTGACAACAAGCCAACGCTGTGAAACCAGGGACTGCATTAAAGGATATCATTTGCACCACTGTTATGCAGCTTTCCATGTGCAACATTAATGTGTAACACACATATTTCTATTCCAAATTTACTAGGCTCTTTGTGTTTGCTATTTTTTAATACAGCAGAGCCCAAGTTATGTGTATTAACTGAAAAACTCTACTGATTAATATTCTACAAAAGACTCATCATGTCATCTTTGCACAGAAAGCCACAAGTTGTTAGCACCATCTAATCCCCTTAACATTTCTTCATTCCTCTTCATTGGAAACAACAAAATATAAATCTAAAAATCAAACTTTAATAAATGACCCTGTCTGTAAACATGGTTTCATGCTTCAGTCACATCAGATGGACTCTAAGTGACAATGCTAATGAAAATAACAAGTCCTGTGATCTCACACCATTTCACGATATAAGCATCTATTATATCTTTTACTACTGTTTTGATTGAGAGACTGCTAGCAGCAGAAATTACATGCGGTGTGTTTAAAAACCTATGATTGCATGTTTATATTACTGCAGTGGTGCTACAGCCAGGAGGGAGACATCTCCCCTCTGTAGCAGAGCCCTTAGGAAAAGTGGAGATTGTAGTTTTATGTTGTTGCAGTGGTTCTCATCCCCTTTACGCCACGCTGGAGTCATATCAGAGCACCTACAGCCATAGAGTGAGACCACCGAGGAGCAGTACAGCGCTACAGGAGGTCTTTTCTACCATCAATCTGTATAACTCCCACCCCCAAAGGAAGAACAGCTCAAACACCAACCCTTAGAATGCTAACATCAGCATGTGCACTAACACTATCTATCTTAGTTTACTTATGCAAACATTATCCTATTAATCCATCAGTTGTCAACTATTTAATTAATCACAAATGAAAATCAAATAACGTGTTGAATTAATTTAGTCAAAATAGCAGCTTCTTGAATGTGAATATTTCCCACTTTATTTGCTCCAGTTTTAAAGAGATATTTGAGAACATCACCTTGGGTTTGGGGAAACACCGGTCTAATTTTCTGACATTCTATTTATCAAATTAAACCCTTATACAACAATCAAAAGATTAACAGACAATGACATGACAATGACAGTGGCATGCCTGTATGTTTCCTATTATACTCATATTGTTACTGTATATTGATTATTTTATTGTTTGTACTCTTACCTTGTTTTCTAATGCAAAAACTTCTTTTGGGATGAATAAAATTTGCTATTTATGTATCTTGCTTAACATTATGTTGATATGCTTCTAATTCTCACCAGTTTCAAAATAGAAGAAACAAGAAATGTTTGCGATATTTAACCCAGAACACAATTTTTCCTTTACTTACATATGTTGTTGCTTAAATTTAACCACAAACAGGACAAAAAACTTCTCTGTGACTATTAAACCTGTCTTGATGGTGAAGATTTATTATTATACATGTAACAATAATGCTTCCAAAACCATTTTTGAGGGTTTGAGTATATTTTTTAAATGGTCATAACACTTTAGATACTTATTGCTTCATTAACTTGATGTCACCGAACTGTATGAGTGACCAGTGTGAAATAATTAAAACAATCCAGAGAGCTGACTGAGCTAAAATAGCCATGCAATGCTTTACATGCCATAAACAACTGCAGAAAATAATCCAACAAGAGTTGGAAATGTTGGCACACTGATCTTATTTTTCCACCCATCAGTGACCTAAAATATAATGTGTGTACAAAGTATTTAAACTGATTAGCCTTTTCAAATGGGTAAAATGGTTGGGGATTATTATCTTTGAGAAAAGGAAAGAGGATGAGGACACAGAGGTTAAAGGTGAGGAGGTTGTGCTTTATGTGTGCCCGGGGGACTTTTAACCAAATCAGATTAACAACAATAGCATCCATCCACACACACACAAAAAAGACGGGGCGTAGGGGCCTCACAAAGTGCCAACGGGCTCCTCCGTAGCCTGGAGGAGTCATATATGTATGAAGAGTCAGGGGGGATTCTAGTAATTGTTTGCATACTAACTCCTCTGCATTCATCTACAAAAACACACATAAACAGACTCACACATCCTTTGCATCAATGGAATTTGAATGAACAGGCAATAAAAGGCAGGTTACACAGCAATCACACAGACTCATTTCCATCAGGTCGTTCATCCTGACACATACAAAACATATGCTACTTTTTTCCCCCCATCACACACACAGTCACACCACAACTACCTTTATATCATATATTGTCCACCAGACTCAAGATTTGTCTGTACAGTTTCCATTTTATATGCCATCATAAATTGCAGCAATAATTATTTACATGAACTATAATGAAATATAATGAAAGACAAAATAAAACTATTCACCACTGAAGTCACAGCCATAAGAATAAACAATGATTAAGTACATACAATACACTATATTCTGTTGTTATAAAGTAAAAAGAGAGGAAGATAAGAATCAATGCACAGCATATTTGTGAATATACTAAAGAAAAAAAAAAAAACAGAAGATGTAGCATAACATGGCTGCTACGTTCCAAATTACTTGTAAAATATTACAAAGAGGACACCAAGGCACAAAAATGTAAGACACGCAGTAGTATTGTTGCCTTTTCACCATCCAAGATTTCCATTGGCAACGAACCTTAATCAAATAAATGTTTGCACAATTTACTGCATTCAAACCAAGTCACTAAACTGTTCACCAACCAGTTACTTGTTATAATGAACCATGAGATAAAAGAGGTCACTAATGAAAAAAACTATTGTGAAATTGTAAAAAAGAAAAAAAAATCTAAGGCTGTTACAATGATGACATTTTTGTTGATTATTTATCCTAAATAGCTGTGAATGACATTTTTAAAATTTTATTTCACATATTACAGTGCAAGGCTACAAACAGTTTTATAATGAATAGACACTTTATCAGAAAGACAAGCCATTTACTAACATTAAGTATTGGAACACATAAATGAAAATTACATTTGTCTGTTTTCTAAGCTTTAGAAATAAAAACAGTTAACAAACTGAATCCATAAGGTTAAAGTCAACATATGTTCATTGAAATGTGAACGGCTGAATAATAGAAGTGCATTGTTGGAGCTAATTCTCTATTCAGGCGCCATTAAGCTACAGTAGAAGAAAGGGACATGACAAGATAATGTCTTTAAAAGGACAACGGTCAAACCTCAAACAGCAGAAAGAGGCACTGAAATGGAGATGGAAATGACATTTCTCTTAAGTTCATCCTGCTGTTTTTATGTAGGCGGATGGAAATTATTCTACAATTATGCAAAATGATTGCAGGCAGCTCAAATGGTTGCCATCCAGGAATTGTGTAATAATTGTGACAAACCTACCTTTTCCCCACTTTAGGTAAAAAGGGTACAAAAGTTAACACAACTAGTATGAATGATGAATTACCACAGAAAAACTCAAGGAAGAGTTTCAACAAAGCAAAGACGAAGTGTTATTTAGGTGCAGGTAGAATGTTGTTGTGTAATGTGTGCTCAAAGCGGGACTGTTAAGGGTTAAAAAGTTGTAAAAACAGACAAAGAGTTGAAGCTGTTTTTTTTTTTTTTACTGATCTATATGTTCTGCACTACTTTGAGCTAAAACTGAACTTGGCCTTATCCTGCATCATTTCCCATCAACTGTCTGTTGAATAGATATGAGGTGATTAAGAATACGTCAGCAAAGGGAATCAGAATCAGAGCCGGAAAAAAGTAAAATGCAACTTACCGAATTTGGGCAAGGAAGGGCAGAAAGCAAGCGCAGGAAAGAGCACCTCCCGCTGTGCAGAGAAAAAGACAGCAAAAAGTCAGCAACATTCAAACTCAAAGCAAACATCAAACATCATCAAACACACAGAATGAGACACTTTGATCTCGCCGGCTCCACAGGAAGCCAGCATCTTTAGAAAATCCTCCAAATGTAAATTAATTTACTACAGAAAAAGTTCCCGAGGCGCTGGTGTGCAACCGAACAGCAGACATCAGAGGGTTAAATCCAAACTCTGCAGCTCAGCCCACAGAGAGAGTTCAGCTGTGGTGAGTAAATCTTAACTCTGAGCCATGCATGTAGGTCCCCCATCAACACCCAAACTAACAAGCATGACAGAATTTTACATTACTCCTGAGTCGATTACCGAACACACAGGAAATCTGTTAGTGTTGGTGTCGCAGCTCATCATTACAGACGTCATAAAAACTATTTTTCCTCAGCAGGTAACATTTCCAGCTGAAGCCTTTTTAGGCCGTGAACGTTGGATGAAAATTTAGTACATGTAAGCAGACAGAGCAGACTTTTCCAGCAGTCTTTTAGCTGACACTTCAGTTACAAACTCACTGTGCTGTATTTCTTGCTATATGTGTATTATCGCCTGTGGATGTGCACCAGCGAAGAAGTTATATCTGCGGTTTGTTGCAGCCCTGCACAAACTTCAAACATAAATGAGAAGCATTCCATGTAACTGCTGTCCACACTAGTCTTAGCACTGTTTACACACTTTTAAAAACTGGCACAGTGATTTTACTCGCAAAGCATAAAACTCAGCACTGTATTAACTCAAAGCTGAAGTACGAAGGCAAGATGCACTGACGCCTCGTTTCACCACAACAAAAGCCATGACCATCCCAGACAAGGTTTAGTTGCATAACATCACCAGAGAGATCGCTCTGGTTTTAAACACAGGATGTTCTTTTCTATCTGCCTCAGAGTTTCAAAACAGAACTCATATTTACCAAGGACTGCCCTGCAGAAAATAACATTTGGATTTGACTGCCTTAAAATAGTGAACCTTTTTCAATACAATTGATTCAGTACCTCTGAAAGCTTTGATTACAGATTCAGGGATTATTTCAACGTTCCTCTAATGGTTTTTTGGTATAAAAGCTTTCACTAGAGGCAAGACGAAATGACTTTAACAAAAGAAATCTGATTTTTAAAGGTTGCTTACATGTTTTTTGGTCATTTGTGGGAAGTTTCCGACATGCTGGTAGTGTGTACAAAACTGGGCATGTGCAGACTTCTACCTACTGCAGACAACTATACAACAACTATGAATACAATCCCACTTTGAAAATCTGCATTCCTCACTCTTTTTCCTCCATTCTTCCTGGATTTTCTTTTGCAAATCTGAAAAATCACATGATGTAGCAGGGTTAACTACCCACAGTGGACTAATCCACCAGCGGGGGGAGCTCTTTGGCCCTCTGTCACACTCCAGACAGTACAGGCAGATGAATATTCAGAAGGCCCACCTAAAAAACAGATCAATAATTCCCTGCTGGAAAATGCTGTCTGACCGTGAGATAAAGCAGTGAAAATATTTGAAATATAGTGTACATTTAAGCAGATATTGATTTTTTTAGGTGGGCTTTTTCAAGGTGAATAAAATACATCTACGGCAGTACATTGCTTAAATTCACCTTAACTTCTGGTAGTTCTCATGTATTTTTACACCACAATTTACTAATTTACTGAAAACTGACTGGATAAGGGCCTCATGCAACTTTATAAAAAAAAAAAAAAGAAGCTTGAGTGTTAATTTAAAAGTTTTTTTAAGAATAGTTTTAATTAGCTTATAGCTAGAATTTATAATTCTACATTTAATACATCATACATTAAAAAAAATCTGACAATAAGTCTTTTTTTACAGTGTAAATGTTTGGAATTTAACAGTGGTGATACATATTTGATTATATGGTGCAAAAGCATGTTTTATTCTAGTGAGTGTGTTGCAACATGGTTATACAACACAGTAATTTTATGCAGCAAATGCATGTGAAAAGGTGTATAAGAACCGACAGATCAGAATGGTGTTAAAGCC
Organism: Apogon hyalosoma; assembly: GCA_037367295.1. NCBI lineage: Eukaryota > Metazoa > Chordata > Actinopteri > Kurtiformes > Apogonidae > Apogon > Apogon hyalosoma. Next base: position 10,287,811 of record JAPQRP010000018.1, read on the forward strand.
AACAATGCCCCATATCACATCACCTCCAGCAGCTTTTGTAAAGGTAAAGCATGCTGTCTAAACATCTGTCCTTAAGGTTACGGTGGAGTGTGCTTTTCCTCTGCTGACTGACATGCTTGTCTTTGCCCTGTCAGTGTAGAATAGCTGGAAATGTGAAAGCAGGACTCTCTCCTATACCTCTCCTTCACACCAAGAGACACGCCGCGGCCCCTCGGTCCCTCCAACCTGCCTCGAGGTCCTATAATCTTTTTACAATGTGTTGAAACAGAGCAATAAATCTGTTAGCTTACAATCTAATTTCCCTGGCCTTTTCCAGAAATCCTCATAAACTTTTGGCGCCCCCATTAACAGCCCTATTGAATCAGAGCGCTTAATCTGCTTCCAGGTGAGGGGTCAGAAAATGAATGCTTTGAGATCCATCACGCTGACGGGAGCAGAGAAAACTGGGCGAGGGAGAGCGCTGGAGAAAAGGGCAGCGTCTCTTCCTCATAGGTCAATAGCAGCCAAGAGAGTCAGTCATTCACTTTTTCCCTCACTGCCGCTCTCATTTTCCATTTAATATGGACATCCAATTAATGTGAGCATGTCTGGGGCGGCTTGGATCCCGGTGAATTATGGCCCATCATCCCTCCAGTTATGGCTTGGCAAGGAAGAGGAGAGGAGAAGTGACAGAGAGGTAGAGACAAGAGGATGAGAGGGAAATGAGGAAGAGGAAAGGAGAAATGAGAAGAGGAAACGAAAGGAAACAGATAAATAGAAACAAAGAAAGTAAAATAAAACAGAACAGGGGGGAAGAAAAGTCACAGAGAGGATTTGGTGAAGCAAGAGGAAATGATAAAAAAATAATAAGAAACAAGGATAAAACTGTAAAGACAGAGTAGTAGGAGTGGAAAGGAAAGGAAAGGAAAGGAAAGGAAAGGAAAGGAAAGGAAAGGAAAGGACAGGAAAGGAAAGGAAA
>JAPQRP010000018.1:10306477-10317595 GCA_037367295.1 Apogon hyalosoma
ATGTATAGAGAGAGAGAGAGAGTAAGTTTGGTAAGAATATGACAATAAAATGAATCAATGGGGTATTGTTTGCTTTCATAAATAAATGCAAGTGTTAAAACAAAGCCAGGTAGATAATAAGGCATAACAACAGAGATTTGCTGTGAAAAAAAAAAAAAAAAAGGAAAAATCCACTGTAGAGAGGGATACAAAATCATAGATAAAAGAGAAACTTATATGGAAGCTTGTTATCTGCTGCATTATTTCCAAAACTAACATTAATCCCATTTCAACTTACACGTGCATTTACAAGTATTTGTTCATCATATACAATTTTATCTTTTATTGAGCAAATTAGCAAGACTGTGAGGTGTTTTAGCTGCAAGTAGAGGTACGTAAAGACAAAAAAACTGGATGAATATTACAACTCCAAATTACAAGCTCATTGTAGTACGATAGATAAGTAAGCCGCTTCATTAAACACATTTGATAACCGTTTTTAGTGATAATATAATGTTCAAGATAAAGTCAGTGGATTGTTGAACAAATCATCATTTATGTGTCTAATATAAGTGTTGTTATTGTAATGATTTTGCAGTAAAATAACAGAAAACAATTAGCTTGTATGACTTCATACCAAGAATGACACTGTCTGTTCAGCATTTAAATTACTCAATACTCAGATCATTGGTAAATAGCCAGGATTTTTAAGTGGTAATGATTTTTTGTTTGGCATAAAGCTCCATTTTTACATGATGTACTGACTTGTTTGACCACTGCATTTTATTTCCCATGCAGATTTAGACTTCCAGACACTACAAGAGAATCCATAATGGGTTATTTATTTCCTTCAAACCATTTTTGCAATTTTCTGGATCATAAAGAAACTGATCTTTCCCACCATTTATAGCATTTGGGTCAATATTTCTGTCAGAAGGCTGCGTTCAAAATGAGATTGTCATGAGAAAGTGAAATGAAAAGCACATCCATGAGGGACGTGTGTGAGTGAGTGTGTTCGTTGAAAGTTTTCATCATATGCACCACAAGGGAAAACACATACGCTTTATATGTGCGTCTGTATGTGTGTTATTTGTCTTTCTCTTCATCGACTCGACCATCATACTGACCGAGCACCTGTGGACATCTGCCTACAGCCTGAGGTGATGTCCGCACCTTCATTTTTCTCAGACAATGAGTGGAATCATTTCCCCTCAACCAGACCTCTCCATCATTATTGACACAGAATTATTGATCAGGTCCACGGCCGACAAATTAGAACCTATTAGTCAAACTCTTTCTTCTAGTTTTGAAAAGACTAGGGAACAGAAGGTTACAAGTGTGAAGAAGCCCAAAGATCTGTGAGGTGGTTTATGTTGCTAAATGGTGATATGTTGTATATTCCAGGATTTTCTTTTTATTTTTTTATTTTTTTATTTTTTTGCCTGTTAAGGAGATTTATTAGCTGAATGCAGATTAAACAGCACACAAACCCACTTGCACAGCCCATAATTCAAGCTGTTGTCACCAAATCAACATTAGTCCAAGGAAGCTGCAAGAGGTTCCAGGTGAAATCTACAACATTGAAGTTAGAGAGCACACAGCCGCCTCACTTAATTTTTTTTCTTGATGTTTTGCCTGAGGCCTATCCTACTAAAGAGAAGTAATTTGGCTTATCTTATCCCAGAGACCTAGCAGCTGCTTTTTATTCTTTTTTGTGAGGTCTTTTTTCTCATTTAGTCCAACAAAGATTGTCCTCATAGATTGACCTTCTCTGTGCCTGCAGGCCGTTGCCCTCATGCCAGTAACTAGATAACACACTCTATCAGAGATTTGAGAAAATCATTGGGAAAGCAGTGGGGCTGATAGTGGCATCAATCCTAACCTGACACCAGGCTGGGTCAACCATTTATCTCTCCACACCGCCTCTGGTCACAACAGCGGCCATCTTGCTCTGCTACATCCTTCTTTAATAACCTTGGCCACGTCTCTTTGCAGACTGAGAGGATAAGAGGCCACGGCACTCCTAGCGCCTCGTCTGATCGCAGCTGTGTTGTTTGCATTTTACCCCTAAAAAAATCCCGTTCAGACTCGTTCACCAGTGTGCTTCAGATCGACAAGATTCTCCACTACAAGCAGTCAAGTTCACAAACACAAAAAGCCTAAGAAGAAGGTCTTATAAACTCGTTAGCGTTGGAGTTAATGGTGACTCCACTGTCATTAATTCCCCATGGTGTTTGACTTAAATGCTTCTATATTGGTGGAGTGAGAGATTCCCAGAGGCCTCCTAGCGCTGAGATCATTGTTTTTCACTTACTAACAATGAACTTATGATCAGAGCGCTGCGAGGCTTTTAAAAAATGCCCTGTAGGATCATTACAAACCCAATGTGTGCATCTGTGTGTGTATGTGCATGCCTGCGTATGTGTGTTTGATGCCAATGAGGCCGGCAGAGCAGCAGTGTGTCCGAGGCTCATCTCAGTGCTCTGTGGCGCAGCCAGGATGAGTGGGGAGGTTAAATGGGGCGTCATCAATCTCAATGAAGTGCAATTATTTTCTCACTTATTAATCATTGCAGGCTAATAGCTAGTGGCAAAGCTGGGTCCGCCATTTGTCAAACTTAGCAGATTTCTGTAATTTTGTTTCCCCGTTTCCCTCTAATGTTTGTGTAGACTTTGGCAGATATCTATGGAGGGCTGCAATAAGTCTGTGCCTCCAAGTATCTATCTCCTACCTGCACCGCAGAACTAACTGAACTTCTCGCTGTTTCACTGTGTGAGTGATTCTCTCCATTTCAGAGCTGAGTGACTATTTCATGGTCTGTGGCAGCACAGAATGGAAAGCTTTATTTGCAGGGAGCAGCATGGACGGCCTATTGATGGTTAACTACACTTACTGATGTGCAGTAAACTCGTAACATTACAATACTTCCACTGGTGGAATGCAACAAAGTGCATATACTCGAGCATTTAAATGCAATCTTGAGGTACTTGTACTCTCCTTTTTCTGCTCTTTTGTACTTCTTCTTCCATGCCATTACATCTTAGGGGTGGATATTATACTTTTTGCACCATGTTACATGTACACATCACATGTAGTTACTTACTTTACATGTTATTAACTCATGAAGACCCAAACAGCCACCAACAAACCAAAACCATCTACTGATCTAAAATGTTTAATAACTACTGAACCATCAATTCTATCACTACATGTAAATAATTGGTGTAAAATGCAGTTTGTCATCTTTTAATGGTCATCAGATATGACCCATTTGAATGTTCAGAGGCTCCGTAGTGAACGTGGAAACACTGTCGCCCTCTACACCATTGAGTCACCAGTAAAACCCATGGAGTTTGACAAATGACAGTGAATGGACACACTTGGTTTATGTTCAGTTAATGATGTATTTTGCTGAAAAAGTCACTTTTTCTTCAGTTTTCTCTGTTTTTCATATAATAACCCTAACTTTAATCTGAGCTTTTATGAACATCTATATAATCAGTAAATTAAATACAGGAAAATACTTGATGTTCACTGAAATTCCACAAAATACAGAGGATAATGTCATAATAAATGGTGATAAATCACTTAAGAAATGTTAAATATGGAGAAATATTATTTCAGGAACTGACACAAAAGAAGCACTGGGTCTTTATGGGTTAATGTAAAATAATAATCAACTTCAGTATCAGCAGATGTTGGCAGCAATATTGGCTAACGTTTGGCTCCTAAACCAGAAAAGAGTGGCTGACTGACTTAAAAGGGAGAAGAAAATCACTCAAAATATGTTAAATTTTTACTATTAGTTTGTCATTCATTCCCATATTGACTAATTAATAAGATGAGGTTGATTTTCAGTCTTGCAGTAAGTATTTATTTTGTTCATTTCAGTTTCATTGAGTTATTTTGTGTGCCACAGAAAGAAATATATTTAATTTCAGGATGCATAATATCAAATTTTTTAGAAGGATATCAGCTGATTATTCAGTTATCAGCTTGAATTTGCTTTAAAAAATATGCTTTAACTCAGCCTCTAATACACAATAACGAGAATGAGCTCAACAATTAGTGGTTTTAAGATATAAACATTAATGCATTAATATGTAGAAGTGTAAATGGTAGAACTTAAACTGATAAGATAGTTAAGAGCTGTTGTTCCCTCCTTTTCTAGCAGCAGAGCTACAACTCTGCTTCTGAAAGCAGTTGTCAAAAAAGAATCCAGGTTTCATTTATTTACTTCTGCACTTTTTTTTGCCACAAACCATGAATCACAACTCTCATCCAATGTTTTCTTACTTTTTCATAGCTGATACCACTGGTTAATGTAACGGACTTTGGCTTGTTAGTTTTAGTTTATTCAGAAATGTTCTAGTGGAAGACTTTCACCAGAACTTCTGTGGTTGTTTTCTTTTATTTAAATGTTGTTTATTGTTTAACTATTAGATTCTCAGTTAGCCCGGAGCTCATCGATGTTAAAGAAAGTGAAAAAAAAAAATCCCAAATGCAACAAGTCAAACTGTTTTATGGATCAACTCCAAAATTTGAGGAGTTCTTCCTTGCCTTTCACCAACATTGATGGAAATTGGTGAAATACTTCATTCATAATTACAGGTATCCATAATGAGATATAATCATTCTAGTTGGAAGTTATAATTGTAATTGAATAGTATCTTGGTAGTTCTGCACTCTGTTGATATCTTAAATATAATGTGATGGATGTTATAAACTGATCACAGGTGTTTTCAAACAGATTAAATATGTGATTGGCTGCTTTAATAACTGATCACTATTAAAATTATGTGAAACGTATCTATATTGTTCCCATAGAGATGATATTTTGGACTCACCTTTGTGTCTTCATTGAATCTTTTGATTTGGGCAGAGAGGAGAAAGCTGCTGAAGGAATGTATCTTCATATTCTGTACTTCCCCCCTCTGATATCTACCTTGCACAATGCAGGGCTTTAACATAAATCTGAATATTTCTAACACTGTGACATTGCCACCACCACCTCACCCAGACATTGAATACGTGTTGATTGTTTGGGTCGGACCTCCTTCACATGGGCATTAAATTTATACTTTATTAGCCTGGATTTTCTGCAACAAAGAACTGCATCCTGCAAATAAATCTTTCCATTCTGTGCTGAAGCAGACTATGAAATAACACTCAAGTTAAAACAAAGAGAAGGGTAGAAATCATTCTTTGTTACATCTGCAACATTACCATTACAGTTAACGCTTTCATTAACCATGATTCCAGCTGCAGCATGTTAAGAAAAAAGGCCAAACAACAATGTAAGGAAAGCAAGTACTGGGTTCAGTATTTACACCAACACTTCTGAATGCAAATATTGTCTGTTTACCTCTGAGTGAATTACACTATGAATAAATCACCCTTAAAAGAAAATCACACACTGTGTATGTGTATTTTTGTATATGCTGTTCACAAACTAATTCACCTTATAAACCAAATAATGTGCAAATGAAAACAGAGGTTAATGAGCCCAGATGCTCATTATTGCTTTGCTCATGTATAGAAAATGTCCATTCAACATAATGGATGTTGCACACCATTTAGTTAATAGACATAATTTTAATGCAAAACATAAACTTAAAACTGTAATGCATAGAAGTTAAAAACTTTCCAGCAAATTGTGAGCATTTGTTCATTTCACTAAACAATGTGTGTATTTCTAGTTAAAGATGGTGTAGTGTCATTTATTTTAAAGAAAAGAATCTGAATACTTTTTCTGGTAATGTCAATTTTAACAATGTTTTAATTCACACATATGTATAGGTAGCAGCTGCACTATGGTGTTTTCTTTGCATTCTCTTATACCTTGACTGTATGGAGCCAGGGATAACACCATAAGGAGAGACTTTGCCTTGCAGCGGTATGATATTTTCCAAGGCTTGTCTGCAGGATGCAGAGGCTCAGCAGCTCTGTGTGCCAGATGTGCAACGTGCTGTTGCCCAGAAGTAGAAAAATGACTGTTTGTGTTTATAGTTGTTTCCCCTGTTGTTTTAATGTCTAAATTGTTTTTACAATGTAATAAAAGGCGAAAACTCAAAATAACAAGGAACTTTAATTTGTCTTTTTTCACCTGTGTATCAATGAATCATTCAGATGTGCACATACAGTTGCAGAAAAAATTATTAGACCATCAAAAGTCATCAAAAACAATGGTTATGCAATCAAGTACTATGTCCTGTGTGTTTCATGTGACTAAAACAGGCAGAAAAGAAAACATAGAATGCTAAAAGCATTGTTTTTGTCAGTACAATGCCATAGCTATTGATGTAAGAACTGAAGTGATTTGGTTATTATCAAGAAAACCATGGAAAATGGATAGATATCAGCTCTGAAATCAAACTCTTATGAGCTATTTCTGTTGTTATCATTGTATTTGTCCAAACAAATGTACCTTTAGTTGGACCAGGCATTAAAATAACAACAAATTGAAGAAAACAAGGGTGGTCTTGTGATTTTTTTCTGTGACTTTATGTTTAAGTTTTAACCACTAAAGTGAGTCTTGAACCTTCAAAGTGAAGATATTTTGGCTGGTTTCCACCTCGGGGTGAGCCTTAAAAGTGCTTAGTTTCAGGCTACAGATGAAATAAGGTTTAAGCATTCCGTTGTTCATATGGTTTCTATAGTGAGATAGTGAATGCAGTTTAACAGCAGGTTCCCTCATGTGCGTGTAGAGAGGAAATAAGATGGAAAACTTACTTACATAACGTCATTATTGTTTGTGTTCAATGAAATGCAACTAGACTCATTATAATTTAACCTCAACAGTCACACCACTTCATTTGGGTGAGAATAAGGGATGCATTGATGCATAAATAGTTGGCTGACATCTCTGATTGGCCCAGAGCTAAATGATGAAGAGGAGACAAAAGTGTGTTTAAAGACAGTGAAATTACACAGCCCTGTGGATGTGTGGGGACTCACAGCACTGTCACCAAGAAATGTGAGGAATTCATTAATGAATTTGCGGTCACAGTGGGACATCTAGTGGCAGAAATGTATAAGTACAGCCTGGACTGAGAAAAAGAAAAGAAAGAAAGAAAGAAAGAAAGAAAGAAAGAAAGAAAGAAAGAAAGAAAGAAAGAAAGAAAGAAACCCTTCAGATGCAGACAGTACAGAAGAAACAGAAAAAACCTGCCACACCATTTGAAATGTTAGACATAATATATGACCACTGAATAGAAAACATATTAACCACAATATATGGCGTGCATACTGTATGCCATTCATAACATCACAACAAAATAAAATAATATAAAATAAAATAAAATACTTCAGTACTCTTTTGGAGTAAATAAACAGGACATAAAGGTTTACATTTAAATGAGGTGTGTAAATGATTTATTCCATCCAAGTGTAGAAATTTAAAAGCCACAGTAAATATCATGATAGTTTGAGAATAAACCCAGAATTTTATAAAAATGGGTACTATTATAGGTACAGTCTGTAATGTTAAAAAGGAAAAAATGTAGGCATTTCCTAAAGATATACATATTATATGTGTTACAGTTAACTGTGATAAAATACTTAGTTTTTTCTCTTAGAAAATAATTGTAATCTAAATGGGGATTTTACTTGTCTTTCGCTCATGAAAATGTGTAATATTTTGACTTTTTCTCCATGAGAAATTATGACTTTGGTCTCTCTTCTATCTTCAGTGTGGCTCTAATCCTCATTCAAAGGAATTAAAACAACTAGTATCTTAAAATATAAGAAAAGGTAAATGGGGAGGTATTATAACATCAAACTTATTGTATACCGTAATTTTATCCCATCTTGTCCCTCAAGTATTAACCAGAACTCACCACAAGAGGTCCTCCTCATAACATAAAAGAGGAACACAACACATGACAAAGGTTAAACCCTGTACGAATGCATTAAATAATTAATAAATCTACTTTTTTCTTCCCCCAGACACAGTGACTCAGACAGATTTATGACTTTACATGAGCCAAAAACTTTTATAACCACACAGGCCTGCATTTATTCATCATAGTCCAAACTGACATGAATCACTTGAGATTAATGGAGGAAGGAATGGAATGAATTTGCAGATATGTAAGTAAATGTAGATTCAAATATAGACTGATGCTTAAGCAAGTGGGCTTGAAAGTTCATAAGTTTCCCTCGTTTCATTACATGTGGAGTTATTTTTATTTATTTATTTTAACGAACAGCACAACAGTACAATCAAATATCACAGGCATCAGACAATACAGCATATTATAAAAAGACAGCACAATTATCAAAAGGGGATGAAATCATTCAGCTTTAAAGGATTCTTGGTTCACATTTATAGATGTTACTTTTTTGAGTTTATCTGGCATAATGAATTGAATAAATTTTGGATTCACACGTCTTTTTTTGTTTTTTAATTTGGAAAAAAAAAAGATGTTTCTGAATACGAAGTGTCCCTAATAAAATAAATCACAGCTGATACTGTAGACTTTGTTTACCTGGTTACATCACCTCTCCTTACCACTGATCACATAACCCGTGCGTGATCTTTTGTGTTGTTTTCGTTGTACTGCTCCTTTCCAGAGGTCCACAGCTCCACATATGGTCATAGTGTCTCCACCCACTTACACTATGCTCCCACTGTTGTCGTCTCTCCGCCCAGTGCGTGAGTGTGGAGGTCTGGAGTGGACGATAACAGTGGAAACTGGGCAGGGTTTGACTGCACATGAAAGCAGCCTGGGTGTGCGTGGATTCTACTGTCTCTTTACACAGATGACACGCCGTTTTCCGACGTGACGTGGGGTTGTAACTTCTCTCTGACATTTCGGATTCCTGTGGGCGTTGCTGCTCGGCTCCGACACCAGCGATCCGTTCTTGCACAACTTTGGGAACTATGTGGATTTGTTGGAAGGGCTGAAAAGGAATGCGCGGATTTGGTTGCTTTTCCTGGAAACAGTGTCGTGACTCGGATCGAGCCGTAGCGTCTCTTTGCGTAATTTGGTGGTTTTTTTTACGCTTGCAGTCGACAGGAAACATGCAGCACGATGTGGAGCTGCACCCCTGCCTTTAACAGAGTGTTTACCTGCGTGGAAACAGAGCAAGGTTGCAGCTCCTGCCCGTGGAGGCTCCATGGGTGACCGCCGTGCGTAACGCTGGCGCTCCATGGAGCACTGGTGGAGACGCCGCTCTGCGCAAGCCACACTTTAACGCAGTGAGAGACACTTGAAACAAGATGAGTCAAGAGCAGGACGGGATATCTTTACCGGTGCCTTGCTTTGGGGTTTGTCCCGGCAGAGAGACCCTCGGAGCCGGGGAAAGCACAAGCGGCAGCAGCGGTGGAGGAGGAGGAGGAGGGGGATCCGGCGGAGGTGGCGGAGCCCTGGGCATCCCCGCAGCCGGGACTTTCTGGCAGGATTCGGTGGTCAGCAGCGGGGGGATCAGCCCGTCTGCAGGGGGATGCCCCATGGACAGTGCAGGGTTGCTTTCCACCGGGAAGTGCAGCAAAAGCAGGCCGGTGTCGGTGGCCTATGTGCTGAACAGTGAAGCGAACCAGCAGAACAACGCGGAGAACCTGGCCCTGCAGTGTCTGAAGGACGCGTGTGATACGGTGGGAAGCAAACTGGAGACGGTCAACTTTGGAAAACTTGACTTTGGGGAGACCTCGGTGCTGGATCGCTTTTACAACGCAGGTGAGTCAGACAGGAACAGAGTGATGGGAAGTCACTGAGTCCACCCACCCAAACACTCACACTCTGTTTACAACCACTTCAGCTTCAGTGTTTACTTTACGCTCAGGGGCAAATGTACTTTTTACTCCACTTCAAGTATTTGACAAATTGAGGTACTTTTTAGATGCAAACTGCTTGTGTCAGTGTGTTTCCAGTTTCTGTCTCTGCTTAAAGTTGCATTAAGCTGTAGTTATCTCAAAGGGGCCACTTAAGGAACTTTATTGTGCTTTAGTCCTGTTATTACTGACGTCATAAATCAAACAGTAGATTGATGTGGAATAAAATGACAATTCTGACAAGAAATTTTCCAATCGAAAATGACATGCTGTTCTCAGTTTGCACCCTACTGGAAAAAAGTACATCCCTGTCTTATTACTCTAAACAAGATTTTTTTTTTTTTTAATTGTCCTGAAGAAACTTGCAATGCCCACTTTTTTTGTTTTTAGAACAACAGTTGAGCAACAGGGTGAATAAACACTGTTGCCCATAAAGATGGACTAATATCATTTTCAAACACTTTTCTCTTTTTATTCCTATTTATATACATCAGTAATCACCTTTAACCTTTTGGAATAATTGCATACTGTGTCCTTGTTTCACTTTATCTATCAAGAGTAAATCACATTCAGTCACAGTCATTTCATGAGAAGATGTGAACAGGTTTTACTCCAACTTGTAGAATACAACAAAACTTATAGTACAACAGCATAGATCAAAAGAAAACAGAGTGGTGGAAAAAAGTTTTTGGACACGTCATGCATTTGTGATCTATTGCATTAAGAGTCACTCTCAGGTCATTGAACTCAGCCAAGTATTGTTCCATTCCTGAAACCCACATCTCCTGCATGTGCAGGTTTCCATCAAGGTCAAAACTGGATGTTTCAGCAAGATAATTTCCTTTGAAACACATCCAAAGCATAACATGTTGAAATTACCAAGAATTTAGTTTTGTAAGTTTTTCCTCTTAACAGTAAATAAATAAAAAAAAAAATCATTTGCATTTGTTTGTGTGTGTCTAATGGAGCCACACTGTTTGAAACAACAAAGTATTTCATCATGATAATTGAGATGTGTAAAATTTTAAGGGTGTCTGAAACTTTTTCCACTACTGTGAATTAAACCAGGCATCTGGCATCTCACAGAAAACAGTGTTTTTTCTCTGAACTTCTTGTATCATCCAATATGCAACCAAAATTAAAGATTAGAGAGAAAACACAAAAAGCATATTTATTCTTCCTTGTTTAATATCCCATTAGTAATGTGATGAGCCCACATGAACCAGTCCCCCTCCAGCTACTGCAAACATACTGCTCTAAGTCTGACGCTTCATTATTAACCCATATAGACCCAGTGTTACTTTTCCGGCAGTTCCCAAATGAATTTTTCTCTCTATTTAACCTTTCTTAAGCAATTTATCACC
>JAPQRP010000018.1:10320358-10346441 GCA_037367295.1 Apogon hyalosoma
CCAACTCCATGGGTTTTACTGGTGAATCAATGTTGTAGAAGATGACGGTGTTTCCACATTCACTACGGAGCCTCAGAGCGTCCAAATGGATCATATCTGATGACCATGAAAAGACGAATAACTATTTTACACCCATTATTTACATGGATTGATAGGATTAGTGGATCAGAAGTTATTAAACATTTTATACTGGTAGATGATTTCGGTCACTAGCAGTTGTTTGGGTCTTTATGGGTTAATAGTTTAATCATGATGTATGCTATTGTACCAGTCAGAAGGACCAAACCAGTTCTTCTGTGTCAGTATATTGACTGCATTTTGCTGCTCTTTTACTTCAGTGGGACTCTTACTACTAATAGAGTCCTTTTGCGTTTCTGTCAAGGATGGGAATAATTCTTCACTGCAGGAAGAAACCTTTGAGATTAGAAAGCTCTGTCAAGGTAATAACACGACTCAGATCAATCGTCTAAATGCTTTGTATCTGCTTTACCTCAATCTTTGCTCTGTTATAATGATTAAACTATAATATCAGTAGTCACCCCTGAAGAGCGTTACTTCACCTTCACCGCGCTGGAATACACACGTCTTTTCACACATAGTTGCAGAGGTCAAAGGTCATTGCTTCGCTGCATCACCTCTGTTGTAAGTGTTTGCCTGCAGGTTGCTGTGAGCTTCCTAAACACAACACTGAGCTCAGCGTGTCAGGGCTTGAGGCTGCAGCTTTCATGCCACCATTATTTCCATACTGTAGTTTTTACACAGAACAAAAGCTGGAACTCATTGAGGATGTTTCATTCGCTCCACAAATGTGGGGTTGATTGGATTGTTAAATTTTCCCCCACGCATAGTTTCCCCCCTTCCATTGTGCACCTCTTGTATTGTGTCGGAGTATCTGATGCTGGACTTTCCACTGGAGAAACATCCTTGAACCCTCTGAAAGCACTTTCCCCTGTCTTATTCATACTGTGTAGTAGCTAGCTGGCTCGTAATCCTTCTGGAAATGTTCACTTGCATAATAAGCAAGTTCGGAAAGCAGACCTTTAAGGGATTGTGGTCAAATAAAAAGCAGCTGTAATGTACAGGGCTGTGTTTTCGGAGCCAGGAACAGCAGCCAATGTTTGCATTTCACTGAGAAATACTGTATATGCTGTTGGCATTTGTACAGCCACTGTTGCATCCACAAGATGCCTATAGCTACTTTTAGATACTATACTCAACCCTGGTGCCCTTTAAAGAAAAACACAAGCAACATAAAAGAAAATTACATTAAAATCCAACTCTGTTTTGATGGATGAGATCACTGTTTTCTTGTTTATTTCAGTGAGATGCTAAAAAAACCCCAAAAATGTACCTAAAAGAAGCCTCCTATGTATTATAATGTCCAACCTTGTGATCTAATGTATTTTTGGAGTACCGTAAGTCTAAATGCATTGAATAAGGTTTCTATAGCAACTGCTGTATTTATTAACCGGTGTCTCTACAACTTTTACATATACAGAAATGTCAGGGTAGAGTGTGTTTCATATCCCATTCATCATAAATGTGCACAGTAAAAAGAAACAATGTCTTGGTGTCAAAGAAAAAAAATCAATGTTTACAATGTTTTATGCTGCATCATAAAAAAAAAAAAAATCAGCAACCAAATGCTGCTGTTGATGCTGTGATGTTCTCTTGTCAGTAAATAGATTAATACTACCATGCAGTCTACAAAACGTCAGCAAAACAAACTTTTTTTCATTTCGCGCTGTCAAATACTTAAAAATACTCCACAATCTCAAAAATTAATAGAAAGAATAGAGCAGCAATGACTGATCATTCTACTAGTTTGGGAATTTATTTTAATAAAGTTTTAAAAGAAAATCCTCTGATTCCATTTTCATAGATGTGAGTTATTATATATATAAAACTTTTTATTTCTACAGGTAGTTTCATTGACACACGCAGTCTAATTTACAAGAGAAGCCATTTTGGACAGACATAAAGCATTATCATTTTGTTAGTATTTACCAATTTCTTCACTTCTTGATGATAATAAATTGATTATATTTAGGGTTTGGACCATTTTGGGGAAACAGCTAAAGGTTAAGCCTCTTTATTATCCCTATAAGGCAGTGTTTCTCAAACTGTTGGGCAGGCCCCCCAGGGGGGTGCAGAGGCCTGTGTGTGGGGGGGTGTCACTCCTGGGTGTTTTTTTTTTCCTTCAGGTTAGAACATGTAGCAGGTGGGATTAATGATTTAGTGTTGGAGCACCCTGGATGCCTTTTAGGGATGTACAACAAACTAATCTACTGCCATGGTGATCCGTCACTAGACTAGACGAAGAGTTTAGGTTTGGAGAATGGACAAGGACTGGACTGGAAAAGAAAAATGTGCAATGTTTCTGTTTTTTGCACAGTTTGTACAGTTTGCACTTTAATGTTCTGAGATGTGCAATGGAAAAAGTAGCTTTATTGTCATAGTTGTAAGATAATTGCACATTTCCTGTTTTTGTTTGGAAAATAATTTGTCTCAGGGGGCAATGTTGTTGAGTTTATTTGTATTGTTCAAGCAAAAATCTTAAGTTATACAAATTATTCAAGGAAAAGCAAAAAGTATTGTTACAATATTGATGTTTCTTTCCATAAAAGTTATAATTGCACCACTGTTACAATGTTGTTTGGGTTCGGGGGGGCTGGAGATTTTTCATCCTCCAAAGGGGGGGCCCTGAGAGAAAAAGATTGAGAACCACTGCTGTGAGGAAACTCCAGGTCTGCATGATACCCATCCTAACACTCACAGCACCTAGCAATTAGCACACTAGAAGCAGTGAGCTGCCATTGAAGGCACTCAGGGACCAGCTCCAGATCTTGGTCAGTACCTTGGACAATGGGTGCTGACAGAAGAATTAAAATGCAAATTCAACACAGTCCTGGTCTGAATGGGAATCCAACACTAGACCTTCATGCTGTGAGGCTGAAACACTCACCACTATAAAACCACACAACCCAAATGTCGATATTTTTCATCCTTTTATGCCATTTTATAGATCGAGCAGTTAATTAATTGAGAAAACAATCAACAGATTACACAATAATGAAAACAATCATTAGTTTCAGACCTAGATTAAACATCTTTACTTGGATAATGTCTTGAAAGATTTACATGTAGCGCAGTTATCACTATAGGCCATTTTCTGTAAATCAGGACTTCTATTCTGTCAAATCCAGTTGATAATGTGTCTTAAGGCCACGTTTTACTCAACAACAAATAGAATCTTATAAGTAGAACAACACACTCATTACTATTCTTACTGGAACATCCATGGCGCAAAGCAGCATTTCTTTTTATGCTGATGATTAACTGTCCTTCATTGAAATGTCTCATTGAAATAGTGGGTGAGTCATAGAGAAGTACAGTAATACAGAGAGTAAAACAGTAAAGTTAGTGTGGAATTAACCAAAAAGGCAGTTAAAGAAATGTCAAAATACAGTTATGTCAAGCCATAAGAGGTAACGGAAGCAGCAGACAGGCTTGTTGCTTATCATAACATCGCATTATTAGTTGTACAAACATTCACTCAGTTCTCTCTCTCTCTCTCTCTCTTTTTATTTTTTTGTTGTTTTCCTCTGAACTACTGTGGAATTTTCTCATAATTCACATGGGAGGTAGGAAGAGGCATTTTCCCAGAAACATGCAGTATCTGCTCACATACACATTGGTGCATCCTCTTCCTGAACAAGCACATAGCAGAGTGAAGGCCAGGCAACAAAACCTCCAAACAATGAGCTCAGAGCCAGGCTGCAGCTTGTGGATCGATGTTATTTTGGAAAGATAGTTGACTGTACTGAAGTGCAACAGACTCTGCATCATCAAACCATGATGCACGGGAACATTCAGAAAAAAAGAAGTCAATATAAACAGGGAGACCAATGTTATGCAAGTTGCTGAAAATGAGTTGTTATTTACAGTTATTATAAGTTACTTCTCTCAAAAGGTTTATTGAATACCTCACCAGTTTTTCCTGGAAAGTAATGTTTGCATTTCATTCAAATAGAGCTCCAACATGTAATGAATTAGGTGTGAACTACTGGTGACTGAATATCTGAAAAATAAATAACAGCACAGACAGCAAACAGAATATATTTGAAAACATTTCAGAACATAATTGGCCTTTGAGAAACACAGATCAGCTTTTTCCCCCATTTTATAACATTTTATACAACATACACCTAATTGAGTGAGGAAATAGTTGATCAGTATTACTAATAAGCAGATTACTCAACAATGGAAATAATCACAGCCCTTTAAATGTCCATCATAGCTCTATTGTTTTAGTTTTACTGTGGGACAATGTGGAACAAGACGACCTGTCTATCATTTTGACCATCATCAGCATGATGAGAAGTAAATTGTGTAAGATACAGTATGTTTTGACAGTCCTATTTACTGAAGTGTCAACAGGCCTTTAAATAAAGTTGAATTTAATACTCATTTAACAGAGCAAATTGAAAGGACATTTTTATTTCCAGCTCTAAAAGCACATGGCTTCAATAGTCGGCTGTTGTGCAGTTTGGTTTTAATGCTGATTGATTCTTGGTTCACCCCTTTTTCCCCACAAAACTTTGTCTCATATTGTGATTGACTTGTTTTTGACTGAGTAGGCAGCTAAAATTATTGCTAATGTTAGTTTAACACAAATATTCTTTATGGAAATGTACAGTATAAATCATGGCTTGAAAACATAAATGTTGTTTTCATCAAATGTAAAAGAATAAAAAGATAACAATGTGTTTTGACCTTTGACCACCAAAATCTTGTAATTTCATCCTTGAGTCCAAGTGATAAAATTATTGTTGTTCTAATGAAAAAAAAATATTGTTTAGGGATTGATTCAGAATGCTGAGTTTTTAACAGGACATGGAGTATTTCATCACTGAAGTCAGAGGTAAAGAAAAAAAAAAGAACTGAGAATGCAAGCAAACACAGCCGGATGCATTTATTGTATTTCATGTGAAGTTAATATGGAGTTGGTTTTGCATATTTTTGAAAATGTTTTTGTAAATATTCATTAAATAGTTGTATTCTGTGCACCACATTTTCATTGTATTATGGTGTTGTTTCATTTACTGTTTTTATAGACTTATATAACAAGCAGAGCTGCAAATGTATCCGGGCCTTAACAACTGTCAAAGTTCCTCATGTGGCCCCATAAGAAAATTAAT
Source organism: Apogon hyalosoma (assembly GCA_037367295.1). Taxonomy (NCBI): domain Eukaryota; kingdom Metazoa; phylum Chordata; class Actinopteri; order Kurtiformes; family Apogonidae; genus Apogon; species Apogon hyalosoma. The sequence goes on from JAPQRP010000018.1 coordinate 10,325,560, forward strand.
TGCCCACCCATGTTATAAATCATGGTCCAAAAGTATAAATGCAACTTAATCACATGTCAAAAATAAGGATAAAAATCTGTTTTGTGAGGTCACAATAGCCTGACCTTGGACTTTTGACCACCACAATGTTATCAGTTCATTCTTGAATCAACATTAACATAAAATTTGATATCATTCTGCAAAACAATTCCTGAAATACTGTGGCAAATGGATAGACAGTCATATAGAGATGCACCCTGGATGCATTTAATAAAGAAAGCGACAGTAACAACCCCATAGATCATTGCAAGCAGCCGACCCATAGATAATGTGGGCTTTGTTGTTAGTAACATCTACATCTTGTTCTCCTGAATATAATAGTTATTGACTAGTGAGCGATTGTGCAGCCATTTGTAACCTGTAGTGTTGTGTTAATAGTGCAGCCACAGATAGTCATATTTATCATGGTTCTGTGTGTCCTCATTTGTGCTGTTCTGCCTGTAATGGCAAGCTGATTTAATGGTTGGAGCCATGGTATGCAGGGCCTGACCTCTACAGTTGATCATTACATTGCATTACCGTGTAATTTACATTGAGCACAATGGGTTTCTCAACAATTCCTGAGCACATTGAAAGCAGCTTTGTCTCGGCCTGAGTGTTTGCTTTCCTCTTGTTTTGTGCTGAGAGGTGGAGACTCTGTTCTGCCACCAGCACTATTACAGAGAGCAAACTGATTTAAGGCAACAGCGCTTTACTTTATTGTCATGTTGTGACAGCTGAAAGGGAAATATTTTTGTGTGGAAGGGAATCGGCGCTCAGGTATTGAGGCTTGTGGAGTACTGTTTACCACTTAAACGTCACCGAATCAAAAGTTAACAGACACACAGTGGCCCCTCACATTTCCTCATCAATAAAAAACAGGTTGAAATGTGCAAACATCCCTTCAACGGACCAGGAAGTTGTTATTGTTGAAAGTAAATTTGTGTTTCCCCTCGAACACAAAACTGAGGCTTGTAATTAATGATTAATATATTAAGTGATCTATTCTTTTCTATCTGTGGCCCATAAAGTTGGAGTAAAATATATTCACCTGTTTTCATGACATGAATATGACAGTGTGATTTAATCGTGATAGATAAAATGTAACCGGGACCCAGTATGTAATCATAGCACCTGGTCAAAGGTGATTACTGATGTGTATAAATAGGAATAAGATGAGGAATGTGTCTGAAAACAAAATAATTCCAACTTTATGGCAAACATTGTTCACCTAGTTGCTGAATTAGTGAATTCTAAAACAAAAAGGGGCCATTGCAGGTTTCTTCAGTCCATCTTTCTAAAACGATCCATAAAATGTTTTTTCTTCAGAGTAATAAGACAGAAAAGTACAAATTCTTTGGTGGATTGGGTTGCAATCTGAGAATAGTATGCATTTTTGATTGGAAAATGACAATTTTTGGTCAGAATTGGCAATTTATTCCACGTCAAACTACTAATTTATTTATCGTGTCAGCAGTAATAACAGGTCTACAACACAGTAAAACTCCTGATGGCCCCTTTTGGACATAATATTGCAACTTTAATTAACTTTCTGCATAAAATCAGGCAAAAACAATCAAATTTTCACCAATTTCTGTGTTTGCAGATATTAGATTTGCTGCCTGCAAACTGAAAAATTAAACAACACATAACATTGAAACTGTAGACTTGGTCAGTGCACAAATGTAATCCTTTCACAGTGGGCGAGGTGTCACTGTGTCCAGTGTCAACAGTGCCGGGTGTCAGCTGACAGCTTCTTGTTGAAAGCCTTTTGGGATTCAACAGCATAAGACAGTACACTCAGCCTCCCCACAGAAAGGCCACTGCTCAGAAATCCCATCAGCTGGCCCTCTGCTAAGATGTTTATCCTCCTTCATGTTTACTCTGCATGCTTGGCTGCTCAGCAGAGGTTAGAGAGCACAAGGTCACAAGGAATTAGCCTGCAGGCCACTCAGTAATGTCTGGGGAAAGCTGCCTACACCGCTGTATGAAACACAAAGATCACATGTGTTACACTGAGGAGAACCTGTGATTTTATCTTAATAGAAAGGATGTTTTGCAACTGAAATCAAAGAAAGGATAATTCATGTAGTACCTTTATTTCTAAGTAAAACCACCTGTTCGAAGGAGAACACTTAATGATACCAATATACAGATGTGTGTAAACAATGAGCTTTATACTTTGATTCACTGGTGGTTTTGGAAGTTATATCTGTGCTCTGGTAGGCTGTTGAGTTCTTTAAAACTAATAGAAGCAGTAAAAAATAAATTAATATTCGCTGAAACTAGACCAATAAAAGGTGATAATGTGGCTTAAAATCAGTAAAAGATGTCAGAATAGTGAGAAGAACAGTGTGAATCACAATCTAAGTCTGTTCTGCCTTTTTCTTTATTGTTGTCAAATGCACGCTGCATCAGTGATAAAACACGTCATCTCTTGCCTTGACATTTTTGCATACACTACAGACTTTAAACTCTCAGCCTGGCTTGATGTAGTGTTTCATCATCGTCTGTAAAATGGGTATTCTTAGTCTGAACATGCGGCTAAATGTAGTATTTAACCAGTGCAGAAAACCTAGGGTAAAAGCGACTGCAGGCGGCGAAGCGGTGTATCAAAGGTCTTTTCGGAGGTCTGTTGGAGGCGAAAGGCAGCGGGTATGCAGCGTCTTTCCAAACCAGAGGAGGGTGAGAGGGAGTTGACTCACGCCGCTGCTAGTCTGATGATAAGGCAGCAGAGGTTTTCACTTGACTCAAACACTGGGGGCCTGAATCATGGAGCAGGATTAAAAGGGTTAGTGAGGTTACTTCTGGTTCAGCCCTGGGTTTCCAGTGCTGCGATTTAGCCAGTGTAAATCACCATAGTAGCTTACACCACACACGTAATGTACTCTGGAGCAGGTGATGTTCAAGATAGAGGATCAAAACACTACTGACCCCTATTGACCCATCAGATGTAGAAAAAAGACATTTCTGCATAGATAGTTATATTCTAGAGCATCTGAGCTCTTCTCTTATGTATAGTGATATAATATGTACTCATGAAATATTTGAAGCCTTGGACCTTCTGATCTTGTAATGTGCTACTTGACAATAAGCCTTCTTACCAGCATGAATCCTGTTTTATACTTGTTCTTTATTTGCGAGACCATTTAACAAGATATAGAGATGAGCTGAAAGAGTAAGGCTTAAATTGTGTTCCACATCTAAGAATGCATTAATGTTCTTAGATGTATTCTTAGGGTGAGTATAATTATACTCGGATGTACTCGTGACTTTGTGTAGAATATTAATGTAAGCATTCACACACAATGAGCAGTGTGTTGTCAGCTTTCTGTTCTTGCTTTAGCCATGATGCTAAAACAATCCCATATCTGTTCTTGTGAGAATTAAGCAGCTGATCTAGACCATGTTTGTTGTTGATTATGCAATCCAGTATTTGTAACCTGGAGCATTGCGTTAATAGTGCAGGCACAGATATGTTGTTGTTTGTCGACGGTTGCTAACTCTTATCCAGAGTTGGAGACCCTGGATGGAAGATGTTGATAATTGGGATTGTTTTAGGCATTGTTGAATGGGGTTACGGAAAGAGATCTGGAGTGTGTTGTGGATGCATATGGGATATCAGCCAGTAACGATAGATACTATATTTAACCCATAAAGACCCAAACAGCCATGGGTGACTAAAACCATCTATTGATTTAAAATGTTTAATACCTGTTGATCCACTAATCCTATCAATACATGTAAATAATTGGTGTAAAATACAGTTTATCGACTTTTCACGGTCATCAGATATGACCCATTTGGATGTTCAGAGGCTCCGTAGTGAACGTGGAAACATCATCATCTTCATTCATTCATTGATTCACCAGTAAAACCCATGAAGGTGTTTTTTTTTTTTTTTTTTCACCTGTCTTGTCCAGCATCGTAACAGCAGAATGGTATCCTGCCTGCCTTTTGCTGCTGAACAAATTTGTTTTGCCAAGGGGTACTTCATAAAGTATATGAAGCTCCCCTTGATATTCTACTGTCTTTATTATGAGTTTTGTTGAACCACATTTCAATGCCGGACCTGACATGGAAAAATTGGGGGGGCTCACAAGAAAATATCAGCAATACAAACAATACCAACCATGGTGATAATTATAATTGTAACAATAACTAGAAAAAGAACTGAGTAAACTGGGCAGAAAGACAGAAAGAAACAAACAGATAAACAAAACAAAGAAAAAATTAAATAAAATAAATAAGACCTATTCAATGAGGAATATAAGAAAAGAAAACATTAACAGAATATCATAAACGACTGCCCAGATAATACCAGCAACAAATCCACACAACAACAGATGTGTGGATTGGAAAACCCATGGAATTTAATCAATGACAGTGGATGGAGACATGCTTTTGCTTCAGTTAATGATATCTTTGCTGAAAAAGTAAATTTTTCTTCAGTTTTCTTTGTTTTTGATATAATAACCATCAGCTGTAATCTGAGCTTTTGTGAACATCTACATGATCAGTAAATTAAATATAGGAAAATACCTGATTTTCACTGGAAAAAAGCAAAATAAAGAAGATAATATTACAATAAATTATGAAAAATCACTTACGAAAGGTTAAATAGAGAGAAAAATGAATTTGGCAACTGACGCAAAAGTAACACCGGGTCTTTATGGGTTAAGATGTAGTTTCACAGGATGGTGTTGGTAATTTAATTCCTTTTTGTGGTGCAGAAATCAATTAAAAATGTCAATGTGCATAGATTTACCAATTACAATCAGGGAAAGAGGCCTTAATTAATGAAACAACTGTCCTCTCTTACACTGAATAAAGACATCATTGTCAGAACTAGTAATACCAGACAAGTCTATAACAAAACATAATATAATACTAGTTATATCAGACTTCAGTCCATGGTGAAATTTCTGCCTCTGCTGAATTCTAGCAAACGTCCTGTCAAATATAACTGTAATATCTGTGCATGTACACCTGCAGAAACCTGTCTCAGACTTGGAGAACTGGTTTATCATCAAGAAATAGTGAAGCTGTGTAAACCATCCTGACAGTTTATGTCATGGACATGACAAACAGATAAAGGCCAGCGCAAGAGTGTAAATATAAAAGTGAGGATGGTTTCAGCCCAAGCATGATGGTGATCAATGTGGGTTCCCACAACAGGAAACTGTCACAACACACAATGCTTGATCAGCATTTTTATAGCTGTGGGCAAAAGTTTTGGAAGTGGCGCAATGTTTTTGTATGTATTTTTTGAGGTGCACTGAAGTGTAATTGAAAGCATTTCATACATTTCAAAACTTTTATTGGCAACACTGCAAAAATCTAAATCTTACCAAGTGTATTTTTCTCATTTCTAGTAAAAATATCTCATTACACTTAAAATAAGATATAATCACCTAAAGAGTAACTTGTGACATGTAAGAACTTATTTTTAGACAATAGATCTTGAAAATCGTATTTCAAGAAATCTTAACAAGATAATTTTCATTTGTTCAATTGGCAGATTATGTCTTATTTTAAGTGTGATGAAATATTTTGACTAGAAATGAGAAAAATACACTTGGAAAGATTTTGATTGTTGCAGTGAAATAAGTGACATTTATTCAAAGAGTCAATTTGTGTCCCTACCAAATCTTTCAGCCATGACATTATCTTCAGATTGTGAAAATGGAATAAAAGGAGTTGGTGCAATATTGAAAAGCATGTATTTGTCCTTATTAGTTCTAATGTACTGGAGATCAACTTTGGCTAATTTAGTCAAGATCAGATGTTTTTCTTCCAGTAGCAGAATAATTTATAATAGAGTGAGGGAATAAAATACTTCAAAACAGGTAAGTAAACCTCTGTTTATATACATATTGACAGATTTCCCTGCACAAAAGATGGGATGAATAAAATTTAAAAAAAAATAAACAGAAAATAACCATGTATCAGCCTAGTTGCTGTTTTAAATATTGCCATCAATCCATCCATAGTCTCTTTAACTACACAGCCTGGGTAATATTTGGGCACTGATCTGATTTGCATAAAGAATACATGCAATTTGAACCAAAGCATTTAACAATGTGCCTCTCATCTGTCCCTTCAATCACCAGTTATGATAGCAGTGAGCTGTTTGACTTATCCAAAACATGAGCTTCAGATGCAGTTGATTCAGTTCACTAACTTTTATTATAAATGTACACCTAACACTCCACAATCAAGAAGAGCAGTGCTTTAAATTGTTAAAAGTTAAGTGAATTATTCCTTCAATCTTTATTCACCTTTCTTTTGGGACTTTCTTTCATTGCAAATTGTGGAAAACCGGTGGGTCTGAAGACGTTCTGAATGCAGTGTATGTCATCAGGGTGAATTGCTGAAGTCGTCATCTTTCTGTTCTACTCTTTAATGACATAAAGTGGGTGCTGCTCGGTGTGATTGACAACTACAATGACAAGCTGTGGTTAAAAGGAGGAGTCTGCTGCTTACACTCAAAATGCAGCATAGAAGCAAGACAGCAGCTCCTGAAAGAGCAACAAGCTGGCTTCACTTATCCACAGTAAGTGGAATCAGTGTCTTTTATACAGATCTATTATTGAAAATGCGCAGTTCAGTGTCTTCTGCAGCACATAGACAAGAGTAACCAGCGATCGTTGGCTTTAGTCGATGACCCGCTCAGCTGCCCTTTGTGTTAATAAAATGAAAAGAAACGATCACATAACTCAGGTGAAAAAGGACTCTGAAGATGCACAATGTGCTTTTAGAACAGCTGTAAAGCGATCGTATGAGAAAGAGGTGTAAAAATAACACAAGCTTTTTATTTTCCCCGTTGTACCTGCTTTTAAAACAAGTGAGACGTTCACAGAGTCGGTGTATATGTGTACTTCACAGTACATTTTAAAACGGCAAGGGTCCACTTTACAAAGTTGTTAGTCATCTGCAGTCTGGTTTTTTTTTTTTTTTTTTTTTTTTTTTTTGGTGCTGATTCTGCACATGCACCCCAGAGGTCACACTTAGAAGGTTTTGAGAGCGATTTTGTGAAAATTAAACACAAATGGTGGTGAGAAAAATGGCAAAAGACAAACAAAATTGGGACAAGTTATCCAATAAATTCACCTGAAAACAAACAAATATATTCTCATACTGCGGTGGTTTCTGATTTTAGACACATCCGTGGTATTATGTTAGGAACAGTTGGACAGAATGCTGCGAATTTTGGCAAAAATATTCAATTATAGATGCTATTGTTGCCCAAAGGTTCAAAGGCCATGGTCACAGAGACGTTATGTCTGTCCATTCCTATGAAGACCTTGAAGGAATGTTTTCACTTTTGGATTCAAAGATTAACTGAGATTAGCTTTTGGTGATCAAAGGTCAAAGGTCAAGGCGTTGTGACCTTACAAAACACATTTTTTGTCATAACTGCTAGTAGCTGATAAGATGATGTGAGGATAGTGGATGCATCTGATTGAACTTATTGTTTTTAAAAGAGTGATATTATGCTTTTTTTTTGTAAAAAGGAATTATGCATTTTCAAACATTTCCCTGTGGTCTACATAAACTGTAAATGCTCTGCTTGGGTCTGAATTCTTCATTAATTCAACTTCACAGATCCATCTTCAACCCTATTTCTGAGTAATGACACTGGAAAGGTGTTTTTTAGCGCTGGCCCTTTAAATGCACATGAGCCACTTCACACCCCACCCCCTCCAGGTTGTTGACCGTGCTGCTCTGTCCCATTCAACCAGCAACTGAACATTTTAGGTAATCTATGGGCTACAACCGCTGCTGCTGACAAACAGTTATGTCGTACTCGGAAAAATGTTCGTCAGAAATCTTGACCTTATGTTGTGACGTAACTAGTTATAGATGTAACAAATTAAACAGGAATTAAAACGGGTTGTAGAAATCCACTTGATTTTTGCCAAAGTGAATATAAAGATAGCTTTGCAGCACCTGGAGGGTTCAAATTCAAACTTTTTGAACTACTGGGGTCCAAATACACAAATAAATGAAACAAAGACTAATAAAAGTGGGTTTAGCAAAATGTAACCCCTTTAAAGTGGTAAGAAGATGCTGTTTACAGTTTAATCCTGGCTGTATTTTATGAAATCCTTAAAAGTTGTCAGTGTGTTTTAATGACAGGCATTGCAATAAAATGATGATTACAATATATTTTCACATTGTCAGTATTATTGCTATGGTAATATAGATTTTTCTTTTTTGTCATTAGGTTTTTTGTGTTCACATTCTCACCTAAAACAGTTACAAAATGGCCATGGATATTTTCATGTTGAACAAACATTTTCTCAGTATAACTGAGTTTTCTTCCTCCACATTTCTGAAATGCTCCTGTTTGGCAAGTGTTTGTCATATTCTGTCCATAAAAAAAGAGTGTAACACCACACAAAAAACTGTCTTTTAGACGGTTTTCATCTTGGTGAATAAGCTCAGATTGCATTGAACTAAACACTGAATTATGCAAATGGAGACTACAGGTGTGGTTTTGTCTTAAGGTGGTTTCCTGTAGTTTTTAATCTTGCTATGTGTTGTACAAATATTTTCAAATTGCAGACAACCATAAACCACCACAAACCATATTCAACTTCAACTTTCAAAATAAAGATTTGACATTTATTTGACAATTATCAGCATATACATTTATCGTGATTTAATTTTATATTGTGGTAATTTTTTCTATAGTTTTATGGCCTTCTAAAGGTCAAATAATGTAAAACATCGCCATGACATCTTCCAAACACATTATTTACACATTTTTTTAATTGAATTGTTTCCTGGAATTGAAACTCTATAATGTACGGCTTGTATCGATTCCACTTTCGGCACTTTAAAGTTTTTTGTTTTTTTTTTTTACACAAATTCCTTTCTAGTTCAGTTTCACTCAAAGCAATGTGTGTTCTTCATTTCATCATGAGATGTGAGATAAGGCTGAATCATTGTTTACTTGGCATAAATAGCAGCTCCTTCTGTTTCACTGAGAAAGCGAGCAGGAAGTAAATGAAACAGGCAAGTCAGGGCAGCTTGCACAGAGACACGGGTTTCTCCTAGTGTGTTTGTCTGCCGCGGATGAATTCACATTCTGTTCTCAGCTCTTTTCCCCCTCAGGGCCATGGCACTGCAGTTTGTAAAATATCTCAGTGTGTGAAAAAGCTACAAAGTGCATGGGGCAGCGGTAAAAAGGAGTAGTCTGCAAGCAGAGCAGTGCAACTGGCAGGTTGGGCTCATTTCCTGCATCACAGTGTTTTCAGGGCTTAGGGTAGTTTCTTTCAGCTACACTTGTGTCTAAAAATAAAGGGAGCATGAAACTCTGTTGGGCAGGGTATCTAAGCCACTGAATACCCATTGTCTAGTATTTCCCATAGTGTCCGCTGGGAGCAAAGATGTATTTGTAGACTAGAGATGCTGAGTTGAAAGACTGGTCTTTCTTCATTCCCAGAGTTTTATATTGGGGAAATTTCCCCAATGGTTGTTTATACTGTGTGTGGCTCTTTGGCCTCACATGTAGCCAAACCTGATTTGGAATTCATTATAGATGTTTTACTACTGGTAGACCTGATTTCACTTAACCTTTCTCTTGAGAGTTAACACATTTGTCAGTTGCAGTTTTGGTTTGTGTTTGTATTTGTCCATTTATTGAATCTTTGGTAACAAAGCAGTTGGTATGAGCAAGATGTGCAGGAAGGAGACTTAAAACAACAGTAAGAATATTATCCTCATCATGAATGATGGAGGATTCTGGATGGACTATAATGCCGTGACACTGTGACTTTTTCCGTTATTAGATAAATTGTCTTACAATGTGTGCAGAAACTGATATGAAACATCCAAAATATCTGAGAAAGAGACCAAATAACCAGTGCTGTGCTTAATTTTTTTTGTTTTTGCATTTGCTCACTGGATATATATTCTGTACTTCACCTGAAAATAGCCGGAACATCATACTAAACACGAAAACATATTCTTTGAGTTGTAAAGAGGGCAATATGACTCAATTGCAATGAAATGCTGGCAATAATGCACAAAAACATTATATAATCACATAAAAATCAACAAATATCTAAAAGTCTGAACTTCTCGTACTACTTCTAGATATATATATATACTTATACAGATATGGACATATTGGTTTATTATCACTCTGCACCATGAAATTTGCTTAAAAACATCAATATTTCTGCTTGTGGTCAGAGGTGCTCAGTCCACCTGCCAGACATCATTCATTTTCCAACAGGTCAAACTGAATATCACTCTGTTCAAAAACACACACACCAGGTTTGCCTCTAAAACCAGTGGTCTCGACGGGTTACTTTGAGGTCTTCAGGACTTCAGATCTCAGTGGGAAATGCCTATATGATAACAAGAAAGATGAGTAACACTATTCTAAATATGGCTTACATGAACATGGATATCGATTTTTAGGTGGGTATTTGTCAGGTGATAAAACCAGTGCACAAACTCAAACTAACCCTCTCACAGCCTCCTAGGGCTCTGCATACATGTCGTGATTCTCTGTCATACGGATGTTCCTGTCTCACATCCACTCCTGGACATTTAGATGACAACCACCTCTGTCTCAGCCCGTTTCCATCTTTTGGCAGCTTTCAGACTCATGCAGTGGGTGGTGTTAGGCTCAGAACAGGGGTAAAATTACACAAAGTCAGCTGATAAAAGCCGAGTTTGTAAGTGAATCCTCCAGTCAGTTTCCCTACCGCAGCATCAAAACACCCCCCCCCCAGTTTTGTGCTTTTTAGTTGAATAGGTAATGACTGTGGGATGCACTTAAGCAAATACTGGTGGATGTCAACTACTATAAAACAGAAAACAGGAGGAAACAGTCTCTTCACGGTGGTGACGTCTCCTTTTTTTGATATAAACAGCTTATTCCAAGGGGACCAATATACCAATTCTTGTTTTTAGCTCATTATATGCAATTGAAAATATAATTGTGTATATTATAGGCAGGGCAGGTTTATTTATATAGCACACTTCATGTACAAGACAATTCAAAGTGCTTTACATATTCCACTTCCATGTCTAGATCTGTCAAAAATCGTACACATGTATGAAATAAAAGTGCGGATGTTCATTTTTGGGACTGGGAACGTCAAACTAGCTCCTGTGAACTTGCACAACACTGCCCATTGTTAGTATTAAGATGTGTTGTTTGCTACAATTGATAGACTTATCCTGCTGAGTGGTGTGTAATTCCTTTGGTGCAAGTCCAACTAAGGAATCAAGTTTGTGCAAGCAGGACTCAAATCAAGTCCCATTTCCTTTAGGGCAGGTCCCAAGTCAAGTGTTCATAACCAACTGCAAATCACAAGATACAAACAAGGCTTTTGGTTTCAGGGTTTTAGTAGGTCAAAGAATGATATTCATGTTTCTGAATTCATGCCTCAAGTCTTTGGAGAACCAAAATAGTTTGATCCTACAGAAAGAGGCTTACTTCTGACCATTAGTGGCGCTAAGAAGTCTGTTTTGAGGACCAGTTTTTTTATGTGACTCTGTTGAAACACTGAAAATGTGTACACACAGGCATGTGGGTAGGGCTCTACACATTTCTGCTGAAATGACTGAGCTTGCCAAGAGTAGATGCTTTTATCTCACCAAGATAAAGCACTACATGCCAACGAAAGGCAGCGATGTTAAAAGGCCTTGGTCTAATTACCAAATGATGCCTCATTTGTACAACTGCGACCTGTGTTTAAAGTGGTGATGAGATGTAGAGAAACACTGTGGGAGTTAAATATTTTGAAACACACTGAACTTAAAACCGTGACCTTGTCAACGTGGACGCATCTTTCGAGATCTGCATCATGTTGAGAGAAATGCATTCAGCACAATGCAATATGATTAAAACATGTAAACATAAGTGTTTATACAAGAAACCCCTCAGGGTAGCGTGAACTCTCAAGTCATGTATCGGCGGCTCTTATCTGTCTGTCACTTCAGCTCTAAAACAATAAAACCTTCTCTGTGGTGAGTAAAGATCCCGTCATCATGAAGCTGCTGCAACACGCCGGAACATGAAAACTGAACTCTTCTGTTACTGGAAAATTGGCAGAGAATTTGGGCATTATTCTCTCCAAGGTTCCCCTCTTTGTATGGAAGGAAAAAGAGTCTTTGAGAATGGGAAATGATTTCCAGTGGAGATCGAAGACAGTAATTCCACTGTGCTGTTGTGTCCAGGGAAATCCTCCTGCAGCTCTCTGTGTCTCCATTAGTGATAAGAGGCGAGATCTCCACAGCCGCGCTGATGGTTCACTTACAGCATGTAGAGCAATCTCCACAGCAAGCTGAAAGCAAAAGGTCTCCATGGATACAACATTTTGTGCCATTGTTATGTAATTGATTGTAATGAGTGCTTTATTTACCTACTGACAGCCGTAGCTGGAGTCTTAGAAAACTCAGTCCTACACATTTTGAGTGACCTGCACTACTGGAATTACAGTGCAACGCCGTTTTTGTACATGCAAAGTGTTATTATGCTCATAGGATAAAATATGCATGTGTAAATGAACATCCTGATACAGACTGATCATATCTAGTGAACAAGCAGCATTTCCCAGTAAATTTAGCTGAAATATCTCAGTTAACTGTGGGGTGAGGACAGTAATAGAGTCATAAAAAATAAACTTAGTTAGCAGATTCTGGTTGTATTGCAATGACTTCTTCAGATTTTAATGACTCGAATATCATTGCACATTCTATAATTGAATAAGGCTGAAAGGATAGATACAGTTGAAGAGCCTGGGACACAGTAATTAATGAAAATCTATTTTATTGTGAGTTTTATAGATCGGAAATAATTGCAGAAAATGCTACTAAATTGTGGAGTTTGACTGTTAAGCAGGTTTTTTGGGGGCATTTTTCATGAAGGGGATAAATTGAGTCAATGCCACTTTTATCCCGACCTCTCATCTAACATTATAACACTATAAAAACTAGAGTGCATTTCCATCAGTAGTTCTTGTGGGAAGGGTGTGATAGTCAGTAATGGGCTTGCATGAATTGGACAGAAAAACAAATAAACAAAAAAAAAAAAAATCAGGTATGGGTAATTCCACTTCATATCACCAGATTCAGAAAATGACAGACTGACCCCTACTGATTTGCTTCATACATTTACAACATAATGTTATTAGTGCTAGTAAACACTAAAAGAAATTCCACCCTCATGTTTTCATTGGTTTTGCAGATATCAGGGTCAGAAAACAATGGTAAATAATTCCAGTGAAATATTTTGTTTAATGGTAGACCTCGTCAGGCATGAACAATATGAATTTGAAAAACAGGGATAAAATAACTTTTGTTTTTATTGTTGCTGCGTCATAAATCAGTCACCACAATACTAGTACAACATGAGAACTAAATTCCAACATTTGAGAGATCTGATGTGTTTCACGGTAGAGAATGAATCTGACCTACAAATTACATTTTTCTTACAGGTTTATGCAAGATATAATTTGGAAATTATGCAACTGTGGATATTCCTTTACAGAAGTTACAGGCATGCTGTGCCATAGAATGATTCTAAGGAACCATAGTGAGGGAGAATCCATTTTTCAAGTGACGTCTGAAAAATGAGAGTGAGCTCGGTTTCAGTGCCTGCATCTCAGAACACATTTTTCAAGTGAGTGATGCTTCTGGAACATCTGCATCAGACAGAGATTGATTTATGAGTATCATCTTTAAACGTCTATACATCGTGAAATATTTAGTGATGACATTGCAGATCCCTTTTTAGAGTTGTACGTTTTGTCTGTTCAGGTATTTTTGATTAAGAGGATATTAACTCCGGTCCACAGTCGAACGCAGTGCTTGATGTCACCTTAAAAAAATAGGAGTCTGTCTTGAGTTTCTATAAATACACAATAGTGCTCTCTGTCATCATACAGTAGTGGAAAAAAGTTTTCACACACCCTTAAAATTTAACACTATCGTAAATATCATAATGAAATATTTGCAGAAAAAGCTTTTTTGTGTTTCAACAGGTGTCGCTACATCAGACAAACAAAAACAAATGCAAATAATTTTTTCTGTTCATAACAAAAACAAAACTAAATTCTTGGCAGTTTCAACATGTCACACCTTTGATGTGTTTCATTATCTTGGCGAAACATTCCCTTTTGACCTTGACGGAACAGAGCATGTGCAGAAGGGAGCATGTGTTTGGAGAATGGAATAATGCTTAATTTCAAAGACTGAAGAGTGATTCTTAATGCAATATATCACAAATGTATGGGCTGTTTTTCCACCACTGTATCTAGGTGATTCTAAAGTAATAAAAGCACAAATTCCTTTTATTTTTGTGTGATTATACAATAATAAAAAGTTGAATTTCTGCAATTAGACCCTCCCAGCCCCTCTAAATCTTGAACACTGAATCTATCATGACTTTTATTTCATCAACTTTAAATGAGGCACTAATCATGGACATGTACTGTTATATCTAAGGTCCAAAATGAATCCCATATCTACTTCATAAGCATTTAAATACCTGTTGTAGCTCTTTTCTGTAGTGCCACGTGTTGTGTTATTGATTTGCATGCACGGTGTGAAGCTATAGGGAAATTAATGGGAGCTGGTCCACAGTCTCAGCCTTGTTTATCACTAAAGGCTGTTGGGAATGACTGTTTACATTTCTCAAGAGTCTACACCCATTAAAATAGATTCCTGTTTTGAAATGCATGCTCTCTGTTTGGCTCCAAGCACAGCAGAGAATGAGATGTAGAGCCCCTGAAACAATCCATAACTACTTGAACAGTCTCCAGGGCCATTTAGATCCTGCTGAGATTATAATATTCAGCAGACCCACCTCTGTAAAAGCTCCTGAAACTGATGGGGGTGCACAGATGAGGGCTGAGAAGGATCTATAAAATGGAGTCTGTAGAAAACACAAAAATCCCCTGAGCTTTCACCCAGCTCTCCACTCTTTAAGCTGCTCATCGCTCGCTACCAGCCCCCTTTTCTCCTCTCCTTCGCCTCAGAGGCTCTGCTGGGCTGAAGAAACCTGCAGTCGAGTGCTGCTAAAGCCAACACTGTGAGAGAATATTGAATTATTTTTTCCCCTGCAGTAGGCGAAGGAATTCATTTAGTTTTAGTCAACAGAAACAGGTCCAGACGTGGGAGGTGTAGCAGGGCATCACAGCATGTTTGGGCTGTTTTTTTTTTCTAATTTCTGTTATCCTGGCCTGTTGTAGAGTCTACAACAACAGCTGAGGTGCGTGAGTTTATGACAGGGCCTTTTCAAAGGATGACTCCAGTTACTCTGTTACTGGCTTTATGCAGCCTTCTGTCAACGCTATGTTGGCAGGTCTCTTGTTACGCTGGCATGGGCTCAGCTCTGCCGATGCATTGGTAAGCAATCACGACATCTGAATGCTCTCCAGAAACATTCAGACGCTCTGCTGTTAAATCAGGAAAAATCAATGTTTATCTGACATTTCCTTCTCAGTTTTGTTTGTCTCTAGATATTCAAGATGTGGCAAGAAGCCCATCCTCATGCAGCATGCAGAAAACAAAAGACATTTTAGATTAGCGCAGAAGTGTGACGTTTTATCAAGACCTATTCACACTAAGCCTGTTTAGAGCTTTATGTACAATATAAAGCATGTGCTTTTTTAGTATTTTTACCCATTGCCATGTCAGATTATGCTCCTTGCAATCCACTGCAGTTTATTAGGAGTGAAATCATACTATTAACTAATTTAATTCATTTTGAATGGATTTGTATACCACCATGTCATACAAAATCCTTCACAAAAAGGAATTAAAATAGCTAAAATGTAAAGATAAACATAAACAATAGGGTAAATTAGGAATATGGGTATAAACAAGCGTTACTGCATACATCTAAGTGTATATATACATAGATACATGCAAGTTATTTCAGTTGGATCAGATCTAAGATTAGCAGGCAAATGGCTGTTCTTTTGTTGAATTGATGAAAAACCATCTCACCAGACATGTTCTGTAATGGTTATGTTTGATGAGGAGAAAGCAGCTGTAACTACAGCAAAGTCAGTAATATTCATTCATTCATTTTCTGAAATGCTTAGTCTTCATGAGGGTGAAGGTTGACAAATGATGTGTCTCCACTTCATTGCAGAGCTGACATATGCAGACAAACAACCATTCACTTATGGGTGATTTAGCTTAGTTAACCTGTATTAAGGTGCATGTCTTTTGGATGGTCAAAGAACCAGAGTACTTAGAGAGAACATGCAAACTTCACACAGAAAGGTCCATGCCAGCCACTGCTGGAAGTGAACCCAAAACCCTCTTCTTGTAATGTGCCAATGCTGTTCACAACACCAAAGTGCCACTCTACCATAGATAATCTGATGATTATTATAATTTCATCAAAATTACCATAACCAAACAAGCCGTAAAAGTGTGAATCCAAATGCAAAAAAAAAAAAATTAAACCAGAGAAAAACAGCAAATCTGTAATAATAGCTGTAGCTTTATAGATGAGTTGATTGAAAACAATGAATTTGAATTGATTATTTATGTATTTTCCATTGATTTTCTTCTATTTACTTGAAATGTTGGAGAGAAATCGAGTATTCTTTTGCTTTTGGCTTTGCTGTTAGAAAAAACAGCACCAGTTTGGTGGGGAATCAGAAGTCCACCTTTTAGTCATTAAATAACATTTAATTTATCTAAATATTCCTGACTTCATCCAGATAATCTACTGAGTAATTGCCCCTGTCATGAAGTTTATGCTTTCACCTGTGTCTGTTGGAAAGGAAAAAAGTACTGCATTTGCTGTAATGAAACTAGATGGAAGGCTAGGCCATGGGCCAAGGACAAATCCATTACATTTTGGAGCAGATCCATAAAAAGGGTGGGAGAATAGGGATTTTCTTTTTCTTTTTCAATTTTTCTAACATTGCAAGTGGTCATTTGAATAAAACATGGGACTGTGGGGCCTTGGCTGAGGTATGTGCTCTGGTGAATTCATGAGTTGACAGCAAATTAGTTGCAGCCTGAATAATATTCAACATTTTTTTCCCCATCATCATATTTCTAACAGTTGGATTTATCTGTTCCTGACGTGTCTTTATTTGAAGCTGAAAATCCTACTGAATGAGATGTGGTCTTTGTGAATTGTACCGATGGAGTTCCTCACTTATGTCTGGTGTTTATGTTGCTCTTTTTAGATTTTATATCAGCTTTCAATTTGCCTTCATCTAGACTGACATATACTCAGAAGAAATCATACACCCTCAGTTAAGTGTTATTGTGTCTCTGGGGTTTTGTTGTGAGCACAAGGCATGTGTGAGAATTGCTTCCTCGACTCTGCAAACACAAGACTTGCTTGTGTCTTTCACTTTTTTCCCTCCTGTCTACACTCGCTGTGAGTCAGTTGTGTACTTTATGCACTTACATTATATGAGCCATTCCCCGTGAGAGCAAACATTTTCTTTGGCTCTGACTTGAAACAGGTGAGGTTTCCAGGAACGCAAATGTGACCCCACCCATTTTCATGCAGTTATTTTTATTTACCTAAAAATACTGTTGTGTTGCTTTGTAGGAGATTATTTCCATTAAAATCTCGTTCGGATGTAATATTGATGGGGTCTGATGCATGCAGAGAGATGAGACGATGCTTATCTTTTATTCATCAGCCAACCTGTGCTGTCTGGATGTTGTTTACATTCACTTGCACCTTGTACACATAAATTAAGCTCACAGAAAACACCCTTGGCACAACAGAGGTCATAGTATTGACCGAGTTGGATTGAGGTGCTCGATTGTGAGTGTGTTGTTCTCAGAAACGTTACAGATGTGGAAGTCTTAAGTGGTTGTAAAACAGCAGAAACCTGAAACCTCACTTGCACTCAATCAGAGAGCAGCCGTCGTGACGTGATGAGATGATCACGGACCAACAAATCCCTCTGCGATATTCCACATGACTGAACAGAAGCCGCAGAGCTTAAAATCCCTTATATCCTGCTCTCCGCCTGCTTGAGTGTAATGGAAATGTGCAGCTCTCCTCCAAAGCTCATCTGGAGGAAAGTGTTGATGGCGAGAGGCTGTGAGGTCAGCAACAAGTACCTGCATCCGGCTGAATTTGCATGTGCTGATGAGAGTGAGGAGCCACGCCGACAGAAGGCTCTTCACTCTCACAACCAGCGACTTCTCCCTACAGTGGAGTGCTGGCATGTTTGCTAAAATAAACCGACAGCAGGGCATTTAAAATGAGGACAGTCGCATGAAGTGCTTGAAAAGACTGTAAATATTAGGGCCTGTGACTTCAATCAGTATTGGGAATCTATTCCTGTATTTTAAGTGCTCTGATGATGCATTCAGGTACATGGCCTTAATCAGAAAATAGTGAGCGATTGCAAGTACAGCTGCTTTAAGTCTGTATCTTTTAATATTAACTACACTACTGTGCAAAAGTCCTGGGCTGACATTAGATTTGCTGGTTTAGTAAAGTTCTAATGACCACACATATTTATTTCTCAGTCTCTGTATTAAGATACAATCTGGATAAATGGGAAATATATACAGCAGTAAAACCAAACATTTCAGGGAAAAAAATAGCTGCTATAAACCAAAGTGGATGTATTTAGTGTGACCTCCCTTTAACCCTTTTGCTCAAACGATATGAGATTTATTGCATTAATTTTCTGTTTTACACCAGGTTTCATTCAACACGTCAGATATTTCAAATGGTTTGTGCTGCTTCTTTGTCATGGGGTCAGGGGTCACATTATATGGTGACTTTAATCTTTATAACCCATTTAGTTCATTTTTTTGTGTGTCTTTTAAGGCTGCGCACGTATTTCCTGCATTTTCTTGTTGTGTATGAAGAAAAGGGAATGAGAAATAAATATATATGCTCATGCCCATATGCTTCAGTCCTGCAAAAACAACAAACCTAAAGATGGGGTATATTTTTTAACACCAGTAGATTCCTTGGCTTCAATACTAGCTCTTAAACAATGTTTTCATTTCATATTTCCCATTTTAACCATGAATGTTGCAGTACAAATCTGTATTTTTATTATTTTTAACTGCATTTTCATGTGTCTCACTCAAAGCAATTGTACAACATCAAAAATAAATGTATTTAACACTATTTGAAGTTGTTGGTTGACAGGTCATTCGTATGTAATGCAAAAGCTGTCAATGAACTTTGTCAGATTTTGATACTAAATAAACATTTCCCCACAAATTTGCAGCTAAAAAGTATTGAAATTAACAATTGATTAATCCTACCAAATGAAAAAGAACAATCCATTAAATTAAATGAACTGGTGAAAATATAAGGCGAAAACATCCTTAAAGTTTTAACCCTTTAAACCCTAAGCCTAAAATGGTCTATCTGTACTTTGTTTTTTTCTTATTTTGGATATGAAAGTTTAGAAAATATACTGTGAGTCAGTCCTTTTGCCCATTTTTCCAGAGAACTTTCAAAATCTAGCAGTCATTTACAATTTATTACATGTTATAGTACTGCTAAAACGGCTTCTTCTCCAGCTTCTAGTACAGGCGTGAGTGAAATCACCGTAATGACCCAATAAAGCCTGTAAAGCGCAGTGTCTCAGGTTTCAGAAACTGTTGGAATTTTCCCAATTGCAAAAACAGTGAAAGAGTTACAGCCATCCAAAGTGCATACAATCAGGGTGCGTCATCAGTGACACGTCAGGTTTTAAAGAGTTAATATACACTTAACACAACACTACAAATGGGAAGAGTTCATGTAGTATGACAGTATATAATGCAGCTCAGATTAGCTCAACTTTAACCATCTACAACAATAATATTAAATTAAAACTACATACATTATAGAAGAACACAAAGGGATTTTCTGCATTTTTTTGTTGTTGTTGTAATTTTACTATATGTCGAACTGTACTTGTACTGATCTGTTATATTATTTTCTCTGTCTGCTAAATGTAAAATAAAGGGTAATCAGTCTTGAAACTGTGAAATCAACCCAAGACTTCTTTGCAGAGGTAATCAGAAAGTATTTTACCTCAGATAAAGCTACCCATTACTAGAATTACTCACAGCGTTTACACTGTCCCTCTGACTCAACATGTTCACCGAATGTTTTTGGTACTTTCCACCTGCCTGTTAAGAACGACCCATTATGGTGAAACGATTCAGTCGGCTGGATCAGAGACTCCCTGCTCTTAGGCTCCGTGTGATGTGTTTGTTGACTCAGACAGGCTGGTAGATGGAAACAGATGAAACAGGCAGGGTGCGGCGTTATCTGTTTGACCCTGAAACTACTCTGTCATTACTGTGGAGCTGCCACCGGACTGATTTGTTTTTGTTGTTATCAGCGGCTTGAGGCCTCTCGTTGGACAAAGTGCACGGCTTCACCTCACGTGAGGGCAGACACGGCACTGGCAGGACTACTCTACAGGTCACTGAGTGTTTTTAACACCACCATCCTGTTAGATTACCATGTAAACACTGTCAGATTTGGCATTTGGTGGAAGTGTACTGGCAGTAGCACTGGTACTTTTACTTTACTGTTGTGCTTAAGGACACATTTTAGTTATTTTAGCAACTTTATGCTTTTATCTCACAAATATTGTACATTTTTGCCCCAATAAACTTATACGACAGCTTTACCCAGATGGAGATTTCACATGATCAGTATAATACAACAAGCTTTTAAATACAACACAGTCTTGAAGATCTGTCCGTCCGTCCGTCCGTCCGTCCGTCCATCCATCCATCCATCCATCCATCACATGATCAATAATATAACAATCTTTTAAAATGTAATGCAGTCTTGAAGATCCATCCATCCATCCATCCATCCATCCATCCATCCATCCATCCATCCATCCATCCATCCATCCATCCATCCA
>JAPQRP010000018.1:10370599-10382162 GCA_037367295.1 Apogon hyalosoma
AAACTTTATGAACTATTAGGGTCCAAATACACAAATAAATGAACCAAAGACTAGTAAAAGTGGGTTTAGCAAAATATGACCCCTTTAAAAGTGATTCTGTATATCACAAATGTACGAGGTGTCCAAAAACTTGCTGCCACCGCTGTATACAGGACTGCGCCAAAATGAAGCCTTGAAGTGATTAGTTATTCAAAACAGACTTCATATATAAACAAGTACAGAGTGTGATGTTGTGTTTTTTTTTCCCAAATGGTACACCCACATTTGGCTCAAATATCACTGATGCCTCTTTCCCAGCAAACCCACGGTGTTCTCTGATGCTTAAATATTCTTATTTCTGTCTTTTTAACGCTGCCTCTCGTGCCAACAGACCTGCTCAGCCAACTACACCTTCATCCCGTACATGGTGACCCCCCACAATAAGGTGTACTGCTGTGAGAGCAGCCTGATGAAGGGCCTGACCGAGCTGATGCAGCCCAGCTTTGAGATGCTGCTGGGGCCCATCTGCATGCCGCTGCTGGACCGATTCATCCAGCTGCTCAAAGTGTCACAGGCCAACTCCCAGTAAGTGCATACGGAGTTAGCACTGTATTTATTTTTCACACATTTCTACTCGCTGCATGTTTGATTTGCCTCTGTTTCTTGGTTACACTTTCCGTCAGTGCTTTTAATGTTTTTTCTTCATAAATTGTATTTCTATAAAGCAAATGTACTACTCCATACACATGCTGCCTCTTTAGGCCTTTAGGTCATATTCAGTCCAATCCAATCTCAAGTGGGTCAGACCAGTAAAATAATTACATATATCTATAAATAATGACAACTTCAAATTTTTCTTTTTGTTTTCATGTCAAAAAGTAAAATTACATGAACATTTTTACATTTACAAACTACCCTTTCACAAAAAAATGTGGATAACCTGAACAAATATGAACAGCCTCAAATATCTTAAGAGAAATAAGTGCAATTTTAACAATATTCTGTCTGTTACTAACATTTTTTTTGTTTTTGTTGATCCACTGTGACCTGTAAGTTGTAATGCACATGTAAATGATGAACTGAGGCATATCACTGTTACAACTGTGCTTATTTATCTTAAGAAAATTCAGGGTTTTTTGTGGCTGTTCATGTTATTTACATATTCACAACAATAGAGTGTGTAGATGTAAACATTTTCACAATATAGTTTTGCTTTTTTTACTTGGAGCTGTCATTATTTACAGTCTATAATGTTATTATTTTACTGGTTCGGCCCACTTGAGATCAAATTGGGCTGTGTGTGGCTCCTCAAATAAGTTGAGTTTGACACCTCTGCTATATACTAGTTTTTTTTAATTTAACCACAAATCTGAAATCACGCCAGTATTCATTCACTCATTCATTCAAACCATTATTTAATTTTCCCTCTTATTCAAACCATTATTTAATTTTCCCTCTTTTGCAATGTTGTTGAGATATATACAGATTTATGGAGAAAAGTAAAAATACAGAATAATTGCACATTCACAGTCATTGTCCTGACGTGTCAAAAGGTAAGAATGAGTATTTAGTTGTAGATAATTCCATATATTTATGACACAAAAACTGAAAGCAGCGTTTCCTAGTTGAGAATAAACCTGTGGGACCCGAAGCAGAAGACATTGGCAGAGCAGGTTTTATCCAGAAAATGCTTACATAGATAATTATAGATAAAAAGATGAAGATGATCATCACGTCTGTGCTGAGTGTTATAAGGAAGGATCCCCAGTAAGAAATCTGAGGGTAGAGTGATGGAGTAAATCAAGAGATTATACCCAATAATCTAAAATAGATAGAAAGACTCCCTCTACAATTTATATCCTACAATTCAGCAGAAAGTTGATATGTTTCTATTAAAAAAAAAATTACTGAGGAGATTTTCAGCATAATGTAAATGAATCATCAAGTTTTAGACTGTGTTCCTACCTGAAGTCTGTTAAAATCAATACATCTTTTGATATTTTCATGTCATTAAACAGAAAGTATGCATCATCTTCCTTAAAAATAAAATAAAATAAATAAAATCAAATAAAATAAACCAAACCAAACCACTGTATAGACAGTAACTACCACTAATAACCCTTCTCAGTCATCACTTCTGTCTGTTTTTATGTGTTTACCTGCTGAATCCCTACCCTCTTCCTGTATTTTATGTTTTCCTCTTGTTTTGCCGCGCTTCGGACGCTTCTGGCTGTCGAGTCTCAGGCAGTGAGTTTCTGCCTCCAGCCAATCAATAACAATATCAGTACAATATTGAGTGGAACAATATAAAACTAAACAACTCTGGTTATTTGGCTCCCTTCTCTTTTATACTGCTTAGATCCACCTGAGAGACAAAACTCTGGGCAAAACACAAACATAAACTTGACATCCTACAGGTCTGTCAGAAACAGCAGAAATGAGGAAATTTGTGTTTGTGTGTGTGTGTATTTGTGATTTTAAAATACAACGGCTCTGACAAAATCAAGAAATAATCTTGTATGTTTCTATTCCACTGCTTTTTCTCTCTCTATGCCACTAGCTTCCTCTATTCGGTCTACAAAGAGCATGAAGATTGTAAGAAAACAACCATTACATATATGTTTGTCAATTTAAAAGACAATTTTAACAGCCAAGAAAGTCACAATTTATAGTAAAGTAATGAAACATGTCATTTTGTGTTAGCCAGGTCAGTAAATTGCATTTTTCATTACACATGATACTCAACATCAGCACCAAAACAGCTGCTGCTTTGGCACATTTTACTGCAATCTTTTAGAGTGGGTGAAAAAGACTGGACAGTGTTGAAAGAAACATTAAATAGAAAAACCTTGGAAATCTCTTCAATGAAACTGCTCGGACAGTAAAATAAAATAAAATAAAATAAAATACAATAAAATAAGGGTAGTATGGTGGTGCAGTGGTTAGCATTAGTACCTCAAAATAGAATAAAATGTAATATAATTTAATTTAATTAAAAAATAAAAGGGCAGGACAGGATTTTATATGTATTTCGAACTCTTATCCAACTGTCAGTACAAAGTAGTGCTTTTTTCATAAACTGTTCTAATGCCGATCAAAGAACAAAATTGCAAAGGGAAGAAATTAGGCTAAATATCACCTCTTTTTTGTATTGTTCTGTTGTAAAAATACAAAAAAAAAAAGAACTGGGATCTTGTCACAGTTTTAAATATTTAGGAGATAGGGCTTCAGAATCACTCCTAGTGTTAAAGGATTCAGAAACGTAATATATAGAATATAATACAAATAATAACAACGCCTAATAATGACAGATTTCCAGGTAACTATTGGGAGAGCTCAACAACACTGTGAGCAAAGCAGCATTTGTGAATATGAGGAAGTAAATCAGAACTCTTTTCAAAGCCATTCCTGCTAATAAGAAGTTCCTACAAGGGGGTGAACATTAAAGTAATGAACGATAAGATAAGTCTAAAGGTGAAACATAACGTTTGCACTGTTTTCTAATAGGTAAAGTGTAAGCTGACGTGGATATTTAGCACTAAGTGATCACGGATGAAGAAGTAGTTGCGAAAGGATGATTTCTAGTTAAGTTGAAATAATCTCACAGGTGTTCAAGCAGAACCGACCTTTGTTTTATCATCCCATTCTTCCTATTTGTACTCGCTGTAATTATTATTTCTACGTAGCACATCCCTCACTTTTGACATGTGTGGTGATATTCATTTGAAAAGAGAAAAAATAAATACAAACAAAAACATTTACGCCGCCTCAGTTGCTGGTTTTATTTTCAGAGGCGGTGCGGCTGTTCAGCTCCAGGAATAGGTGACTCAGGTTTAGAGGGAGAGGAAAACGTGCGCTTTGATTTTCACATTTGTCTCCTGGAGAATGAAATCCAGTGAACACAGTGGTGAGGTTTGGGTTCAGCCGCCACCGGTATCTGACTCAATCACAGGCTGCGTATCCTCCGAAGCAACACGATACTATATATAATGTCTATTTGTAACTAGAGAACTAGAGAATACCTTGAGCACTGAGAGCTGTGGAGTTCATTGACAGTGTTTACTATAGACCATATAGACCAGTATCTGCCTGATGAGTTTAGAGTAGATTCACTTTATTGTCATTACACATGTACAAATACAAGGTAATAAAATGCAGTTTAGCATCTAACCAGGAGTGCAATCAGTAGAAAATATGCACATAATATACAGGATAGATTTTGGGGTGCTATAGATATACCATATGGATTATATACTGTGTAGATGAATAAACATTGCAGTATACAATATTGAAGTGGTAGAGACATAATGTACAGATTATGGGCATATTATACAGGGGGATGTATAAGTGGAATAATATATAGATTGAGGTGATATTAACATGCTATTCTATTTAAATCCTATGAATGTTTTTTTTTTTTTTTTTACAAGTGGATAATTGCATAATATTAACATTTAGTGGCTTTATAATCATGAAAAATGGTATATAGAGTCACGGAAACAATTATTAGACCACCAAAAGTCATCAAAAACAATGGTTATGCAATCAAATATTAACTCCTGTGTGTATCATGTGACTAAAACAGACAGAAAAGAAAACATGGAATGAACAAAAGCACTGTTTTTGTCAGTACAGTGACATAGATATTGATGTAAGAACTGAAGTGATTTGGTTATTATCAAGAAAACATGGAAAATGGATAGATATCAGCTCTGAAATTAAACTACTTTGAGCTATTTCTGTTGTTATCATTATATTTGTTTAAACAAATGTACCTTTAGTTGTACCAGGTATTAAAATGAACAAGAAATTGAAGAAAACAAGGGTGGTCTCATATTTTTTTTCCACGACTGTATGTACAGTACTGTGCAAAAGTCCACACCAGTATTAGGTTTGTTTGTTTAGTAAAGTTCTAATAACCACACATATGCTTTTGTCAGTCTGTGTATTGAGAAACGATCTATATATGTGAAGTATGTACAGCAGTAAAAACGAAAGTTTCAAGGGAAAAACAGCTTCTATGAACTAAAGTGGTAGTATTTAGTGACCTCCCTTTGTACTTAACAAGTCTTTAATGCTTTTTTTTTTCAGACAATATGAGATTTATTGCATTAATTTTCTGATATTTTACACCAGGTTTCATTCAACACGTCACATGTTTCTAACTGTTTGTGCTGCTTCTTGTCATGGGGTCAGAGGTCACAATGAATAGTGACTTTAACATTTACAACCCATGTAATTTAGTTTTGTGTGCGTCTTTTAAGGCTGTGCACATATTCCCTGCATTTTCTTGTATGTGAAGAAAACAGAATGAGACATAAATATGTATGATCATTTCAACCTTGAAAAAACAGCAAAGCTAAAGGTGACCTAAGGCTTTTTCTTTTAACATAGATATCCTTGACACTTCATTGTTAAAGGATTTATTCTGAACGTATTCTAATTCTCTTACTTCACACAACCTGTTTTCTGCAACATGAACTGTGCTTGATTTTAATAAGGTTCCAACAAGATCGATATTTATCATTTTTCATGAGTTAGTTTCATGTTAAAGGATAAATTAAATCCAACTCTCCTTCCAAAATCCCACAGAGAACGGTCTGAATTACTCCAGAAATCACCAACCTTCTCGTAGACCCAGTTTTCTGACACATTAAAGAAATTATTCCACATTCTCATCATTTTACATTTTATTGATCCAGGATTCGGACTCCTTTCACCCTGAACAGTCAAAACCAGAGCAAATGTGTGAATGTCTGGGAATAAAACAGCGAGCAGCTCTGCTCCGCACAGTCTGCTTCAGATCCTTTTAATCTACGCAGCTTCATTTAAAATGTAGGAGACGCATGGATCATGAAGTTGTGAATAAATAATGTTCTCAAGATCTTCACAGATTTTTAATTTATTGACAGCAGACCCTCGTGCTCTTGCATCTGAATTTACTTCAATTCCAACTCATAGGACATAAATTCATCAACAGCAAATCCACAATATTTACATTCACGTATATGTCGTAGCACTACGTTCCCAGAGGTGAAATAATGTCCTACTTCTGAGGAGACCCTTTTTTCCTGAAAGTAATAATGGGTATGAATTCACCATGTGGTACCAAAGCGATCATTTTCAAGGATGTTTTGTAAAAATGTCTGGTTTGTTGGAGCATAGAAACAAAAATATCTTCCAAATTCAGCCCAAACATGATGGTTGCAGGATTGCGTTTCTTATAAAATGGCAGTTTTCCACTAAAGGTCTAGTAAATAATCATGTACATTTGGTCATAATGGCTCTCAAAAAGAGAACGCGCAACTTTTTTTTGTTTACAGGATGCAAAAATGAGTGAGTCAGTCCATGTGGAATCACCTCATGACTGAGCATGTGATTTGTTTCATATTTGGAGAAAATATTGTCATTATGTAATGTTGTAATGTTTTACAAAGATATTGCAGCTGCACAAGAACTTTGCTTAAACATCCAGTATTTAATGGTTTTGAATCAGTAACTGTATATTAGACTTACACTAAATTACTAGGTGTTTGAAGACTGTTGAAGACTTGCAAAAATCCAAAGTTAGCACAAAAAATTATAATATATCAATGTTTTTGCTTCTGATCGGTATTATTACAAGCGGAAAAACAATAATCAGTCTTCCTTTATTCCCCAAAAGTCTTATAAAAGCCTGAATTAAAGACAAGTAAAATAAGCTGAGCCTCAGTGGAGGAATTTATGTAAACTAGAAAGTGAGTACAGGAAATGAAATAATTCTAAAAGCATATCTGAGTTGCTCCTGGAGGAAATGAAAAACCATTTAATACGTTATTTTCTTGTGTAAGTAGCAGAACGTAACGGCTTATGTCACATTCAGCGTAATTAAAATGATACAAACATTTAAATAAAGGCCAAGCTGATTTTGTCTGTTTTGTTTCTCCTTCTTCAACAGTCAGTATTTCCGGGAGACGATCCTGAATGAGATCCGTAAAGCCCGGGAGCTGTACACTGGCATGGAGCTGGCCGGCGAACTGAGCCGCATCCAGCAGCGACTGGACAACGTGGAGTGCCTTTCAGACGATATCGTCATCAACCTGCTGCTGACGTACAGAGACATTCAGGTACGGCTGCTCACACGACAAATAAAGTCTGTAGTTTCAGGATAATTTAACAGCTCGCACCCTTTATTTGTGTTATTTTATCGAGGGGAAAAAATGTTTACATGGTGATTATTCCACCTGTCTTTTCCAAAAACAGAACTTTAACTCCGCTTGTTGAAGCATTTATTTTCCTCTTCTCTGCTGTAAATGAGTCGTCTGCCATTAACTGATCCAGTCACTATATCCTGTCATATTTTATTTATCAAACATCTTCCTGGTTTTCTGCACAAAACACTTATCATCAGTAAGTTGCAGGCAGACACCCTATAAACAAAAGTGAAAAATATGTATTTTTAATAATTCACAGGCATTTGATCATAGATTTGCAACTGAAAAGCTGCAGCTAGCCTTTCACTGATTAGTTGTCGACTTAAATTAATCAACATCTAATGGATTTGAGTGATTCTTCTAAGTGAAAAATTTGAAATGATCTAATTCCAGCCCCTCGAAGTGAATATTTCCTGGTCTTTTTGAATCTTCTGCGTGGACACAAAGCTCATATCAGTATTCTGGAAGTTCTGCCCTGCCTGGAGCAAAATTAATGGTTAGAATTAATGAAAAGGTGTGCATACCTGCTTTCACAGCCGCATAATATTTCCACACTGAAACCCTTCCCAAACGCAGTAAATTGGTCATGTAATCTCTGAGGAGACGAGAAGAAGGTGAGGCAGAGCGTAGGTGATAAAAACTGTCACCACGAGACAGAGAAACATACAGTGGTAGCCAAAAGTATTTATTAGAAGACCTGACAGATCTGAAAATACTGATGCTTTTTTTGCTTCCATTTCATTTTGTAACGTTCATAAAACATGGAGATGGTTGCTCCTAACAAATGTCAAATGAGGTGACTGTTTTTAGCCACTTTTAATTTTAATATTTGTACGTTCAAGTTAATCACACAGTTGCGGCCCGTCAATTTAACCACGATCCCACTTGACAATCATCGCACAAGTCATTTGGATTCTTCTCTGAAGGAACAGGGTTGCATGACATAGACAGTGAAATAGGCCTAGCTTGTTTTTTTTTTGTTTTTTTTAAATAAGAAAATGATCTAAATCTCCTTATGATGCCTCTATTCTATGGATTATAGAGCATGGTGATGACTGTAGATATTTCATTGATTTTATAGGCATATTAATGAGCAATTGAAAAAAAAACAAAACAACTAAATCAGACTTATTAAATATGCCAAGTGTTCTAGTAATTTATATCCAGAGGAACATTACGTAGTCCATTAGCATGTAGAGTAAATTAGATATGACCATCATATGCTCATCATCTCTACAGAAACACATTCAAAGTTCAAGATTCACTTTATTTTTCCACAATGGCGACAGATTTGCTTCGGGCTTCCCCCTGTGCTGCAATATAAACCCAATTTAAAGACAAAGAAAAAGCCAATAAGAAAAAAGGTGTAAGACATGGATAATTTAAAAGAATAAAAAGTCACCGTAAACGGAATGTCTTCGGTTGTGGTGCATTTGAGGACACCATTTTGGTTCTGAGAAACATTTTTTCACAATTTTCTGATATTTTATATTCGTTTAATGAGAGAATGATCATCAGAGTAATTGACAATAAATGGCTGAAGTTCTCATTTTCAGTACCGACTGGTCTGAAATGATAGAAAGTCCAATTTAATCCCAATTTGATATGCTGAAGAGAAGTCTGTGTATGCGTAACAGTCCAAAACCTAAAATATAAGCTGACTCCTAAAACTTTAAACACACAAGTTTTGAGGTTAAACTCTGTGTCTTCCCAGTGATGCCCTTAAATTACCAGCTGCTCTATATATGATATGTGTAAAAGTGCTGACCTTGACAGAGGAAGCTACTGTACAAACCTACTGTAAAAGTCAGACGGAGGCCTCTGCTGCAGCTTCAGTGGCATTTCCTCCAACAGAGACTACGGCAGACCGCCTGTGGACAGCTCTAGGCTGTGCTTTTGGTCTGCTCGTCTTAAATCTGCCGCTCTTTCCTCTCTGTAGTATCTACATTGCGATGGCACTCGCCGTCCAGTTCCTCCCACTCACCATAGGCAGCGCTCAGCCTCATAAATCATTCATGAGGACAACAAACGCTCAAGACATTCTGAATTATTCAACATGGTTTGGATATAGTGGCTACAGTATGTAGACAAGCAGCAGCAACAAAAATGTGATGAAGGGGCCACTCAATTATTGAAGTGCGTTTGTTGTTAAGTAGACAGTTGAGTCTCAGATAGAAAGAGTACAGACTTCAGAGCAGCTTCATACTTCAGTGAGTGGGTTTGGAGGACGGATAAATGGATGAAAGTCTCAGAGCGCTTAGGGTGAAAGTCCAACATAAACTCGTCTGCTCTGGTCTTGTTTATTGTGTAGGATTACGAGTCCATTGTGAAGCTGGTGGAGACACTGGAGAAGCTTCCGACCTTTGACCCCGTGGCTCATCCACATGTGAAGTTCCACTACGCGTTTGCACTGAATCGGTGAGTTGATGAAACCATACAAACATGGAGTAAATACATATCTGTCTCAAGGGCGCGTTCACACATACATCCAGTTGTCACTCTTTTTTTAAAAGTTAAACTTTAGTTTGAACTTGGTAATACATACATTTTTATTCAATCTTTATTTTAACCCATAAGGATGCAGTGTGACTTTTGTGTCAGTTCCCAAAGGATTATTTTCTCTCTATTTAACCTTTCCTAAGTGATTTATCATCATTTATTATAATATTACTCTCTGAATTTTGCTTTTTTTTTTTTTTTTTTTTTTACTGAAAATCATCTATTTTCCTATGTTTAATTCACTGATCATGTAGACGTTCATAAAAGCTCAGAGCAAAGTCAAAGGTTATTGTGTCAAAACAGAAAAAACTGAAGAAAAAATGACTTTTTCAGTAAATTATCATTAACTGAACATAAACCCAGTGTGTCCATCCACTGTCTCTGATCCAATTCCATGGGTTTTACTGGTGAATCAATATTGTAGAAGATGACAGTGTTTCCATGTTCATTACAGAGCTTCTGAACATCCAATTGGGTCATATCTGATGACCATGAAAACATAACAAACTGTATTTTACACCAATTATTTACTTGTATTGATAGGATTAGAGCAGGGGTGTCAAACTCCGGTCCTTGAGGGCTGGTATCCTGCATGTTTTAGATGTTTCCCTCCTCCATCACATCTGGAAGCCATTCCATCATTATCAGACTTCTGCAGAGCATGATGATGAGCTGATCATTAATTGAACCAGGTGCTGGAAGAGGGAAACATCTAAAACGTGCAGGATACCGGCCCTCAAGGACCAGAGTTTGACACCACCTGGATTAGAGGATGAACAGTTTAGATCAGTAGATGCCTTTGGTCGACGGTGGATGGCCCTATTTTCTGTACAGCTGTGTAACACTATCAATACTTGGGTCACAGAGTTGTGTTTATTGGAATGCCTGCTGTCACAGTGAAATACATGACAGTCATATCATATGGGAATTCATTTTCCTAATTAAAATAGAAGAAGCTTCTTCCATAGAAGAGTTTATGAACAACTAGACACAATAGATTCAACCAGATAAAAGTGACGTAAATGACGAAACAAGATGAAAATTAAGGTGAAAGACCGTACGAGACAAAAAACAATGTGAACGAGATGAGACAAAAATTGCAAGAAAAGTTTGTTACCTGTGCTTTTGCTTTGGTTTGTGGACATTACCTGTCAGAGTCAGGAATGATTGTTGATGGAACTTTTCTATTCCAACTTTCCAGCCAAGTGCATGTAATTCAACACTGTGAGCTGAAAATGAGAACCACTGGAGTGAAACAATCACAATAACATATTCAATAATAATGAAATAAAAATACTTAAGATTCATTTCAATAAAATAATAAAATCTTAGAGTTATTGCTGTCATCAAAATGAAGCCAAATCCACCGCTATAAGTAAAATATGATAAATGTCAGCTCATTTATACTCATTTGTTCCAAATTACAGGTGCAGATGGACTAAAGCTTAATTCTTGGTAAAAAAGACAAAAATTTGCAACATAAAATAACCATTTACATGATATTTGGCCAAATTATAAACAGAAGTGAGGTGATCTAAGGGAATAAAAACAAAGCTCAAACTTTTTCATCAAGATTTAAGTTGAACTGCACATCATGCCTCAGAGAGTTGGATGTATGAAGCCTTCCATCAAAATATCAATTATATTCATATTTTTTATAACGCAACACTGGTTTCTGGTCATTTAGTCTTAAAAGCAATATTTTATTTGTCCTTTTTTTGGCTCAGTCACTAATTTTAGGGTTAGGGTTAGGGTTAGGGTTAGGGTTGTTTTCTGACTAAAACTTTCACTTTTATTCATCTTGCTTTTTTTTTTTTTTTTTTTTTTAAAAAAATTTTTGAATATTTAAGGACAAATCAAGCTTTTTTTTTTTATAGTGTGAATTTTATTTT
>JAPQRP010000018.1:10382172-10398193 GCA_037367295.1 Apogon hyalosoma
TAAATAATTTTTGGGTTTTGGGTTTGGTTTGGGTTTTGGTTTTTTTCTGACTAAAACTTTCAATTTTATTCATATTGCTTTTTTTTTTTTTTTTTTTTTTTAAATACATTTTGGCATCTTTAAGGACTCATCCAGCTTTTTGTTGTTAGAGTGTGACTGTTATTTTATGAATGAGAGCAGTTATCACTAATGTCGAATATCAGTCAGCCCAATTTCAATACTGTCCATTTCCTCTAATAACAACTGTATTTGTGTTTATATCAGTTTCAGAGTGGGATAGGTTCATTAAACATCAGTTAAATGTTGTAAAGAAAAAAAAAAAGTCACATATTTCGGAGGCCGTTTATGTCAAGAGCCTCTAAGCAGCAGTGACATTATGAGCAGCATGTGTGCACTCAGGAAAAGACAGATGTACAACTGGGGAGGTTTGGACTGCTTGTTTCTCACCAACTGCTTTTCTCGTAAACTTCCTGCGGGTTTTGTGGCGCGACTGCCTTGAACAGTAATAAAGCACACTGTTCTTTAATTTGGCAGCGATTGGAAAATGTTTCCACGGGGTGCTGAGATGACGGTGTGCTCGCTGTTAATGTCTGGAACGCTACCAGGATGTGAGATTACGTTGTTGAGCTCAGCCTGAAAGTGTGCAGTAGCGATGGAGGGTTTGTTTTGTGTTGTCCACTGTGGCTGTGGTGGGAATGAATCTGAAAAAGAAACAAGTCCGTTCTCTTAAACTAGTTCTATCTAAAATGGAAAACACTAAAAGAAGGACCTGCTCTATGCTAATTGTGATAATTTCTTCTACCTTTATGATAGCAATTAGAGGCTGGCAACATGACCGGAAATATTATCACAACATCACTTAATGCCAATAATTATACTGATAAATGACAAAGCAAAGACCAAACATATCTCTTGCTATGAAGTAATTGCCAAACCTCTAATCATGTTGTGGATTTTCTCTTTTTTTTTTTTATCTCATTTGGACATTTAGAGGATCTGTAATTTATGCCAACAGATGTTTGGCAGTTTGCATTAGTTTAGTTGATTATATAATGCGTTTCAGACACATAGTCAGTTAATTATTTATACATAAATACCCTGAAAAACACCCACCACGATATTAAATTAATGGATGCAGCAAAAAAAAAAAGATCTGGAACCTGAAAACAGTGATTTTCTTCAATGTTCAGAGTAAAAACAAAATTTTTAGTTTTAATTTTAGTAAAATGATCCATTCTCAGACAAAGAAAATGGGAAATCTGGACTTTAAAAGAACCAGGTAACACTTTGGGATCTTCTAAATCAAAGACAACTGATGCAGACTGATAGAAAATGACAGAAAACCAGAGTAAATGCAGTAAAGGCAGAGTTCTGAAATGCTGCTCTGGGCCTTTGAGACTTAAAAATCTTGAATAAAAGTTTAAAAAAAAAAAAAAGGGGGTAATTCGTGGCTTTAAATTATCATAAACAAAACTTAAAAGACTCAAACACAGCGAATAGTCATAAAAGATGAAAACAGTGTAAAAGACACAGGATGAAAATGGTGTAAAAGATGTACCACACAAAGTCATAAAAGACATATTAAGAAATAACAAAACAAAAACACAAATGTGGTCGCATTCATTTGATATTGATTTAATGTTGTGAAAGATTTCTGATTCAACAGGATGAAAACAATGAAACATTTTATCTGATAATGTAAATTGAATAAACGCTAAAGACATAAAAATATGCACAGTATAAGTATAGCATGATAAATATGAGTATCATGATGTAAAAATATATATTTCCATAAATATTGGGTCTTAACTTGTTTTGTTTTTTTCTAGTAATTCCGTTAATACACTCTTTTTCTGTCTCTGTTGCTTGTATTCATTACCTACAATTTGTCAATTCAATACACCAACATTTGCATTTCTGCAAAGCATGAACATTTTCTGCTGTATTGCCATTTTTGTTCTGCATTCCCACCATTTTTTAAATAAGTAAACTGAAATTGCAAGGCATTTTTTCACATCGAAGGCTTATTGAGGGAGTTTTTTCCCTTCACTTAAACTGAGGGTCAAAGGTCGGAGGGTGCTGGATATTGTGCAGATTTGTGATTTGTGATATTGAGCGATATAAATACAGTTTTACTGAATCAGATGCATTTTCCGTCACATAGTATCATGTAACTTTAATGAATGGGATCTGTGGCAATGCGTTAAAATGTGTATCACATCAACATAAGGCTTATATTTAATCAGCAAAAGTCAGGACATATGTAGCGATTATGTGTAGTTCATTTAATTGCATTGCTGCACAAAATCTGTGCAAAAAAATTGCTTATTTCCTGAAAAGGCCTTTTAACGAACTTACATTTATTTATTTATTTTCTTTTTTGTTAACGTGAATTATTTTTTGTAACCTCTGGCAGCTTTCATCTCAGGCATTTCATTGGACTTGACCTGCTGAAATTACAATGAATCTGGAAAAATGTGGGTGTCTACAGCGCAGAAAGTACTTGTTAATCAGCAGAGGCAGGCTGCAGTTGGCTGTGCAATAAAGAAATCAAATCTTCTGTATTTTGAGAAGGAAACTGAGTGAATTCTCCATTTGAAGTGGAGTTGTATAAATTATTAACTTGACCCCTCTGACTCAGCAGTGTGCAGCTCACATCAGTGCCTGAGATGATCAATATTCAGCCTTAACAAAAGCTTGATGATGGATCTGAAGTGGATTCTCTGGCTCTAAATGAATCTGCAGGCTGAAGTGTGTGCGCACTAATTGGCTCAAGCCTCTTGTGTGCAGCTCGGCAGCGTCATGTGAGTGTTGAGCGCTGCCGTGTTGCACGAGGCTCGCAGCTGGAAGCCCGAGAGGAACGAGGGAAGAATCTCATCCATCCAAATACTCATCAGCGCTCTGGAGAGAATAAAGACAGAGCGAGAGGGATGCACGAGGAGAGAGCAGGTCTTGTCTCCCTCTGGACGGTCTCCATGGTAATAGCTGTCAGCTCATATGTTTTATTCAACCTTCACGCTCTCGAGAGAAGACGCGTTATGTTCATCAGGATTTTTTTAGTGACTAAGACACTGTGCATGTGTGAGACTAAACTTTGCAAGATAACACCAAGTCTGTGTCTTGACACATTGAGTAACTCAAATAAAAATCTGATTTTCATTTGTTAATAAAAAATGCCCCTAATGGAGTAAATGTTCTCAGCAGTTTGAAGCTTGGCTGCATACATTTGCATAGTAATGAGGGAACTGATTTTCTTGAAGCTATTAGGGACCTTTGTTGATATGAATACACTGAACGTTGTGTCAAGACAAATATGTAGACAAGTATGAACAAAAGTGAAAATTAGCTTAATTAGCGATCTCTTCGTCACAACAGATTTACATACAGTGATAATGAGGACATATTATGTAACTGCTGGCTTGTCTGAGTTTTTTGTTTTTTGTTTTTTTTCATCTCATTACTGTGACCATTACTTCAGCATTTGCTAATCTGGAGTTTCTTGATAATGATGGTCTTAATTTGCCAGTTTCAACATTTTTTCTTGATCACATAATTTCATATTATTGTCTTGGCAAATGTATCTCTCGTTAGTTCTGCATACAGAAATAATTCATGTTACTGGCCATGTTTCCATAGCAGTCTTTGTTGCAAATGCAAATACAGTTTTCATGTAGTTTGACAAAACAATGATCTGACTTGTTTAATGTGTGATAATTAAAGATTCGATGTGTGTGTTATTTAGTGACACCTAAAGGTGAAGTTACAGATTGCAACCTACCTTAATTTTACCCACATTTATGATGTCTGTCTGAAAATTGTGACTAAGCTCTTGTTGAATAGAGTGATCTGCGTATTAATCAAATCTAATAATTAAAAAATTGGTAATGTAATGCACTAAAATGATTTAATGCCTGCTATTTATAACAACAAACTTAAAGCATGAATTAAAATAAACACTATTAGGTGATGATCTTTCAAATTAAAACTGGATGCAACCTGTAAAACAGAAAAAGAGGAAGAGGAACTGTTCTGTTCTGAACATTTTTATCAAGCTGTAGATAAAATAATTTGAAGTAACATAAAATAAGATATATAAACATGTATATCAGTGTGTGGATTTCTTTTGCTTGTATGTAAAATCTTTCGAACTTGAAGTATGACTTTCATTTTTAGTGTTTCCTTTAAGGCTTAATACAGATAACACACCTAATCCATGAGGCATTTTGGCACAGAAGTAACAATAAACACTGAAGCCACAGCTGACGGTTCAGGTGTGCAGTGAAAGGAAACTACCTGAGAATACAAAGAATGCGTTAAACCACTATTTTAAGCCCTGGTGTGCGTTTGTTTTGTCCTCCTGGATCTCTACAGTCCCTGTCTCTGGTTCAGAACTAAGACGAATGCTTTGACCCATGCTTTCCACCTGGCAGTTCTACTTACATCTGACTTTCTTTACTTGTCACTATGAATATTTAGCCTTAATCCAACTTACTGCTCAAGATGACAACCCCGCTCTTGTTCTTTTTGTGTCTGCAAACATCAAACTTGTCACCAAAGGAAGTAAAAAAGTCATTGCAATATTAAAACTAACCCTAATGCACAAGTTTTTTTCTGTTTATGTTATTTTTGAATGGGTTTCTCACTATTGGAATTTATGTATTTTTCTATACATTTCTTATAACAAGACATTCAACATCTGAACAGCTTGTTGCAGAACATTTGGAGCCACATAGAGACAAACGTGGCAATTCATGTAATAAACCCAATAACCTCAGTAATTTAAGTCAGGCGCCTAATGGCATCTTTTGTGTCAGGTGTCACTGCAGTACAACAAAAGCTGTGCGACTGTTCCCTAGCTACAAACATAAACACGCACACATAATTATAGGCTCACACGCATATACTCCATCGACACGCACATACCCTGGTGGAGAGGCTAATTCTGAACCAAATGCAATTATAAAAGACTGTTTGTTCTCTTTCTATAAGGGGAAATAATCGGCAGTTATTTAACATGTCTCTTAAAATATGCCTTCCTTAAGCACTTTTTCTAGTATTTTGCTGTTTTCAGACAATATTAATGACTACTCAGGGTCACAAAAATGTACCTGTACCTTCATGTATAATTGGACTCTTAATCCTGATGCAAAATGATGTTTATCTGTCCCACTTTGGACAAAATTACCATACAAAATGACAGCATTACCACAATGATATTTACTTTTCAGACATTCTGGAGACATACTTAACCACTTCATATTTTTTGTGCGTGTAGGAGGAACCTGCCCGGCGACAGGCAGAAGGCCCTGGACATTATGTTGCCTTTGGTGGAGGGTGAAGAGCAGGTCGCCTCCGACATCTACTGCCTGGTCGGACGGATCTATAAGGACATGTTTCTGGAGTCTCACTTCATCGATACACAGAGCAGAGACAGCGGCACGCACTGGTAAGAAATAAAATAAAAAAATAATATGTTGGATTCTTCAGACACTGAGTCAAATACCATCAGTTCAAAGTTCCAAAGGGCAAGATGCATAACGGATGAGTCTGAAGTGATTCATTGACCTGTGGCGCTGAAATGTTAAGTCACACCCTGCAAAAGCAGCCCTGCTAAAAAAAGAAGCTCAGTGTTGTTAAATAAAAGCAAATAGTCTTACGGAAAAAAAAAATCTGCCAGTATTGGATTTAGAAGTTTAGATGGTATGTTAAAATTGTATAGTTTATTCAACGTAAACACTTGTAATATTGAATCTTGCAACAAATTAAAAAAATACGGACTGTATGTAAAATACGGTATGGACTGTGTACATTAACTGATTAGCCAAGTCATGTAAAATCGGACTAGGACAATATAAACTCTGCTTCTTCCTATTCTTTTTAGGACATAAAATATCGTTAAAGAGCCACAATGAAATTGTTATACATTTGTGTGATATTTGTTTTCTTTTTTGATTGATTTATTTCCATATATTGGAGTGTCCTTTTAAATCTGCACTTTTGCCCACTTATATTTGAAATAAAGTCTATTTATAGCTATATCTGTATCTATATTTCTAAGTTGAACAAAGAAACAGGAAGGTGTATTTGGCGTATTTCCTCCTGTAGCTTTGAAATTCTTAAATTAAGAGGTTGTTTGTGTATCTCGATTGGCTTGTTGCCTTCGGTATTCTGGAGTGTTCTGTTTAAATCTATGGTTTCTCCTCACCTTTTGTTCACCTTTGTATTTTGTTCCTACTTATGTTTGAAATAAAGTTCATCATATTATTTCATATAATATTACCTACATGCAGTACTGTGCAAAAGTCCCAGGTTATCATTAGGGTTGTTGGTTTAGTGAAGTTCCAATGACCACATAGGCATTTACTCAGTCTCTGTATTAAGGCACTCATTGTTAACATGTGGCTTATACAAAAAAAACCAAAACAAAACAAAAAGAAAACTTACTAACCAAGGAGTGGGAGAATCCCAAATATAAATGCTTTACTTGACATATTTCTCATTGGAAGTTTTTGAATGAAAATGCTGTTGTCCATTTGAGTAAAACAACTCAATACTTCTATTAGTTTTATTGCCAACATCTGCTGTGGTTTCTTGTTTACTCCAGGTTAAACTAAAGCGAATAGGCAGCACTCAGGCAACACATGGCAATAAACATTAGCATTACGCCTCTATAAAGTAAAACAAAGCATAACTCTCCTCCCACCTTGAATAAAAAGCAGACGACTTAAAAGAAGACGTCAACTATGCTTACCATTAATCAACTAATCAATTATTCGTGCACAACCCTAGCTACAAGGTTAAAACTGTTTGTCTGTGAGGAGAATAACAAGTTTGATAAAGAGAATGTGCCTGCACGTGACACGATTACAGCATGACACGCTTAAGCTAAATGTGCAAAAGCATGTGAACAACATCCAGAAATTCCAGTCTTGTCAGCTAAAAAAAAAGCATGGGAAAATGAATGTGGGATGATTAAAGCCTTGTTATTTTGGTCGTAAAAAGTTGGTGATGCAAAATGCTAATGAAATAAAGATGACGAATACGTGCAGCAGCTCTGACTAAAGGTGAGAAAAGCAGGCTGCTGCGGCTGAGAAGACGAAGCTGTGTGTATTTTAAGGTGCTTTCACAGGCAGTCAAGCATCTGAAGAGTCATATTGTAAAGTAAAATATCAACAAAGCTCTACCTGATTCCTTTGTAACGGCCATAATCTCCTCACTTTTGGTAATAAAACATTGGTATCATAAAACAAGGCAACATTTCTATCATAAAAGCTGGATAGTAAAAGAAGGTTTTAAGAAGAGTTTTAAAAGGCAGTAAAGATGGTGCCAGCCTTTGCAAACATTTCAGAATAAAAGCTCATTCGCTGATTTAAGTAAACACATCGGCGCATAAAGAGTTAAGTCTTGGTACAATTCGGAGACAGACCATTTAATGCCTTCGAATTGATAAGTATTATTTGAAGAAATTACTGTCA
This sequence comes from Apogon hyalosoma, assembly GCA_037367295.1. Taxonomy (NCBI): domain Eukaryota; kingdom Metazoa; phylum Chordata; class Actinopteri; order Kurtiformes; family Apogonidae; genus Apogon; species Apogon hyalosoma. The sequence goes on from JAPQRP010000018.1 coordinate 10,389,648, forward strand.
CTTTAAGCTGGTAAGAGCTTGAGAGCACATTTTCTGTCAATTAAGATCCGGCTTCACTGTTGAGAGAAGTGATACTATTATGTTGCTGTAATTTATGAGATAAAAAACCCTTCATCGAAAACTTTTAATATTTGAAAAAAGGCAACATGAAGCAGATGGCATTTCCTTTATTAAAGTCAGAGGTGAAATGTAAAGAAACAAGAATTTGGAGTAATCGTAGTCGTGGTTTACTTGAGTTTTTTCCATTTTCTGTTACTTTATACCTCTACTCCACTACATCTTAGAAGCAAACATGAAACTTTTTTACTCTGCTATATTAATACCATCACAAACTGAAGGATCAGATGTTCCTTTATGGGTTCAACTTACAAATGTCCTCATTCTTAACACAAGAGCTGCCGAAGGGTCACATTTACCTGCAGTGTTTTTCTATCGTGCGGTTGCAATGAAATGTAATGAAATGCTGAAGCTCCCCGGTTTTGACTTGGACTAAAACTGTTTTATTTTACACTCCTTGTTATACAGCAAACAGGTCAAATTCAACACTTTCTGTCATCATTTGCAAGTGAAAATAGGTTCATGACCCAAACAAATATGTAGGTATTTTTTTTCCAATACCCACTTTCACTGTCAATTTAACTGATTTGTGTTGACAATGCAAAGTGATAAATGTTTGTAAAGGTATTTTCATTATAAAACCAGATCACAACACAGGGGGTGTAGTGAATAGAATGGCTGAATTTAATTAAGTCTGGTGCCATAAAACTCATTTTCAGGTCCAGTCTGTACCAGAAGAGCCTGAATTTTGGTTTTCTACCTTGACTGAGGCACCAATTTGGGTTCACAAGCAATTAAATTCATTTATAAATATAGTTAATAATGCAATTTCCCATTATCAGTTTTTTACCTGAGGTAGACAGACATGTACCTTATAGGTTAATTGGGTACTAAATCGCCTGTAGGTGTGAATCTGAGAGTGAGCGGTTGTTCGTCTGTATATGTCAACACTGTGATGAACTGGCGACACGTCCAGGGTGCAGTCCGCCTACACCCGTTGGTAGCTGGGATCGGCTCCAGCAAACCTCTTGAGGACAGTGAGTGCAGTCCAGGAAAAGATTAAATGAATGAATGAATGAAATACTGTTTCAGCTCTTGGCCCGTTTACAGCAGTGCATCACTTCATTAAATGCACAGCTTTGCATTGACATAAATTGTCACCTTATTTATCTTCCTGAAACATGATGTGTGATGACGTGGGACACCTGTTAATATTCTATATCAGTGGAATTCATAGAGGGCCAGTTTGGCAGATCCAGTTTTTGCAGCTAGTATTAGTTAGCTACCGTGTCAATGAGGGTTAGTGCTAAACTTAATTTTTTTCCCCTGGATTAAGACTGGTAACATCACTTCTGAGCTTCGTCCACTTCCTCTGTTTTTATCATCACATGTAAAGTGGTAGAATGTCAAATGGATGTCTTTTAGGGACAGTACTGCAGCAGATTCAATACAGAGGAACAAACAGAGTTGGACTCGGAACAGGAAGTGACGTAGTTTAACAACTGGGGTACAATGACGGAGGACATTTTAAGTAGAAAGTATGTGGGTAAATTTGACCTGTTTGGGTGTTTTAGGCTACTTTCAGACAGCAGGTCTTAATGCACAATTTGTATTTTTTGGTGAAATCCTTTTTTTTTTTTGTCTGTGTTTGTTCATATTACACATTAAATGCAATTTCTATCAGTTTTGAGTATGAACTGAATTTGACCCTGAAGTGACCCGCATGCGCAAAAGAGGTCCTGACGTAATGTGACCACGCAGGCACGCACTGTGTTTACGGAAGCAAATATGCAGGGACGCAGAATTGTGACGTTGGTCACATTTCAATGAAGTAAAAGTCGGATAAATGTGACCTGGACTTTCAGACTGAAGTGTGCTTGCAAAATATCTGATACGTATCAGATTTAGGAGCATATATGAAGTGGCCTAATTATTTTTTTGTTGTTGTTTTAGAGTTTTGTTTTGTTTTTTTCCCTCTTTTTCACTCTCTCTTTTTTCCTCTGTTTGTGTTTATGTACTAAATGTAAAAATTAATAAAGATATCGGGGGGGGGGTGTCAGATTTGAAAAAATCGTATTTTTGCTGTTCAAACTGTAAAAGATCGGATGCAGGTCACATATGGGCCAAAAAATCAGATGTGATCCACATTTGTCTGCAGTCTGAACGTAGCCTTTGGTATACATCAGCTTCTGACAGTTGTAGTCTTAAACTAAACAAACTCTTTAAAACTCTTCTTGGATCATCACAGGAGCTTTTCTGAACAAGTAGACTTTTTAGAGATATGCGGTCAGTGACAGTACAAACATTATCGAAAATGATGCAGTGTTGTAGATGAAACCACCAACAGTGAGATCACCCCTAAACATCTACAGCAGTAAAAGTTAATCCAAAAACATCAGAGCAATGACATGGAATACTTCTACTTAAGTAAGTTGTGAAACTCACTCTGTACAGTAGCTTTATGTTCAGCCTATATCCTGTAAAAACCTCTTAGATGTGATGTAGCGAGCATGCCTGTGCGGTCTGAAAACGCTAATGAGGCATGAGGCAGCGCAGCGCTGGCAGCATGTGGAGGGCTTCATCGCCTTGTCGATTTAGGCGCTGAATCTAAAACTTCAGGCTGCTCTGAAGACAAATCAGGACCCTATTTGGAGCTGCAACTTCATGTCAGATATAGTTTTCTTGTGGGTACAGTGAGTCTGTTGGAAGTAGAAATAACACAGCAATAATAATAGCACGAGGCTGCTGATTGCCTTCTTCTGGAAATTGCTTTTTAGGATTTCATATCTTCATATCTGTCGACTGAAGATGCTGCCTGTATAATCAAGCTCCCATCTGGCTGTTATTTTCTGTTCCATGTCACAACTTGGCTAATAACAATCACACCCTTTCCCTCAGCAGAACAGATTGCTCATTAAATAAATTAAATTTCTCGTTTTGTGAGGGGACTCGCAGTTGCAGTTTGCTGTTCTGTGGGCCCAACTCAATATGGCTGTAATTGTTTTTCTAACTTTAACTGTCTCGGGAAGACAGGGAAGCCCAGTGAAGCCATCCGTTATCGCGGAGGAGCTTGGGATTTGAAGTGACGCACTTCTTGGAAACTGCTTTATTAGAGTCATTTTTTTTCTTCTTTTTCTCTCAGGTTTAAAAAGGGGTTTGAGTCAGAGCCAACACTACACTCTGGTATCAACTATGCGGTTTTACTGCTGGCAGCTGGACACCAGTTTGACACGTCTTTTGAGCTTCGTAAAGTGGGTGAGTGGACATGTGTGTGATCTGACCTGCATGCTGAGTATCTCCGCTCTGTTGTCACTCTGCAATAGTCACGGTAATATGTTAGATCCGGTCATTTTTTTGAGCAAAAATCTACAGCTAGAGTGAGGATTTGATGCATTTTTTTTGTCAAATCGTTGCGTTTTCTGTTCCTGGATGAATTTCTAAAACCACAACTTTGTCACCTTAGATGCGATGCTTTTCTTTGTCATTTGTCTGAAAGTAAAATAAATGCATTTTGAGAGTGAGTTGAATTTTAAAAAGATATTTTAATACAAAACATTCAGCTCTAGGAAGTTATGCTGTCATGTTTTTGTGTACTTTCTGACACTTTACAGACTAAATGATTAGTACTTAGCTATAGAGTGATTTTACTTCCAGTTCATCTTTATCATGGCATGTTAGTCAATGATTCTCACACAAATAATCAACTCTTTGTCCATTTTTGATCATTTCATATCGATGATATCGCAAAGACGTGACAATAGTTTAACAATACACATGCACCTTGCAAGAAAGACCAGCCATTTACTGTCACTGAATTGTGGAACATACATACAATTAAACGCTGCATGCCGGTTTCAGGCTTTGCAAACAAAAATTGCACAAGACAGTCAAAGACATAGACATGACAAATAATACATGTAATATAACAAAACCTATTATTGGAATATACAAAGAAGTTGCCAATAATGACACGAAGATGCTGCAGTGACGTCATTATAGAGCACCAGTCAAGCCTCAAATGGTGGAAATTCTGTTCAAATAGCAACGAAATTTCATCCAGACATTTTTATGCCGATGAATGGAAGCAAATTTAACAAACAGGCAAAACTGTCAGCTCAAAAAATCGCACGTGCCAGGACTAACAACAAATATGTTAGAGTCATCTGTCTATAATTGATTGCTGATGTAAATGCACTAACTTTCCACCAGCTTATGTATGTTTCCAGGCTGTGCATTTTACACATTTAAGGAAAAAGCTTATATGCTGTGATTGTTATCCATAAATTGAGAGAGATTTGTTTATATTGATGTTTTATGCATGTTTTTTTTTAACTTTGCATGCTGATTAGCACTTTGCACTCAAACCTTTGCTTTTGTCATGAAATCCAAGGTTCATAGGAGCTCAGGAATGTGGGAAATAGAGCAAGGAGTCCTGGGAATTGGCCTGCAGCTCTTGTCTTTAGACCTACATTGTGTCCCTCCAGACCCTGTTTTTCCCCTGTTACTTTTACGCACCACTCCCACCTGCCACTGGTTTCTGCAGCAGAACCAGTTAAACATGTCTGTTTTTGATTGTCATTTTGTTTTGTGAAATACCTGTACATTTCCCTTTCGTCTTCCAGGAGTGAAGCTGAGCAGCCTGCTGGGTAAAAAAGGCAGCCTCGACAAGCTGCAGAGCTACTGGGATGTGGGTTTCTTCCTGGGTGCCAGCATCCTGGCCTGCGACAACACCAGGGTCATCCAGGCCTCGGAGAAACTCTTCAAACTCAAAGCTCCCATCTGGTGAGAGCACAGATAAGCTGTTCTCAGACGATTGTGCCGAAACACACATTTCCACCACATCCATCGCCAAATGCGTCTGTGTCATTGTGTTCTGAAGTGAGCTCGGCTTGTCCATGAAACCACACTGGCCATCTGCAGCCGTTGTGAAAGCACTTGGTGGGTTTCACATGGAGAGCAGAAAATGGCAGCTTTGCTCTTTTGAACAGCACTTTTAATTTTACGTGGATTTGTTGCATATATGCTGACGTGATTCTTTAAAACATTTACTTTTTGAGCGAAAAGTAAAATCTTATCTTATCTTATCTTATCTTATATCTACAAACGCACTGTGCCTCTTACAGGAAGCAACATCTTAACAAATTTCCACTTGCTTTCATTCATATTTGTCATTTAAACTTATTTTCTTGCCGCTTATATATAATTTTGTGTGTTTAGTTTTGCTCTTTTCTGGAATGATTTGACAAAATTTTACAAGTAGTTGAGAACACATTTACCAAAATCAATAACAAATTGTAAATATCCTGAAGATAATTGATGTTCCGCTTACATAAAAGCGCAGTTAGTCTAAGGCTACGTTCAGACAGCAGGTTTTAATGCAGTTTGGATTTTTTGGTGAAATCCGTTATTTTTATGTGCTCATTCATATTACACATTAAATGTGACTTCTATCAGTTTCTAGTATGAACTGAATGCGATGCAGAATTGTGATATTTGTCGCATTTCAATGACGTAAAGGTTGAATAAATGCAACCTGGCTGTTCAGACTGAAGTCGCACTGCAAAACATCAGATACGTATCAGATTTAGGAGCACATATGAAAGTGGCCTGGGTCGGGTTTTTTTTTTTTAAACTCAGATTTGTGCTGTTCAAACTGTCTTTAACAGATCACAGATCGGATACAGGTCTCATATGGGCAAAAAAATTGGATTTGGACCATATTTGCTAATAGTCTGAACGTAGCCTAAACTTCCATCTAATGTTGAAAATACTGTTACTATCTTCAACCAAACTGCAGAATATTTACTGTATTAAGGTATGAAATGCGATGGACAGAAATGTTTAAATACAGAGGTACTGTACTGATGATTGATGTAAATGGGGCATCAATAATCTACTGAATTTGTACAAGAGGGAGTTAACTGATACCATAAGAAATATAATTGGATTAAATGATACCGACTCAATACTTTTTTTTTCCTGGTACACCTTGTCATACATGAGCAATATGCATTTGTAGGTGTAACTTTATTTATTTATTTATTTTTCTTGATTTTTCAGGTCTCAAAAATTTAAAAAAAATCATATTCCTTTTAGAAAATATTTAGTCACCACAGCATGAGAAATAAATCTAAAAGTTTTAGAGATCTGCTGTGCCTCAGTGGAGTTATACCAAAACAAAACTGGTGTGAAGCACATTTTTCTGCAAGCTGTAACTTGCCAAATCTTCGACATCTTTTATCTCAGAACATCTACTGAAAATTTCATGCATCTGTTGTGGATTGTTCAGAATAAATTATTGAACATCTTTTTCTGGACCGCTAGTTTTTATAGAAGTCAGTGTTGTGCCCCAGTTTTTAAGCCCCCAATATCTCAAAAACTAATGACGATATGAGGCTGGGGTTTTAAATGGTGTTTACTCGGACTGATAAGATTATTATATGAAAGTATGAGCTAAGTTGGAGATGGTCCTCTGATGATTTACTTGCTGGGGTTTGATATTGTTGAAATGACACTTAAAATTTAGATCGATTTCACTGTTGCTCGTGTACTTTTAGATGCGAATACGGTAATTCTCTATGAGTCAGCACAGACGCTCACATGGACTCAAGGATGGGCTGATTAGATTTTGGTCAAAGATCAAAGTCATTTTAGTCTCACGTAACACATTTTCAGTCGTAGCTGCTTGTAATTTAAAAACAGGGCATGAATAGATTATGATGCATGAATAGTGGATGAACTTATGGTTCTTGTTTTGTGGCATCGCTCCAATTGCTGAATGTGGTTATGAGTCAGAATATTTACTCACAGCAAAATGCCCTTTTACAGTGTGTGAGGGCCGGCATCTATATTAACAAGAAATAATCAACCTCCAGTTTGTGTTTAAGTGGGATTTATCACTGAATATGCCTAGATAAAAGCAGATCTGGATTGTCAAGGACGTGTACGCCTGGTTGATTAAATTTGTCCTAACAGAAAAAATAAGAGAAAATAAAAATAATGTTGCTGTATTAGGTATAAAGCAAAGGTTTATCATCATGTTTACATCAATGGAAGAGGCTAAGCTTTTTAATTTATCTGTCCATCCATCCATCTATCCACCCATTCGTCATGATTATATGATTATGTTATTTATAAGTTTGAATTTGACTGGATGTGAATAGCAGCAGATTGAAGTCAGTACAGTGAACTGTCTGCGACCAGTGAATGAGACCCAGCTGCTCACTGTTTGTGCTGCAGCTGTGAAAACTCCTTAAGTTTCCATTAATGTCAACAAGACAAATGTCACCCAGCGTGGAAACACAATTGTATGGTATTGTTTGTTTTTTAGAATCTTTCTTGATTTGTCACCGTGGCTTAAAAACAAATGTAATTCACCTGCACATTATCTGCAAGGAAACGATCGAGTTTGTGATATCAGACATTTGTCAGAAGTGAAATTGTCCATCAGGAAAGATGCCCGCAGTCCTGACATTTTGTTGCATCGTGTTTATTTGGATCCGGATTCTCAGGTGATAACGTCTAAAGGTTTGTTCTAAATATATTTAAATTCAGGTATCTGCGCTCACTGGTGGAAACCATTTTGATCTACCAGCATTTTAATAAGCCCAGTGTGGAGCAGCCGGCGCCCAAACAGGAGCTGGTTGACTTCTGGATGGACTTTCTGGTCGAGGCCACAAAGAAAGAAATCTCATCTGTCAGATTTCCTGTAAGTGAGTCCAACGGCAGCAACATGTGAGAGCTCCTGAAGGCAAATATATGAATAAAAATGCCATAAATGCAATGTTTTTGTTTTTGTTTTTTTTTTACAATCCTCTTCCAGGTGCTGATATTAGAGCCCACTAAAGTGTACCAGCCTTCCTATTTGTCCATAAACAAAGACGTTGATGACAACACGGTGTCGATTTGGCACGTCGCTCCTGATGATAAGGTGTGTTTGTCATCCAGTGACGTAGGCTTTGACCCTTTTTTTTCAAATTAGATTAAATTTTTGATCTTTTTCTGAAATAAATCTGGCTAAATATTCACTAGTGCCTTCCAACATAAGTTGATATATAAAAAAGTATATAATCTGAGAAGGGATTATATTGAAATATAAGACAAAAGGTGTTTTGTTATCTTTTTGGGAGAATTGTAATCTTGTGTTTTATTCAATAAAACACATAAAAACACTAATTGACTATAAAATCCTCAAGTGTAGTCTTACAGAGAACCACCAGTGTCAACAATGATGATATATTCTGTCATTTTTAACAAAAATATACTCCATCTCTTGCTGTTATCATTAATATATAATAACAGTGATAATAACTTTACCTCACTTATAGCAATGTTTTAGCAATGTGTTTACTTATGATTTTAGGTGTTTGGCTTATTTATTATTCATTATTTATTTTAATGCTGGCCCGAGGAACAAATTTCGTTCTTTCATGTTTTTAACATGATGTGTATGTGTGTGTGTCTGTGTGTGTGTGTGTGTGTGTGTGTGT
>JAPQRP010000018.1:10412262-10427134 GCA_037367295.1 Apogon hyalosoma
CTGACAAAAACAGTGCTTTTATTCATTCCATGTTTTCTGTCTGTTTTAGTCACATGATACACACAGGAGTTAGTACTGGATTGCATAACCTTTATTAGACAGTGTGTTATATGAAAACATCTGTTAATTGTCTTGCTATATTGCATTTTTTTTTTACTGTTATAGCATTATGTCGTTTTAATGTAGTGAATTGTTTCTTTTGCTGTTTTCTATGTTGTGCATTTCTGCTCTCCATCCATTTTTTTCTTTCTGTATCATGAGTAAAAAAAACTACTTAATATTTTTTCAGTAAATCATCTTGAGAAGTGCTTTACATAAGGGTGTGACCAGTGAAAACCAGCCTTTAGTTTCTTTAAATATGACAGAAATGATTAAGTGTAATACACTGTATTGCATCCTTAGGTTATTTTTGACATTAATCTGCATTTTGGACTAATGAGGCTTCTGTTTGCAGATTCTGTGACCTGGTTAACAGTATAACAGAGGAGGCCTGGAAGGGTCCAGAGGAAGGAGACTGTGACGCTGACGCCCTAGAGGTGAGAACGCTCAACACTGAATTCACTCTTAACTGGCTCAGATTTTAATCATATCGGCTTTAGTTATGTTAAAATATATGTTCTTGTAAGTATGTCCATAATTGTTTCACTGACACTGAGGCACTTATGTAGAGGTGTGGTAGTTTTCTACTGTATATCAGTCATCAAGTTTTGATGAAAATCATGGCTTATATGGTAGTTCAGTGAGGCTTAAATGCGTTCCCTTAAATGAAGAGTCTCGTATATTTAATACTTAATATTAGATTTTCCTGCATAAATAACTGTAGCTGGACGGACTCTATTTCCTCTACTAGACTGACAACATTCTGATAAGAGACTCACATCAGCTGTTTACATAGATACAACATTTACTTCTACTTTTAACCTTTTTGCATTTTGCTGATTTGACTTTTCACCTTAATACTTTATTTTTTTTTAATCAGTTTTTGATTCGATTGATGTTCAATGGATTCTGTAATAGTTAATATTTGATTAATCACATCTGTTATTTTGAGGCTTTTGACTCTCAATGTGTTCAGTATTTTTGGAAATATTGCTTAAAATAGTTAAATATAGATATAGACACAAATATCTGAGTCTTAAGAATCTGTTTCATCTGGTTTTATTCACAATATTTGATGTGCATTAAAAACTGAGTGGAAACACTGAAAATTTGAAGCAAGTTTGCGTATCAGTAAAATGTACGTGTGAAACGTGCAATGGAAACTGATTTAGTGAATTGTTATTCGTGTTTTCATGTGTTCAACAATAAGATGTCTCCAATATTCACTCAATTAATGTAGTAATGATGTGGAAACAAATGTTAGACAGAGGCTCAGATAAACTGTAGAAGAGTTTGAAACATTATGTGATAAGACAAGAGGTTCATTTAGTGGACAAAAACTAAGACAAGAATCAGGGTTTTGTCAAAATACATACTTGTATCAGCTCAATCAATATTATGTAGTTAATTATTGTGTGAAACAGAACATGTAACAAACCATGATCAAACTCTAAAGATTCTTATAACATCAGTGAAGGGTGTATATATTAGGATGTATATTTCAGGATGTAGTGGCTTTAAATCTTTTAACAAAAATAAAGTTTGCTTCTGGGCATGTCAGTCATAGCATCTAATGTTACCCCCATGTGCTCCAAACATGCACAGAAGGAGTGTATTTATTCCAACCAGAAATGCAAAAGAAGCACACTTTGATTTTTGTATGCCTCTGAAAAAAATGCACAGATTTGTTTGATCAGATTTTCCATTTTTCTAATCCTATTCCTCACTATTTGCATCATAATGCATTAAAATTGAGCTGCAAATGCAGAAAATGAACAGTAACCTGCTGCGAAGCGGCCTGGATTTTGGTTGTGTGGCTTTTAGGCTTTGACAGTACAGAACAGACACCTGCTGCCGTATTCAGCAGCCCTCCCAGTGGAGCCTCAGGAAAAGAAAAGCTAATTACCCAAAATACTGCCTCACCCTGTTTGACTCAAACATGTGGCACAGATCAAATGTCTAACAGGTTTTTACCAGAGCTGCTTTTTTTTTATACCTCTGTTTGATGTCACATCATTAATAAACTGTCAGGTTGTCTTCAGCATCAAATATCCCATTACACCGCAGACTTTTTCTGTCCTGTAAATCATTTCTTTACAAGAGAAGTAAATTAATATGGTCCTTCTCCTCCAAGATATCCTCTAGTAATCAGATATTTGATGAGTTCATGTCATTTTATAAATAGGGTGTTAATAATAGATAACTTAATATTCTTGTTCTTATCATCATCTTTGTAAATGTTCCTTCACCCATTGTGTGTGTTACAGTACGACTACGAGTATGACGAACACGGGGAGAGGGTGGTTCTGGGAAAAGGCACCTTTGGAGTGGTGTATGCAGGCAGAGACCTCAGCAACCAGGTCCGACTGGCCATTAAAGAAATTCCAGAGAGAGACAGCAGGTGAGAATCTGCCCTGGATGATAATCTGGAATGTGACACCACATCTAACACTGATAACAGCAACAGGTCTGTTCATCCAAAACCTTTGTCCAGACCTTTTATTCCTCCTGCGTCAGATTGTAGTAAAGATTAGTGTGGATATTCATGGTCTAGTAGAAGTACTAGAACTCCCCTAGAAGTAAAAGGAAGGAGATGAAAAACTACAAATAAAGAGATACAAAGCGGAGTAAAAAGTACAATATTTGCCTTTGAAAAGTGGAGGAGTAGAAGCATAAGCCTGCATTAAATGGAAATACTAAAGGAAAGCTCAAGTACTTCAAATTACTACTAAAACTACAGTGTTTGAGTAAAAGTAGTCAGTTACATTCTACCTCTGTTTTCTCCTGAGAATTCCACAAAACTGTCACCTTTATAGCGATTGTATTTAATAATTTTACACTCCGGAGTTGATCTTTTTTGTCTTAAATAAAAGATTAAATACTTGACTGTCAAAAGTCAAAATGTTTATTTTATCATTGCAGCTCTATTTTTTATATCACAGAAACAAAATATCCAAATGAAGATTAAAAAAAAAAAACACCCAAAAAAATCCCCCACATACGTTTACAATAGCATTACAGTCACATAAGATAATGTTCAACACTTATGTGCAGACACTTACAGGTGTTTTAGACTCAAAGTCTGTTTTGGTTAAAGACTAGAAGTTAGAAAGTTTAGGAAAAAGAAAGTATGGTTTATGCTTTAAGAAACAGGTTTGTCATGAGTTGCTGTGATAGTTTTATTACCAAAACACTATTAACTTTGAGTTAAACAAAGTTCTTCTATGCAAAAAACAGCTACCGGAGTCCTTGCTGCAAGTTTTTTCTCCTTTGCCATGCAATTTTGAAGTAGGTAAAGTTGTGCCAGAACCCTCTGTTTAGGTCTACTATGTTTTTTATTGTTGTCATTTGATTAAAAACTGTATTTTTGCATAATTTTGGGCCCATATTAGTGTGATATTTAGAAAGAACCCTCCATAAACATGTAACAAATCAGAACACAATTCCAGTTTTCTAGATAATAGACAACCCCATATCTTTCCATTTATGGTGTTTTTTGTTTGTTTGTTTAGAAAAAGTAAATTTATCCAGGATAGTTAAGAACTGTCTGTTAGTTAAATCTAAACCTTAATCCAAGTGGCCCTTGGGACTGAGCTCCATATTTAATTTTAGGATTGACTAATACACTGCTGTTGAGTGTCATTAAGAGAAGTGCTGCTTGTCCCCGGTGGGTTCTGCGTTGAGTTCTAGTTGGTGCAGAGCTGTGACTCCCACGCTCTCTGAATTCCCACCACTGTCTCTACTCGAAACATTAGGATCCTCATGGTTCCACTTACTCATGTTCAGCTGCAGGACTCTCTCACAGATTGACTAGATGATTTTACTGCCGCAGACTATCCCACTAATCACATCAGTGAGTGAGCACAGCCTCGAGAGTGAGGAATGTTGGGAATTTGGGTAAATAATTAAGTAGCTGATTGAAATCTCGAGACGGGCAAAAGAAAAGTGGGTGCGATTCATGAGGAGACGGTTGACAGGAAGGATTTCAATGCAGATGGATGTACCTGCTGTTGTTTTAAAGCCATACAGATAGGGAATCAGATGTGTCAGTATAATCAAACATTTGTATTATCAGAGAAAAAAAAAGACTCAACTGAAGTAAAAGAAAATGGGATCACCAAATGATGACTTTTAAGTAATTTGTGTAATCATGTAAACTGTTTTTGTTTTGTTTTTTCCATGTGCATCCTCCACGAGTAATGTTTTTGAAGGACATTGTGGTTCATTTTAGCATAATAATTCATTTTGGCTGGACGGATCTTTATTTCATCACACCTTTTATGAAATACATGATCATGTAGAAATTCATTTCTCCCTAGAGGGATGTAACAGCAGCAATAACACAATAATGTGACAGAAAGACAACAGTGTTAAGATTAGAAATGTAAAAAGGCAAAAATTTAGGTAGGAGAAATTTACTGAGTGAGTTAGCTGTTGAACATGCCTGTCAATTCATAAAGACTCAGTGCTACTTTTGTGGCAGTTCCCAAATTATTTTTTCTCTATTTTTAATTTTTCTTAAGTGATTTATCAGCATTTATTCTTCTATTATGCTCTGTATTTTGTATTCTTAAATACAAACCAGATATTTTCCTATATTTAGTTTACTGATCATGTAGATGTTCATAAAAGCTCAAATTAAAGTTGAGGGTTTTTATTTTAGAAACAGAGAAAAGGGAAGAAAAAGTGAACTTTTTTAGCAAAATCTATCATTAATTGAACATAAAACAACTGTCTCCTTCCACTGTCATTGATCCGACTCCACTGGTTTTACTAGTGAATCAGTGTTGTAGAAGATGACGGTGTGGTGTTTCCACGGTAACTGTGGAGCCTCTGAACATCCAAATGGGTCATATCTGATGACTATGAAAAGATGACAAACTGCATTTTATACCAGTTATTTACATGGATTGATAAAATTAATGGATCAACAGTGTTTTAACTTTTTATATCAATAAATGATTTTGTTCACCAGTGGATGTTTGGGTTTTTATGGGTTAAATGTCATTTTTAACTTTGTATGCATTAGTTTATGAGGTGCTCCTGAATGCACCATAAAGTCCTAGTCCCTGTTTGTCAAATGGTAACACAGATAGCCATAACACTTTGGCAATACGGTACTATTATTTATTCTGGGGCAATTTTATTTTGAAAATATACACATGTAATATTTTGTATCCACCCCTTTTTCCAGACCACTGTAGCAACAATATTTTTGATCTAATTTAATTATGTTGCAGATCATATTTTTAAATTTGTCCTAGTATTCTGTGATAATGCACTAAATGTCACTGGATATGGACAGTCTTTTACTGTCTGCCTTCTGATGCATGTTATTTATTGTTATTGCAGATATTCTCAACCTCTGCACGAGGAGATCGCCCTCCACAAACACCTGAAGCACAAGAACATCGTCCAGTACCTCGGGTCCATCAGCGAGAACGGCTTCATCAAGATCTTTATGGAGCAGGTGCCTGGAGGTCAGACATGTTTCTATGATCAGACTATGGAGGTGAACCGTTTCTAAACTTATGTACATGAAAAGTTTCGTACGCACACACTTTTGATCGGTCGGTACGATTGGTCTTGTTCCAGGAGAGTTCTTCCAATGAGCCAGACTATTAATAATTAAATAATAAACCAAGAATCAGTGATGTATTTTATACCGTTTCACTAAAATGGTATAAAATACTAGTATTAAGAATATACAGTTTACTTCTGGAGTTACAGTCAAGTAATATTAGTTTGACCGATGTCTTTATGTGCATGTGCCTGTTATTTCTTTTCTTTTCACAAAAAAGGTCAGAGGTCAGGGATGGTCCAGAGATTGTGGCAGCTTAATTTGAGTGACCTGAGCTACTTTCCAGCCTGGAAAGTTTCAAAACTCATGTTGTGCACTGAGAAAAAAATGTTTTTCATCTCACAAATACTGTTCTGTGTGGCTGTATTTGCACCTGTATTTATGTAGAGAATATTCTAACACCCTCTCAAAGTCAGATACAATGATTTCCAGCTGTCTGTTCTATTTTGCATGAATTATTTTTTATATAATCCCCTTGCATCTGAAATTCACACTGATGAATTCTTCGAGTGTTCACAAAAGCTGTCCCTCTTTCAGTCGTGGGAGTAAAATTCTCTCGTATACAAGTCAAAGTGAGTGTACTGATTTTTGTTGTACTCTGTCCTTTCCTGTGTTGTTCAGGAAGTTTGTCTGCACTGCTGAGGTCAAAGTGGGGCCCTCTGAAAAACAACGAGCCCACCATCGGCTTCTATACACGGCAGATACTGGAGGGGCTGAAATACCTGCATGACAACCAGATAGCACACAGAGACATCAAGGTGACCGCATGTTCGTGTTTTAATTGAGGATCTTAACTTGTGCAAGTGGAGCAGAATTTTCTATTCAACCAATGAGCCTCAAACTGGTTGAGGACATGATATGACCAGATGTCACTCCAAATTAATTCCCACCAGTCACACCTTGACTTTTTCCCATCTAGTTTGGGTGATGTGAATGACAAACATGGTGAATAATGTCCTAGAGATATTTCTGAAATGGAAACCAGGTACCAAAAGACTTCAACCAAGCGTGATGGGGATACTTTTGGTTCTACAGCTGAAAACTGTCACAACCTTTTACTGTTAATTATGAAATATCAGATATGTTCTTCCTCAAAAATAAGCCAGATACCTGCAGAATAACATCATTAAAATTCTGTGGCCATGATTTATTAGTTGTTATAACTTCTCACAGTGTATGCTCATGTATTGCAGTGGTTTGCCATGTGAGAATGATCAACAAGCTTTCATTCAGGGGCATCTTTCAGTTCCTATTGGTTGCTAATCTAAAATGCAATGCAGTTTGGTGAAAACAGTTAATTGCAGGAAACAAACCCCTCTACGTGTTTTTTTTCCTCAGAAAAACAAAAGTGATGCATTAAACATATTACTATAAAATATAGCAGACCCAGGTGGTGAGCATGAGCAGTTAAAATGTGGAGAAAAACATCACGGTATTTATAGAAACTCAAGCTTCATCGACAGGAAATCAATATGAGGGGATGTCAGTACTGACCAGTGGCCATACTGTTTGATTGACAGGTGTTCTCATGGAGGAGCAGAGCTAAATAAACAGCTATCACTCAAAAACATACGAAGAACAGTCTGTAATAATAGTAAGAACAGCTTCAAAGAGGAAATGAGTACTTGGGAGATGAAGCTGCAAGTGTTTCCACACAAAGGAAAAACACTGCATACTTCAGACTGTTACACTCTTAATGCTCTGTCTGTTTTATTTTGTTAATTTTCATTTTCTCACCATTATCATCAAATATACCACTTCCTTTTGTGGAATACTGTCCAAATAATACGGTGCCTCTCAAATGTTTGGAGATACCCAGTCTTTTATTGTGCATGTTCTTTCTGATTCTGAATAGTTCCTTTTTTTTTTTAAAAAACTCTTTTTATTGAAATTATTACAATGATGACAATATATAAAAGTCATATACAGTATTCAATATATATGATGTCAGAACAAGAACACTACACCTGCACTTACATGTACACACACATACATAAAATAAAAAGGGGTGGAGGGGGGATCTGCCCCTACTTACTTAATATTACAGTAATCTATAAAGGGCTGCCAAATTGAGTCAAATAACTTTACATTATCTTTTAGTGAAAATTCGACTTTCTCCAAATGTAAGTGTTGCATAATGTCTTTCAACTGAGCCTGATGAGTCGGAGGATTTCTGTTCTTCCAGTTTAGCAAAATAAGGCGTCTGGCCAGTAGTGTCACAAAGTAAGTAAGTATGTAATTTTTATTTATAGAGCACTTTTCACAGACAGAGGGTCACAAAGTGCTTTACAGTGCGAGACAATTAAAATACAGATAAAATACAGTTAAAATGCAATAAATACATTAAGTGCAGTTGGTTTGTAGCAGCCCTGAGTCAGTTTGGGTTTAAAATGCTTGCTTAAACAGGAAAGTCTTAAGGTGTTATTTAAAAGTCTCAACTGAGTCCATGGACCAGAGGGCCAGAGGGGAGGTCGTTCCATAAGTGCAGCGCCGCAACTTTAAAAGATCTATCACCTCAAATAATAAAACAGGTGCGGGACACAAACCTCAAAACAACACTGTTTAGTACTAAGGTCCACTCCTTTTGGTTCCACACCGGACATTACTGTTGTGGGATCTGGGGTGAGCTGTCTCTTAGAAATCGTAGACAAAGTCTCTAAAGTTTCAGCCCAATAGGTAGTGATGTTTGGGCATGTCCAAAACATGTGTGACCTGAATAGTTACTTTGAGCAAATGAATATACAAGTACAGATATTGCAACAAAACTAAATGGCATCTTCTACAAGCAAGCAGCTGGAATATGTAGCCATGCCTCTTGTAAAACCTGCCAAATTTGCTTTTGGCCAGTTGGATATCTCTGTCTGACCTTGTGATTCAGTTCATCCCAGGCCATTTCAATAGGATTTGGGTCATGTGACTTGGCAGACCATTCCATGATAGATAACACTCCAGCAGTCTCTAAATAAGCCGTACAGAGCTTGAACGTATGTTGCAGGTCGTCTTGCTGCAGGTGAAGTTGGCGAAGTGCTGACCTGTGTCGACACTGAACCATCAAACTGTTGTTCATTGTTTTTCATGCACTCAGTCATGGTCTGGAGGGTATTTAACCTAATTATTTTACTATTTAACTAACTGTCTATTCAACCGAATTTAACCAGCTATGTATAAAATGAGTTGTCGTGTTCTCCAAACCTGTTATAGAAACTTATCAGGTAGAATGTGACAATGTGACATAATATAAATGAATACTAAGCTTTTTGTATCAATATCTGTACATTTATATATATATATATCTGTTTGGTCATGCAGATGCCACTCAAGAGCACCAAGTGTCCCAAGTACCAAGCGTTTCTAAACTGCTCTTCAGATGGTGCAATACCATACCACCACATATAATGTAGATCGATGGTTGGAGGCAAGAAGACGTCAAGACACTTGGATGAATTATTTGGATCCACTTTGAAGGATCAGTTTAGTTCCACTACTGCAAAACCAGTTATGATATTCAAATGTACATTATTTTTCACTTTTAGGTGTACTTTTTCAACCTAGTACTAGCAAAAAATTATGAAAAATGTTCTACATTTTCCAGGAACAGGTAGTTTGTTGCAACACCTTCCAGCTTTTCTGCAGCAGTGACAGTAAATTAAGCATGTACATCGTGCTGTGTTCAGGTACTCCTCGAAATGTTCATTATCAAGATGCAAGACTGGGAGGCCTTGGTAAACACTTTGAGTGAACTAAATAAATCGAACCCAAAATATGGAAACAAGAATATTAACCAAAAAATGTCTAGCTGTTTCTTTTCCAATAATTGAAGACTTGTTAAACCACTCCTCCATTACTTTAGAAGATGTTCCTCTCATCATTTGTAACGGACTCTGTGTGGTTTATCTCAGTTATGATAAACCACTGCTGATAACAGTCCCATCATCGACGGTCATTACAATCTTTCTCATTTGCCCACAACAAACTCCTGCCTTTCACCTGACTTAACAAAGTGGTCATATAAGCATCATTAGTGACACATAAATGTTAATCACCTTGTTTTGGCTGCGAGGGCCGTCGTCCTCCCACGCACGATGTTGTAACCTGCTGTTTATCACTGTGGATTATCTCAGTACAACCATGCTCTTGGAATTGTATCAAAAGAATGGGCGTTGCTGTTCTCACAGTGTGTTTCCAATTCGCAGGGTGATAATGTTCTCATCAACACCTACAGTGGCGTCCTGAAGATATCAGATTTTGGCACATCCAAAAGGTTGGCTGGGATCAACCCATGCACTGAGACGTTCACAGGTACGCACTGACCTACTGACTGAAATTACCCCCATTTAATAGTCACAAGGTGTCTGATTTATTCATATATTCATGCTGTTCAGCTCCATAAGTTTCCTTTGCCAGTATGTTCAGAAGAATTTGTTAAGATCTTCTCTGCTGGCCTAAAGAAGCAGAATCACTGACCTATATTTACACCCTACATTTTTATTATATTTGTGCCACGAAGATGCATTAAAGGTGGGGTACGCGATGTTTTCCTGGAGCATTTTTTACTATATCGCTCAAAATCCCCTTCACACTCCAATTACAACCAATTAATTAAATGCTCTAACACAAAAATTTAAAAAATGTAGTCACCTGTGGAATGGACAAGACTGAAAAAACACCATCCAATCATTTTGAGCGCCCACTCAAAATGATTGAATGGTCATATGTCTATCAAACTCAACTGCCATTTGTCCCTCCCCTCTCTGTGCGTACCCCTCTTTGTGCATGAATCGCTTGTTCTCAGAGGCTTGGAGCTCTAGTGCAGGAAATGAAGCCAGAACCAGAGCTTGGCTAGCTATATTAGCTATGTTAGGATGTAAAGTTCACCGGAAAACTGTTTTGCCACTAACATAAATCACTAGGAAATGTAACTTTAGCCAGATAGGTATGAACTGGGGCTGTTCTGTAAGAGCGGGGGTGTTGGAGGAGACTGAACGATGTATGCATGGATCCTAGCCAGAGCCTGAACCAGAGCCGGGTGAATGGATGCTGTGCGGCGCTCGTGAACCCTCGGGAACAAGCATTGCCAGTATTCTGGAGGCGTGGCTTCGGGGGATGTTTGAAGAAAAGGGGTTTGGACTTTTGAATTGTGTTTTTTCAAAATGAAGCTCGAACCCTTTTTCTAAGATCTCGTACCCCACGTTTAAATTATTCCAAATAGTCTACTCTCTTTATTTTGTGTCTTTTCTTTCGGTCACTGCTTCCATCACTGTACTTGTATATTAAAGTATTTGCCCTGGATCGACTGGATATATACCTTTTATAGGTGTTTATATTATTACCTATTATAGGTGTTTATACCTATTATAATCTATTATAGGTTATAGGTGACATCTATAGGATGGAGAAGTTCACTTTCCCTGTCAGACATGATTCAGACAAATTATTGGAAAAACTGGGTTGATTTTGTAACACTATTAAGAGCTGATTTGACTTGATAAGAGTAAGGTACATATAGACCACACTTTAAATGTTAGGTGTTAAAAGGGTTTCTGGAAGGAAAGAATGGAATGTGAAAAATACTTGTTATTTCACATTAACTCTATTTTAGGTTACTGTATATATTTTTGCTATTTCTGTCATTTGTTTTTTTTCTTTACATATATAGAAGTTATATACATGTAATAAGATAATGCTGCTTGAAAATAACAAAAAGATAATTACAAAAAAATAAAATAAAATAAAGCCCCTCAGAATCAACAGTGCAGTAGCTTCAAATAAATGTCAGTGAACCTGTGGCTTTAACCAATCAGATTTTATGTCAGCCACACGGGCGCGATCTAGCAGGCGTACAATAATGTCTGCATTTTCATGTCATTTGATTGGACGGTCAAAGAGTGGCCAATCAGAGCAAATTCAGCTAGCAAACCACATCTATAGCGACTTGCACAAGCTAAAATATATTGGTAGATTTAGTAGCGGTTTTCCAAACAATCGCTGACAGAGGATAAATGGATTTAGTTGCAGCAATTTTGGTGATTATAAGGTACTTTATTAGCATTTTTCTGTTCTGTCATTTTAGTGAGTTAATATTGAAATGTAATTTATTGAAGATTTGTTTTGCAGTCACGGAAAAAAATGATTAGACCATCAAAAGTCATCAAAAACAATGGTTATGCAATCAAGTACTAACTCCTGTGTGTATCATGTGACTAAAACAGACAGAAAAGAAAACATGGAATGGCTAAAAGCACTGTTTTTGTCAGTACAATGACATAGATATTGATGTATGAGCTGAAGTGATTTTGGTTATTATCAAGAAAACATGAAAAATGGATAGATATCAGCTCTGAAATCAAACTACTATGAGTTATTTTATGGTATCATTATATTTGTCCAAACAAATGTACCTTTAGATAGATAGATGGCTAGATGGATAGATATATACTTTATTAATCCCGAGGGAAATTCAGGTATTCAGCAGCTTTACATACAGCACAAGAAGACAAAACAAACAGACCAGAACACAACGTAACAGTGGGTTAGTCCCAGGTTGACAGTAGGGTTACTATATATACTCTAAAAGACATTTACTAAGGAACTATTCTAGAAGGGTTTCCTGTACAATACTGTAAATAAAATAAAGACTTCTGATCATATAATATTTACACATTTCAGGGCGTTGATATCAAATGAAAAACTTAAAGCATAGCAGTGAGTTGTACCAGGTTTACTAGTTGTACCAGGCATTAAAATGAACAAGAAATTGAAGAAAACAAGGGTGGGCTAATAATTTTTTCCATGACTGTATATCTTATTGGGGTTGTATTACGTTGTTTATCAGTGTTGCGTGGAGTTCCGTTGCATTCTTTGTTGTAGTTTTATTACATCATTTATTGTGATTACATTGCATTGTTTCGTCCGTGTCTTTTATTAATTGTTTTTATTTAGTGGTTCTTGGTTTTTAAAGCTTTTATTTCAGTTGCCATTCTTTCCCTGCTGGTTTTAGTTGTTTAGTCTTACATTTCTCAAACAGTAATAACCCCAGTTTGTGTAACTCAGTGACTTAACTTTGCTCCGTCTTGGCCATAAATAAAGCTGAGCAGTGAAGTAACCCTGTACAGATAATACCTGTCTGTGGCTGACACCTTTTCACAGCAGCCCTCTAGTCTCACCTCAAGCTTTGCTGTCATTCTGACTGCTTCTATTCAAGGAAACGGGGCTTTTGCGGTCAGACAGGTTTAGGCCCGTGTGATACTGCCACCACGGCGGCCAATGACGGCTCAGATTGACCTTTTGGATGACGCTGCTGATTGGAGCAGACGGGGACTTACCCTGAACGGTGGAGCTTTCTGTGGAAACTGGGCTACTCTGTCCTTTTTATAGCCTAGGCCAGCTATAAATGTGTCCCTGCCTGTTTTAGCTCAGTGCAGCAGCTTCTAAAAGCAGAACGTACGCAACAAGCTATTTATAGAACAAAAGAAGTCTTTCAACGGGAGCTGAACATGTTACTTTGGACTGAGCTGTGATTAACTAATAACACAGGAAGGGTTGCTGCTGTTTCCCACACAGCATTAAGTCATGTTAAAACTTGTAATAGAAAAGAATTGTGCCATCAGCACAGAGGCAACTTACATTTAGAATTTTTTTTTTTTTTTTTTTTTTAGCATTTGGTTCCTTTCATTGTGTTTGTGTTCCTTTTAATAGCTTTACAAACATGTCACAGTGTCTGGATATGAATGATCTATTCAACTCAACTTGATTTATTTAGCAGCTTTCACACCAAAATGCAGCCCAGATTTCACAGAACAAAATTAAACAGCACAGAAAAAAGGGTAAAAACAAGCAAAAAGCAAAAATAATAAAATGCCTTCAAACACACTTTTCCCTTATTAAGTAGTTTTTTGTGATAGAGCTGATATGATAATATTCTCAACATAAAAAGTTATCTCAGCACCACAAGTAAAAATATGACACTTAAGTCAAATTCATAAATATCTATTGAATAAATCAGTTAAGAAAAAAAAATCTGAATCTGTGATCAGCCAACTGTTATAAATCAATGCAGTTCTAGTAAAGTAAAATATTCTATTGAACTCTTTAATTGAGATTCAGAAATAATATGTTATGTTTTGTTGATTTATTTCCTTATAACATATAGATTGAGTTTGTGTTGTTTTCCCATGTGATAGAGTGAATAAAAAAGTAAAACAACACACCTTCATAAACTCAAGTCTGTGCAAAAACCTTTTAATGTATGATCTTTCAGTCACGTACATGACCATGCACATTTGACCGTGCGAATAGTTAAACAACAATATGACAAAACTAAATAATAGACACGATAACAATTAAATAATAAAATCACCTGTTGCAGGTCAAGAACTCCAGCAGCACTTGCCGATGATCAGCTTCTGGATATACAAGAGTGGTGGTTTCCTTGTATTTTATCATTATTTCATTTTGCATATTTTATATAATTTTAGTTTTTCATGTATAGTATTTCCTCATGACCCTGATGAAGGCTACTCTATATTTAGAGTGAAATAAAGCTCCTTTATGTGACAACTTTTGCTTAAGTTTGCTTAAGACCCATGAGAAATAAATGAGTCAGAAAAAAATCTATATATACAAAAGGATGTCATAGTTTCCAAACGGATTAAAACTAACCTGAGGCAACAAGTGTTTAGGCGTCTTAATTAAAAGGCAAAGGTGAAGATTCTCAAGGAAAATGATCCCTCTGGACGTCTAACTTTAGTGTTCTGAAAACTGTGTAAGAAACAAACTATTGTTTATTGTTTGTACAGATCCACATTAACTTCCACCATAGTGGTTGACACTCTTCCTGGGGTCCGTTAAAATACCAATACAGTTACCAACCACATACATAAATAAAAACAAATTTAGAATTCATTGTTATCATCAGCAAACTGAACATTTCATCTCAACACATAAACCTTAAAACATTTAAACTTTTATCTTTACAGCAACTTGGATTGCGAGTGTCAAAACAATCATTTGCATTCCTGTATTTCCTAGTAGTTCCTGTTTGAGTGTTTTTTGAATTAATATAAGCTTTTAGTGTGTTTGACGTGCGGGCGGCACAGTGGTGCAATGGTTAGCACTTGTGCCTCACAGCAAGAAGGTCCTGGGTTCGATTCCAACCTTGGGACCTTTCTGTGTGGAGTTTGCATGTTCTCCCCG
>JAPQRP010000018.1:10427234-10441259 GCA_037367295.1 Apogon hyalosoma
TGGCTGGGATAGGCTCCAGCGACCCCCGTGACCCTAGTGAGGATAAAGCGGGTTCAGAAAATGGATGGATGGATGTGTTTGACGTAGGAAGGTAACTTATGCCATAGAATGGAGGCCCTGTAAATGACAGGATTTTTCAGTCGATTGGTTTTTGGTTTGGGAAGTTCAAGGTGACCCATGGTGACCTGTCTGGTGCTGTGATTATGTTGTAGACCTCTATGCCTTACTCCGTTGGTAAGAAAGCCAGGTTTCCCGTTCACAATAGCACTCCTCATAAGAAGGAGGAGGTTAAATTAAATTTTTGCCTCAACAGTCAACCATGATAAATTGCATTGCATTTTTGTAATATTTGTTCTGAAGGAACATTTAAGAGCCAATCTGGCTGTTCTATTTTGGACCCTTTGAAATTTTTTAAGCTCTTTTTTGCCACACAGAACCATACAGCCATGCAATAACTTACATGTGACAGAACCAGTGCCTGAGTCACTTGACCTCTAGTTGATACAGACAGGTATAAGGCTGCCTTTCTAACAAATGAAATTCCCCACCCTGTTTTTATGACAATTGAATTAATATGATCAGACCATGACAGTTGACAATCTATAATTACACCTAATAACTTGATTTTACTCATCTGCTCTAATGGGGTTCCATCTATAGACAGATTGAGCACTATAGCACTATGTCCGCAAGCTTCTCAAAGCATTGAAAACACAATAAATTGACCAAAAGTGATTTAAAAAGGTTTGATTCTTCTACCGCACTACATGTTAGAGGTAGTCATTGATTTTTTTTTTTTTTTTACAGAGAAGAACTTTGACTTTCTGTAGAATATATTAATTTTGCGATTAACATATGTACTGTGTAGAAACTGCACAGTGAAATGCTGGTTTTGTTCTAGTTCTGCTGTAACAACCCCTGCCCCTTTAATTTATAGCAATATATACAACAATAATTCTAACTTTGTGTTACTATAATACTTAGAATAGCTGTTGGACCACATGATACAAAAGTGAATTAATGTTATTCTTCAGAATTATGCCATCATGATAGATATTGTAAATAACAGCAAACTGTTTGAAACCTTTCTATGACCACAACTAAAGAGCACGGGAGTCAGAAATAAGCTTGATTTAGTCAATAAACACAAGCTCTGAAAGTTTGGGCATTCAATCCCACCAGTAGAACATGTATGAAATGTGAAAGCCTTTATTATGGCGAGGGTATTGTTTTTAGTTTGTTTTTTTTGTCTGTCTGTTTGTGTTTGTTTGTCGACAACTTTACGCAAAAACTACTGGGCCAATCTCCATGAACTTTTCAGGAAAAGTGCAAGGTGGTCCAAAATAGATCCCATTAAATGTTGGTGAATGTAGGTGAAAGGTCAAGGTCAAGGTCACCAAAAATGTGTTTTCGCAATGATAAGAGATAGGGCAAATCAGGTAAAACATTTGCGAGGGGCGGGGTTTGTTGTGCCTGGCACCACTTGTTATACTAGAAATCTTACTAATGGAGGAATAGAAAGGAAGAACAATCATCAAAACATTTCCTTTTGGGGGGTTATGTTAACAACTTATCCAACCCACTTGAGATCAAATTGGGCTGTGTGTGACTCTAGAGCGAAAATGAGTTTGACACTCTTGACGTTTGGGTCGGATTGGACCCTTTGGTGGGCCGGTTTTGGCCCACGGGCCGTATGTTTGACACCCCTGGCTCAAATGTAAATCATCCTATTCTTTACGTTTTTTAGGTACACTCCAGTACATGGCTCCTGAAATCATCGACAAAGGCCCCCGAGGCTACGGTAAACCAGCAGACATCTGGTCTCTGGGCTGTACCATCATCGAGATGGCAACAGGGAAACCACCTTTCTATGAACTGGGGGAACCGCAGGCCGCCATGTTCAAGGTGAGATGCAATCTGTAACGGATCGTGTCACTGCGTGTTTAATTATAGCAAACAAGGTGCAGGA
This sequence comes from Apogon hyalosoma, assembly GCA_037367295.1. NCBI lineage: Eukaryota > Metazoa > Chordata > Actinopteri > Kurtiformes > Apogonidae > Apogon > Apogon hyalosoma. The sequence continues at coordinate 10,429,204 of JAPQRP010000018.1, forward strand.
GCCCTATGAAATGTAGTGAGATTTACAGTGATGGGATTAATAGAGCTGAGGATGTGGTTAGTTATTTAGCCTGAGAGCTGACAATATGTGGTATTTTAGATTTAGTCTGTGCACCTTATCATCATGTTTTCCTTTTTGCACTCATTCCATCTTGTTTTTCTTATAAAGCTAATAAAATAGACAGGTTAGATTTATCTGTGTGGCATAAAGTACAATCGGTCTATCCTCTAAGGAACATTTATCATTAAGTTTTTAAAGTTTTTCCAGTTATTTATGAGTGCTTTTTGCAGACTTTTCCAGCATTTAAATCACTAGACTGGCTCTTTTCTCTTGGCTGAAATGACAGTGTTTCAAAGGAGATACAGAGATGAATTCCTTTTTTTTTTTTTTTTTTTTTTAAATCTGTATAAGTTGACAGTAATTTTCCAGAATGTGGTACTTTGTGATATTCAGAAGGTTAAGAAAAAAATGTTTTGTTCTTACAGTGCAAACAATTGTCTGTTAATACATAAAGAATAACTATAATGTAGAACTCAAGGTTAAGTATAATCTAATCAGAAGACAAAGAATCAGAAGAATGTATTCAGGAACATTATGATCAACAGAAACAGTTTAATGTAAGACAGGTTTATATTTTATTTTATTACAAGTAATGGATGTAAGTTTTAGTAAAATGCCCTCTATGAAACTTGTGCTTTAGGAAGTGGCCTTTTTGTGACAGATTTTGACAAATTAAGTACAAAAGACACAATATTTTGATTCAGACTGACTCCAAATGCATTCTAATGAGGTGTAATTAATAACCACTCATATTCTGTCTCTGTATCTCTTCAGTCTATTAGATTTGGCACCGTTTGTGCAACAAAAACTGAATCAATCAAACAGTGACAAAGACTGGACAGATTAATTCCTCTCTTTATGGGAAAAAAAAAAGCGTGTTTTTTGTGCCTCTATTACCTGCCTTAAACATAGCTCACACCCAGTTTCCATTTTTACAGATGCACAAAGAATGACTCAGCCTCTCGTGCACCTGCATTGTGTTACCACCTGCACAGAAACACGACGATGCCCAGTAGAAACGCTAAATATCACCCACGCACGAACGTTTATTTGAACACAAACAAACGTGTAGCTCATTGATGGAAACCTTCATGTGCTTTTCCCCCCACTGTCTATGCACACAAGCCTGTCTGAAACCTTTATTTACTGAATTTATTTACCGTGTGGATTTGCTTCGGATGGTGATGTAAAGTGCTGCGTGTCTGTGAATTATTGTTGGTTATTATATGTGGCCCATTAAAGACAGTAAAGATGTTTGAGGGTTGTCTGGAAAGCATTATAACACTCCTGTCCAAGCTCTGAATCATGGAATTTTCCGTTCAGTGTTAATTAAAGCACTGCATTCATACAAGGACTTTTACTGTATGTTACAGTGAGGAACTTACAGGAAATATACACATCCTTTATTTTATGGTAAAAGTACTAGTACTGTTCTGTGAAATTCCCCCGCTACATGTAAATAGCAAAATGTACATGACATTTGACAAGTAAAAGTAGTCATTGTTCGTTTTAGTATTATACAGTTTATATTGTTTTTGAATTCACGTCATTGTTACATTAGATTATGTGTAAATGTCACAATAAAGGTCAGAACATTTATTTATGGCTATACTTGTATTAACTTCTCACCAACATCTTGAATTTATGATGGAGAGTTGGACAACTGTGTTAAGTCTCCCCCCACAAGGCATGATGGGTAATCACTTCAAAAGCCTCTCTGGAACAGTGTCAGTCTGGACTCATCAGACTACATGACTTTTTTTCCATTGAAACACAGTCCAGTTTTTATACTCTATCAAACTGATAGAAACTACTCACTGCAACAGTAAAAGAAAGTGTTGCAGCTGAAACGTATTAATCACTGCCATAAAGATCTAATGGAAGACTTTTATGTATTTGCAGAACAGATTTCTATCTAACAACAAAAACATCTCATAAAGGAAAATGAAGTTGGTTATGCTAAACTGGCACCTCTTCTGAAAGTGTGAAATTCAGAACAAAACACTTAATTCTTCAGTTTACTCTAAAAATTCTGCAAGCTGTAATGTAGTGGAGTAAAAAGTGTAATGCAGTGAAGTAAAGTATAAATCCACAGACAATAGAAATAGAATAAGTGCCTCGATCTATGCCTGAACACTCAACTTAATTACATTCCATCCCTGCACCAGAATAGTAAAACGGCCTGTATATGCACTTCACTCATCCTTGAGGAATGTCTCTAAGGAGGGGCATCTCCGCACTAATCTGAAGTTAACATTCCTCAACAGCAACAGCAGGAATTTCCAGCATTCTTATTGTCATGGGAGTCTCGGTTAGGTTCAGCTGTTGCCCTCCTGATATGGCTGAACCACAGTCTTTTGGCCAGATTTCACTGTGTTAACACACAAAGTTGTCCATGCAGTCGATCAAACTATGTCAAAAAAAAAAAAAAAGAATGTCTCATAACACACTGCAAAAATCAAAATCTTACCAAGTGTATTTTTCTTTTCAAGAAATCTTACCAAGATAAGTTTTACTTGTTCCATTGGCGGATTTTTTTTTTGCTCGAATTAAGCAAAAAAATCTTGAATTAAGCAAAAAAAAAATCTGCCAGTGAAACAAGTGAAAATTATCTTGGTAAGATTTCTTGAAATAATATTTTCAAAATCTATTGTCTAAAAAGAAGTTCTTATATCTCAATTACAAGTTACTCTTTAGGTGATTATGTCTTATTTTAAGTGTGATGAGATATTTTGACTAGAAATGAGAAAAATGCACTTGGTGAGATTTAGATTTTTGCAGTGTGTTCTCAGTATGAGTTTCATTCAGGTGTAGTTGTGTCTTCTCTTTCTGTTTCTAATGGGGCTGATGTTGTCTGCCTCATCTGCAGGTGGGTATGTTTAAGATCCATCCAGAGATCCCAGAGTCCATGTCACTGGAGGCCAAGGCCTTCATCCTGCGCTGCTTCGAGCCCGACCCGGACCGCCGAGCCACTGCTCTGGACCTGCTCACGGATGAGTTCCTCACCGTCACCAGCCGCAAGAAGAAGAGCAAGAGTAGTTTCACAGGTGGGTTCAGCAGCTCAGCAGAGACGGAGATTATGATGTTCAGATCTTGATTTTAGGGAAGCTGTCAACCGCTATCGGCCATGAATTTGCATAGAAACTGCAATTTTTTTTTGAGAATCAGTACAGTTTTTCAAAATATCATATCATGATAGCAAAGTGTGTTGGTATTTTCTTACATTTCTATTAGCAGCTGTATGTTACAGATACTTAAATCCATCTTAATTTATATCTTAAGTGCTTTAGTAGGATTGAACTAGACTCATTTTTAGTTATTTAAGAATCTTACTCGGTCCTAACTTCCACACCAACAGAAGCAAGGATCACCTGAATCAGTCCAATAGTAGCTCAAAGACCTGGATCTGTGTCATTCTATATTTAAAACATCTATATGTGTGTGTCATTTGGTTTTGTGAAATGAGCATATATGTTTATTTCTCATTCTCCTTTCTTCAGATACAATAAGAAAAGACAGGAAATGATATGCACAGTATCAAAAACACTAAAAAAAAAACTCTGAACTAAATGGTTCCTGCACGCTGCAGTCAGAATGAAACCTGATGTAAAACAACAGACAATTAATGCAGTAAATGTCAAGTGCAAAGGGAGATCGCACTAAATACTTGGCACTTTAGTTTGTAGAAGCAGTTTTTTCCTGCAGAATTTCCTTTAAATCCTGGCTTCGTTTTAATACTTTGCTGAAATTACAAACATTATGTTGGCCACGGTGCTGGAAGGAGAATTAACAACATAACAAATCAGTAAAACATTAGGCTTTTTAACTTTATTTGCTAATTTAAAACACTTTTTACATTTATATGCAATTTCATTTTAGCACTGTATCCTATTACAATAATAAAGTCAATTTCCAAAAATAAATAAAAAGAAAGGTAGGTGAGTAAACACAAAATAAACTTCCCTACATCAGTTATAATGAAAATGAGGTGGAAAAAATAACAAATACAAGGGGCTGTATGACGCTTAATTATCATGAACTAAGCTTTTTGTTGTTTTTGCTGCTAACTAAAGTAAATACACCCTCTAATCTTGAATGCCCGGATTAAAAAATACTCCCTGTTCGTGTTGGGTTTCTTCCCTTCAGTGCTGATGTTATCACATTTCCTGGCACCAACATAAAAGACAAAAAAGCTTAAAAGCTTCTTGCCTTCTTAGAAATTATTCTGCCAAACTTACATGAAAATGGATGTTTTGCGTTGCTCTCTGCTAACTCCTGACACATATTTTTTCTGTTTTCCTCTCTAGCTCTAACACCAGGATCAGGTGAGTTACTTTTTTTTTATTATTTCAGACTTATTTCATTTCTTAGTCGGGGTGACTTTCACAAAAAGCCGCCTCACCGTACATCATTTCTATATTTACCATTAAAGAGACTGCATTGTGAATTTAATGTCAGCTCCCTGAAACATCATTTGCCTGCTTTGCTTTAGTAACCAGGCTGCAGATTTTTTTTTTTTTTCTGCCAGTAACCACCTACCGACCAGCACGACATGTACTTTTCCAAGAACTCAAAATAGAAGTTGCACAGCGTGACTTTGATGTTACGTCGGTTGTGTCCTTCAGAGTACCTGCGGAGCATCTCGCTGCCGGTGCCGGTGGTGGTGGAGGACACGAGCAGCAGCAGCGAGTACGGTTCCGTCTCCCCTGACAACGACCTCAACACCAACCCCTTCATCTTCAAACCCAGCATCAAGTGCTACAGCGAGAAGGATGTGAAGGGGCCCAGGTCCCTCTTCCTCAGGTAAAATAAGAAGGGCCTCTACATGTTTGTGTTAGTTGATGTAAATTAGTCGATTTTTTTTTTTTTTTTACATTTAATTGCATAATAACTGCTGAGCTGCTTTGATATGAAGGATGTAGAAGAATTTATTTTAGTCCAGACTCTTTTTTTTTTTCTGCTGCTTGAGTGAAACAAATATACTGTATAAATGCAGTTTAGAAAACACCAGATAAGAACATTTTTTATTTTATTTTACAAAACCAAGCATTAACCCATAAGGACTTGGACCTACTTTTGTGGTGACTTCCAAATGCTTTTTTCTCTACATGTAACCTTTCCTTAATGATTCATCACCATTTTTTCCTGTAACATTATCCTCTGAATTTTGTATTTTTCGGTGAAAATCTGATTATTTTATTTAATTTAACCCATAAAGACCCAGTGTGACTTTTGTGTCAGTTCCTAAATAAATTTTTCTCTCTGTTTAACCTTTCCTGAGTGATTTATCACCAATTTATTGTAATATTATCCTCTACATGTTGCATTTTTTCAGTGAAAATCATCTATTTTCCTGTATTTGATTAACTGATCTACACGATCAGTTAATCAAAGCTCAGATTAAAGTTGAGGGTTATTATATCAAAAACAGAAAAAAACTGAAGAAAGAGTGACTTTTTCAGCATAATCTATCATTAACTGAGCATAAACATAGTGTGTCCATCCACTGTCATTGAACCAACTCCAAGGGTTTTACTGGTGAATCAATGTTGTAGAAGATGACGGTGTTTCCATGGTAACTACAGAGCCTCTGAACGACCAAATGGGTCATATCTGATGACCATGAAAAGATGACAAATTGTATTTTATACCAATTATTTACATGGATTGATAGGATTAGTGGTTAAACAGTTCTTATACAGTTTACATCAGTAGATGCTTTTGGTCGACAGTGGATGTTTGGGTCTTTATGGGTTAATGATTATGTTGATGTTCATAAAAGCTACAAGAAAACTGAAGGAAACGTTACTTTTACAGCAAAACAACTGGAAAATTGTGACTGTCCGTAAAAACAACCATCTACTGCTACTGTCATTTGTCAAATTATGTGGGTTTTATTGGAGAATCAATGTTGCAGAAGATGACAGTGTTTCCATATTCACTACAGAACATGAACATCCAAAAAAGACATATCTGATGGTGCTGAAAAGCTCACATTATTATTATTATTATTATTATTATTATTATTATTATTATTATTATTATTTCAATGTACAGTATTAATAGGATTTGTGGTTAAAAAGTTATTAAGCATTTTAGATCGATAAATGCTTTTGCCCACTAGTGGTAGTTTAGATCTGTACGGGTTAAGTATTAATTATTATGGTTGATGTCAAAAGAGAAGATAATCACTTTAAAGTTATTGCTGTATTACCTTATTATTCATAACATTATGGTAGAAGTTGAACATGGTCTGTTATGACATACACAGTAGGTTTACAATGTAGTGCTTATAAATTTGGCAACACAAACTTGCAAGATGAAATGAGTAATATACTGTATCTGCCTTCAGGTTGAAATTTTCAGGGCATGTGGCAATGCACTAAACAGTGATTTCAAGATAAAGATAAGAGATTCCAAGGAAACTCAGTGAACAATAAAGTGAATCTGTAAGATGTGTGTCAACATGCATTTCAATAGAATATGACTCTTGTAATAAACACATAGTGGATTTAAGCACAGTGTAGAAATAAACCTGAAAAAGAGATATTTACTCTAGCTTTATTTGGAAAATTTAATAAAATGATTTCAAATGCTTGTTTGGATGACCTGTTTTTTCAAGCCTTTCACAGATTGAGGTATTCAACTGTTCTTCAATCTTTTAAGATCTCCACAAAAGGTTGTATTAGCAACACAGCAGTACTTTTTTTTTTTTTTTGCTCCAGCCATGTTTCAGTGCCTCCTGGAAGCTCATTGCACCACTTAATGTTACCCCCATGTGAGGTAAACATCCAGAAGGAATGTAATTATCCAAACCAGAGGGAAACCGTGTGGTTACAGGGTTATTAAATAATAACATTTTCCTGTTGAATAGGTTATCAAAGGTTTACACAACTGCTTTCTGTGTGATTCTGCTCTCACTGAGTTGGTTTCATGAGGCGTTTTTACTCTGTTATTAGTGGAATATCATCATCCATGCAGCTGTTAACATGTGACAGGACACAAATCTAAAATGTTCATACATGTGTTTATGTTCCAATCAGCATTCCAGTGGAGAACTTCGAGGACCACAGTGCCCCTCCGTCACCTGATGAGAAAGACTCAGGCTTCTTTATGCTTCGAAAGGACAGTGAGAGGAGAGCGACGCTGCATCACATCCTGACCGAGGACCGAGACAAGGTGGTGGCAAACCTGATGGAGGCGCTCACACAGGTCGGAGAAGCATTGATGTTGTCTTTCCTTTATGAAAAGTCATTATCCTCATTTAAATCCATGTTATGATAGACAGGATTTGGCACAGACAGAATATGCTTTGTAAAGACTTGTGGTAGTTGGAGCATAAAAACTAAAGTTAGATCTTCCAAGCTCAGTAAAAACATGAAGGACTTGCACTAAAACCCAGTGCTTAGCAGAAGAAGAGGGTGGATATATGATGATAAAAAGTACTGTAGATGGATCAGGAATATATGCTTCTGCTGTTTCAAGTGTAAAACCCTTGTATGCTTTATACTTAAACCTTTCTTGTCATTGCTTCTTCTGTCCTTCTTACGATCAGGGCTCTGAGGAAATGAAACTGAAGCCCCAGAACATCTCCACCCTCGTGGTCAGTCTGGCTGACTTTGTGCGCATGGCTGACCGGAAAATCATCGCCAACACGCTGTCTCAACTCAAACTGGAGTTGGACTTCGACAGCACCGCCATCAGTCAGCTGCAGGTCGTACTGTTTGGCTTCCAGGATGCTGTAAGTATCAAAAACTGAGAAACCTAAAGGTCCGTCAGAGCGTTGCCTTGAGTCAGAACAAAATGTAACTGTCTGAGATTGAATGCAACAGCAGCAGGTTGCTCCTCTTCCAGCACTGAGCTCAGACATAACTGTGAAACACTCCTTTAAGTGAGGTAATCGAAGAGGAAGCTGGAATTGCACATTTTGTAGAAAAAAACAATCTGCTGATCTGCTCTCCCCCTCAGATATGCTGTGATGCAGATAACATGACACAAGAACAAGTGATGTTTTAATTTTGGGAGAGGTATTGCATAATCTTGTGAGAAGGTGAACCTCTGATGCCCCCTGTTGGTTTTGGGTGAAAGAAGTTGGGAACAATTCTTAGTAATGACTGAACAACATAAAACATTAACAAAAACCAGCAAATTTCTCATGGAGACCTTGAATATACTGTAAATAAATGCAGAACTATGAGATAGAATAGAATAAATAATGCATACAAGTGTACATGTTTCAAGAAAAAAAAATGATAAAAGAAACATCAGTGAATAAAGACTGAAAGATTTTTTTGTCACATTCTCATTGTATGAACAGTGGAATGCAAAACCTATCAGCAAGGCTGTGAGATAAAATTAGTCGAACCTGCAAAAGCTTATATAAATGTACAGGGGTCTTAAAAAGTCTTGAATATTCAAATCTACATTTAATACCATAAAAATGCCTGTAAAAGGTATTAAATTTGATATGGTAGGTTTTAAGTTATGTTGCCATAAACTTGTTCAGTGTATTGTGCTTAAATGTGTCCAAGCTGCAAAGTCGGTAACATTAGTTCCACCGGTTCCAACCTGACAATTTAGATTGAAATTAGGAACCAATTATTGTTCATTTTGCAGCCCCTGGTAAGAAATGACTTGGAACGGTGGGAATCAAGGCGTTTTGGAGGAAATTAATACATTTTCCTAAATTCTAGGAGTCACAAACTTTTGCCAATATGGCCTTTAAATAGGCATTAAATTCTTCTCTAAATTATCTTAAAAAGTCTTAAATCTAACTTTCGGAAACCTGTAGGAACCCTGATGTATGTGTAATAACAATATCAAAGTAAAAAAATGACTATATTACAGTGACCATCAAACTCATGTGTACATTTTGCTCAAATTGCTCAGATTACATATAGTGTGAATATGTTATACCAGCAATCTAAAACTGAAGTAGTCACACTTATAAAATTAACACCTGAAAATTACAAAAAGAAGTAAATTTGTGTGAACTTTCTCACATCTGCAGGTAAATAAAGTGTTGCGAAACCACAACATCAAGCCTCACTGGATGTTCGCTCTGGATAACATCATCCGCAAAGCTGTGCAGACCGCCATCACAATCCTGGTGCCAGGTAACATCTCATATGGAAGCACTGACTCCTTAAAAAAAAAAAAAAAAAAAAAAAGATGGAGTAAGAGTCTGTCTTGAAAAGCTGTAATCAGAGGTATTTGGAAGATTAGGGATGTGATGGGAGGTGTGACAAAAAAAATTCTCCGTGATGGCAGGATGGATGGAGAAAGCCTTTGGAGCCCATCAGAGGTTACTTTGACACCGATAGAACTTTTTCTTCAGTCGTTTTTTGTCAGAACCTCTTTTTAGCTCCTCTTTCAGATATTGAGAGAAGTCTAGAATGACAGCGATTGGTCCAGAAATGTAACACCAGAATCTGCCCTGTGTAAAAGCCGGTGCAGATTGATCAAGTATCACTCATGGAATCTGAGTCTTAACGCCCTCCTAAAAAAAAAAAACACAACGGTATTTTTTTAGTATGACTCCTTCTCATCAAACACTGCGGTGTCTCCATCTTATCGCTGATGGAGTCATTATGTATTGTGCAGAGGTGATGTTGCTATACCAACCACTGCACAACTATTACATCACTTCTGAGTTCCTACTGGCACAGCAAATTAGAGCTGTATGGTTAATAAAATTGCAATCACAATGTCAGCCTGTGCAATTATAAAAGGGCCCATTGTGTTTATGGTGATATTTTAGATTCAGTGACAATGAGCAGAGACAAAGGCAAGATCATACAAAATGAGAGTATTGTTTTTTTTTTATATACTAGTGTAAGTTTGTGCAAAGGTGTAGTAGAGTCACTTCAGGGAAGATAAAAGTGTTTTAAACCAGAGGAGAGTGATTATATTTTAAAATGTAAAACAAATTGTTTTATGAAAATACTGAATCACTTTATGCTCAGAGAATATCCACATTTTTTTTCCATAAATCTACTCCTCCTGTCAACGTTTTATTATTGTTCCTGTAGCTGCACTGGTCCATCAGAACAACACTAATGCTTCACACTGATGTTTCTTCAACATTTATTTCTCTCTCTCTTGAAACGCCAACCTGGACACAGCTGAAAACTATGATGCAACTAGAATACATCTTCCAGCCTTTGAAAGTCTGAGGCTAATGCCAGGAAATAGACAGGTTCTAACATACTAACATAACAACAGATACATTCAATAAATGTCCAACAAAGTGTCTGAAATGCATCAGTGTCCATGTAAGCGAAGAGAAATAGGAAGTACAGCACAAACAATAAGCTTCATTTACTGTTTTGTGCAGAATTAATGTAATCTCAGAACTGTTGTTTTTCTGTCTGTATTCATTTCGGCTTCAACCCTTAATGCCTTGGTGGTGCACATTTCTGCTCCAGTCATGTGATCCACACATACAATAAACTTTATATACAAAGCATTCATTTATTTCATTTCGAGTATTTACAGAATACATGTAAGTTAAAAAAAAAAAAAATCCAGAATCATTCATTTACACTCAAAAAGGAGTGAGAAGAAGAAAAACTTATTTAATCCCACCCCCATTCTCGTCATCAAATAACTTAACATATTAACGCTTTAGATACTCCTGTCCTTAGACTTCAAGCCAGAACAAAGACCAAAATAGGCCTATAACAAATTAGAATAAATTCATTCGACAGTATTTACATTACATAACCAAAATGTGCGTGAAAAATAGAAACAAAGTACATTCCTGGTGGTGCATTCATTTTAACCCCAACATTGTAATACAGATATGTTATTAACTCATCTTTTACAAATTTTACTGTTTTTATGATGTTATTTGTGACATTTTTATCCATTTTAAATGACTATAATCCCCCAAATTAATTATGAGGAACCCATAAAATACATTTTGCACAAAAAACCTGTCTCTCTCACAGTTACAATACCTAAAGTAACCCAGATATACTGCCATAAGTTTATATGTTTGAGTTGGAGAAAAAATACACATTGTAAATTAGTTGTAATTTGTGCATATGCATTGAAAACCAAACAAGTGGACTCATGCACTACTGTAGACAATCACTTTTTCACTAAATCATGCAGCCCTAGAACAGAAGAAAGTCCCTCTTACTTTTTTTCAGCCTCCCTGTAGGTAGATGGACTCAGAGACGCATCACAAATGATCTGAAACAAAACTCTGATTGACGTTAGTATATGTGTCGTATCTGTGTTCAGAGCTCAGGCCTCACTTCAGTCTGGCCTCAGAGAGCGACCCGGCCGACCAGGACGATGTGGACGACGACACTGAACCGGACAGAAACTCCACACACCAGAGCCGGGTGCCTCCGGTCGCCGCTCACGACGACACCGTGGCCACGTCAGGCGTGAGCACGCTCAGTTCCACCGTCTCGCACGAGTCCCACAATGCACAGCGCTCTGTGAGCATGGAGCTGGGCAGGATGAAGCTGGAAACCAACAAGTAACCATCAGCCTTTATCATTATTCATGAACTTGCAAGCGTTTGACCGATGGCCTCCTACATAAACCTTCCTGTTTTTTGTTGTTTTTTTTTCACTTGTTGGACTTCAGGTTACTAGAGCAGCTGCTGGAGAAGGAGCGAGAGTACCAGGCCATCCTTCAACTAGTGTTGGAGGAGAGAGAGCAGGAGATCAGACTACTGAGGCTGCGATCTGAGCCCACAGGTCAATACTTTCTCCAAATGTACCCCATACCTGCACCACTTCTGTTAGTGTGTTTTACATTTTACACCCAGCTGTGGCTCCAGTGGGCAGATCTGGAATGAAAAACTCAAATAAGGCTAAGGCTAAGCTCAGACTGCAGGCAAATGCGGCCCGAATCTGATTTTTTTCCCCCCATACAGTACAGGCCAAAAGTTTGGACACTCCTGTTTTTTCTTTATTTTCATGACTACTTACATTGTAGATTCTCACTGAAGGCATCAAAACTATGAATGAACACAT
>JAPQRP010000018.1:10451918-10469403 GCA_037367295.1 Apogon hyalosoma
TGACTGTACATATCCTGACCAAGGAAAATCTAATTCTCACTTTGTGCAGTAATCTACACCTGGCTTTTCTGCCTCCGACCATGATAATATACATTTTATAGACTAAATGTCATCTAAATTTAACGTTTATTTGCAACATAGTATAGCAAACTATTACATGATCAAAAACAAATAAATTTTAGCAAAAAAATAAATAAATAAAAAAAATCTCAGTTTTGAATGTCTGGGGTCGCCAGAAATGTGTGATGTTAAAATGGTTGGGACCCACTGGCCTAATGTGATCTCCAGTAGGCCAGACCAGTAAAATAATAACATAATAACTTATAAATAACGTCATCTCCAAATTTTCTCTGATTTAGTGCAAAAAAGTGAAATTACATGATGGAAAAACAGTGAACAACCTGAAATAATTGCAGTTTTAACAATATTATGCCTCAGCTTATCATTTAGACATAGGCTATGCATTACAATTCACAGATCACAGTGGATCTACAAAGACACAAAACATTTAGTAACAGGCACAATATTAAGATTCCACTTACTTTTCTTAAGATTGTTCATATTTGTTCAGGTTATTCACATTTTTTGTTAAAGGATAAACATTTTCTTAATATAATTTGACTTTTTTTCACACTAAAACAAAGACAAGATTTGAAGTTACTATTATTGCCAGTTTATTATGCTATTATTTTACTGGTCTGAGCCACTTGAGGTTGAATTGGTATGAATTAAAATGCGTTTGACACCCTTTTGCACTTTCATCCTCTTCATTCATTTTAACTCCATGCTGATTATCAAGTCAAATTAAGAATATACTAAATAAATGTAATAGAGGCACATTCATATTTAACCTGTGATTAAAAATAGACCCAGTAATGTGTGATTTAACACCTTTGAGCTGACACATGTCCAGCTCTGTCTGATAAAGTCTGTGGGTTAATGATTTGCCTTTAAGACTCTGGCCTAGTAAAATAAGAGCAGGCCACAACAGCAGACTGGTTTCATTTATTTACTACATAAAAGTCCAGATATTCTTCTATTTTAGGTCAAAGAAATAGAGATTAACATAGTTTTTCCATTAGGCTACATGATAATAAAAACGCTCATGCATCGTGTACAGTATGTAGTATTCATTTTCCACATTCACAGTGCTTTGTGTCTGCATGTTCCAGAGGTGGATGAGCCTCCTCGTAGTGATGCTGGACAGGATGTGGTGATCCAGCTGCCCACAGACTGGGCTGTTCTGGACGGACGGGACAGTGTGGACGACCACAGGATCAGCCGCTATGAGTGGACACTCGTCAGAGGCGACACGGCCATCAACATGAAGGTCGGTGTTGGGTGTGACATGAATTCTTATCAGCAGCAGGTTTCAGGGAAAGTCCATAAATATGACTGTGGCTGTGAAGAGTGAGCGTCTAAATGCATCTTTAGTTAGAACTACTGATCTCAATGCTGTGTGCTTTAATTTTATCAGGTTCATGTGCTCTATAAACGCATTTTTATCTTCTCATTTACACATTATTAAACCCTAAACAACTGCTTTGTGTAATGGATGGAAATTAGGGCAGTTATTTTTGTGCAGCTCGAACTTGCTTTAGACTAAACTGAGAAAAAAAACACTATGAACTAGTCTAAAACACTATTTGCGTTTGCAGTATGAGAAGTCTAATCCTCTGTGACCGGTGTCAACTTACAGCGGTGTGTTTGCATTAGTTAAGTCAACAGCGTGACTCGTGTCCAGAGCCCCATAATGCCTTGCTGCACCTACAGCAATAAGACTTTATTACATGCATAGAGGGTTAAAGCCTAATGATGTGACACGGCCTGGTTTTGTGAAAAGCAGATGGGATATAATCAGAGCTCTGTGAAAACTGTTAGAGGCAGAGTCTGACTCCAGGTTCTGCTGATCAGGAGTTCTTATGTGCACCTGTAATGCTCGACCACGGCTGAAGGCAAGTGGCCTGGATGGGAGGAGATATAAGGAGGTCGGTGACTTCCTGTTTGTTTGGGTTGTTGTCACCAAAAAGTGAACATCTTCAAACATCTCTAATGGACTTCTCTGTTTTGAGGAAAAAACTCTGTTGTTGTGGTGTTTTGGTTAACCCCCCCCCCTTTCCATCCAGTGACTCCCCCTTTACATTAGGTTTCAATTTGTTTTGCTAGTTTATCATTTTGACAGAATCATTTGGTGGTGAGGGTTTTTATTTGTAGTTATTTAAAATCTGACACTAAAATTGTCACTCACTGTGCTCTTATTTTTATGATTCTCTTGCAGGTGACTCATCCAGGGCTGCTGAAGATCAGTGGTCTTCAGGAGGGCGTCTACACTTTCCAGATGACGGTGACGGACACAGCAGGTCAGAAGAGCTCTGACAACGTGTCCGTCACTGTTCTGGCACCGAAACACCAAGCAGAAGGTGACGACATGCTTTTAAACCCTTGTTCGATGCGCCGATTCCGCACTAAAACTCACGTTAACCTTGTGATCTGATGCTTCAGCAAAACTCTTAAGGGTTATTATGCAGAATTTATTCAGTACATGAACTTTTCTCCAGTGATCATTAGCAGATTTTTATGGTGACGTGTTATTCTTGCCTTCTGTTCAGTTTGTACGGGTCACTGCTCCAACTACCAGTTTAAGTGTGACGATGGCTGTTGTATCGACATCACTTACGCCTGCGATGGCAAACAACACTGTCCAGACCGCTCTGACGAAGACTTCTGTCCAAACTGTAAGAACGCCTTCTCATTCACTGGTCATTTTTAATGTGAGCAGACGCAGCCTTTTATCATTTTAGCTAACAGTTGGACCATTCAACCCTTTATAGGGCACTCATAGAAATACTCTGAAATTAAAAATTCAAACTTAGTGTGTTATTGGAGGACATGACTAGACTTTATTACTTTTGTGAAATTTTTCCCTTTTTTTATAGTCAAGTAGAAAATTAAAGTCAGTGAAGTTACCCTATTTGGTTCTTTGCCTGTAAGTAATAATAAAAAATAAAAAAAATTACAGGAAGTGTATATAAAAAAAAATAGAAAAATGTAAGGTGCTAGGGGCATGTATTTTAGAACATTACAGCAACATAAGTGCTGATCCAGTCACCTGTCAACATATACACTAGTTGCTTTTCCATTGACCCTCAAATTACGCAAATATAACTTGCGCATAAAAATTGACCAAATGGAAAAATGACAATTTCTCCAAAACTCTTGTTTTTCTATTAAAAGTTTTTGCGCTGGCAAGAGGTGATTTTTTGGGCGTAGCGCAAATGCTTTATTACGCAAAACTGCAATGGAAAGACCTTTTTTCACAGCTAGAGTCTGATGAATTAAAGAAACAAATGTTGATGAATGTTACAACAAGAGAAGAAGAGTTTTAAAAGAAACATGGTGCGGTATGTGTGAATACACCAGGAAACTGAATCATTTTTAATTTAGTACAGGATAGAGGGGCAATATATAATAATAATGAATATATCTGTAAATCAACACGATATTTACGTTCATTGCCATGTTTATAAAATGACTTCTTGTGTCATTTTGCGATAATAAATAAACAAATCATCGCATTTGTGAGTTAATGGAAAAACCGACATTATGCGCTTCTGTTTTTTCGACATTTAGTAAATATCAGTAAAGTTTTGCGCAGATGTCCAATAGAAAAGCAACTATCACTGTGAACATCATTACTTACATTAGTACCATTACTTCATGGTACCTAACAAATGCAGAGGTGGACCTTGCAGACCCTGTAGACCACATTAGACCTGAGGTTGTTGACTCACTGTCCTCAGTGGAACTGTTGCCACCACTGTCTTGTAATGTATGCGGAAATGACCAAAAATAGTCACTTGTCTGATAAAGGGTTGAAGTAGAAGAATTTGGAGCCGTGTGAAAATAATCTTTGTCTTATTGTTTTTAGTTGATGGTAGCAGGAAGTCAGTGACCCACCCTGCTGACCTGCCCGTCCCTCATCGACCTGTAACCCAAACAGAAGAGGCAGAGGACGGCTCCATGCTCCAGACCGAGCCCAGGAAGAGCATGGAGAGCATCGTACCAACACAGGACAGGACCAAGACTACATCGTCACAAAGCTCAGACCTTCAGCTGGGAGCCGCAGCCAGTCAAGGTAGTGTTTACTGTGATAGAATCATGTCTGAAGAGCTTTGTTTTCGGACCTACATGGTTCGATTCAGTCTGGAGGTGAACTTATCTTGAAGTCTGTCATTTTTTTCCTCAGGAGCCCTTCTGGTCTTATTTGTTTTATTTTGGCCCTCTAAGTGATCTGGTGGTTTGTTGTTAATTCTATCGCTGTGAATTGATTTCAGGTCAAATAGAAGGCAGTCATATCTGCTATATTGAACACTGATTGATGCTAACCCACGTGCCAATTAGGAGACTATATTTTTTCCTGGTTAATAAATTACACTAACAAGACTGTAAAATGACCTGTATGTCATGTGCATGCATAAAATCAAGCACTTTAGTCAATGTTTGCCAAGGATTAGCCTCAAAGGACCTTTCTCCTGTTTTATTTTCTTACTCATGCCCATAAATATCCATGAATTAATTACAGTAAGCTCAATTTTAAGCCTTTTAAATGTCTGAAAATGTATTACACACTTTGACAGATCATAAAAACTCCTTGGATTGCAAAGATAATGGTGCTCAAATCTTGCATTTAAATGTGTTTCGGGCTAAAATTTGTATTAAACAATGCTTTACCAAATATCTAGAGAAAATATGTTTACCTTATTTTGGTGACTCACTGTCATTTCGTTAGTTTGAATTTTTCTAAACAAATTAAGGGTAAAACAGACCAATTATGTTCATGCTTTCACTGATTTTGTCAGATTCATGTCATATCTTGTCTTGTTTTTTAACATCAGTCACCAAACAATTGCATGGAGATCCCTAAAGCAGCAGTGTGTTGTGTAAAGAGGTTATAATGGATGGAAGGTGATCTATAGGCTTTTCTTTCAGCCTCAGCTGCACCTGTTCAAATGCACTCTGAACAATATAATTCAGCATTGCTGTGTCATTGGCGCATTTGTGCTTTGCAATGAAGCAGAGAGGGTTTTCGCGTGCGTCCGTCTGGACACTGAAGCAGATGGAGCCCTGCAGGCAGCCTGTGAGTCACAGAACTGGGCTCCGAATGCCGGTGATACTACAGGACCACTCTGCGTTTCATGGGAAAGCAGCTCAATGCCCACGCGAACAAAGAACCTCTGTCTTCTAAGCCATCTGATCCCTGAATCAGAGTGAGACGCAGCAAAAAGAAAGAGCTCCTTCACCCAATGTCACTTAAATGCAAGTTTAACTGAGCTGAGGTGCATTTTCAGGAGTCTGCTTTCATTTCTAAATGCTCTGTTACATATCAAGATTTTTCTTTTTTTTTTTCTTTTTTTTTTTTTTTTACCAATGATCATAGATATTTGTTTTGGAAAGAGAAAAGTTGAAACCCAAAATTAGTCACATCCATTCCAAAGTCAGATTTTAAAGTGAATTTTTATTGACAAATAGGCTGAAAATGACAAAAAACAAATAACTAAAGATGTTAAGATGCTATGCTATAGATAGAAATAACACTGTAGCCTTTTGATGTGATTGCACATTACTGGGAAGGTATGACTCATTTCAGACATGGTGTCAGTTATGCACAAATATTGAAATGGCTTCAAAAAAAAAAAAAAACTCATGGAACTGAGCACTTAAAGTGAAAAAAGACTCTTGAGAATATACTGCCAAAATGATTCATTACTTTTCCCAGTTATCTATGGCAAAACATTACAGCAATCAATCAAAAACATTGAAATAGTTAAGAATATATCATTAAAATGTCTGACGATTACATCATTTCCAGCCCAATGAAACCTGTTTGTCATGAAAGAACTGACTGTAAATCAGATTTGGCATGAGTATGAGTAAATGGGAGCTTCAGTATTTGACCTTTTGCACACTCTTGGTTGTCTGTAAGTTTAATCATTTATCAGCTTATCACTGCTTCTTAATCACCAAGTTCCTTTTACCATACAAGAGTGAGACATTAGTATGAATCAATAACACTGGAATGTAAACAAAGTATTTATCCAATTTGTTGTGTAAATAAATGTTTCATGAACATAACTGTTGTAGATGCACAATATGAAGAAGTGCCTTTTAAAAACCAGCAGTAGTAAGCCTTTTCTGCACAGACAACTGTAGATGCTGCAGCAGATCCATCAGAGCAGCTGCATGTGGGAACTGTAAACTATTATTCTGTCAAACATCTTTGGCTCAAAAATCTAGAGCAGCAAAACTCTGCAACTCACTGCCTGACTATATCTTAAATTCACGGAATATCTCCCATTTCAAGAACCACTAAATCCTGGTTTATTCAGTAAAAAAACAAAATCTGTACTCGCATTATCTTTAAAATATGTATTCTTGGTATTACGCTGTAATCGGATGTGGTTTTGTAATTCGACTTCAGTGTGAACAGTCATGTCACATTTCATCTGACTTTTACATCATTGTATGCGCATCACTTCAGGGAGGTAGACTGTTCTCATATGAGTCTGATGGCAATTGCATCATAATTATAATTTCTGCGGAAAAAAAGTCACATTTCAGCAAAAAATGGAGCATTAAGGACCTGCAGTGTGAACATAACCTACGACACATACAGTACATGGCATCGCTGTTCTCAGGTTTTCTACGTACACTGTACCTGTTATGAAGTAGACCTTAGTTAAATTAATAATTATACACACTGCATTAAAATGGGTGAGCTGTTTTGAAACACTATAGATTTTTTTCCCCCTAAACTTATAGTAATTAAAAAATAGTAAAAATGTTTTATGTGACTCTTTTAGATCCATGCTCTTCGGCTCCAGTAGTCGGACCGTGTAAAGGAACGTTCCCTCGGTGGTATTACGACCAGGACGCAGGAGAATGCAAACACTTCCTGTATGGCGGTTGCCAGGGCAACCATAACAACTTCCTCCAAGAGTCGGACTGTGTCACCGAATGTATACAGAAAAGTGAGGGCTCGCTCTGTGTTTGTTTCTCTTTTTTATTTTAATAAAGTTTTGATACAGCCATCTAATTACAGTTTCTCTTCCAGCTCCGGCGTTCAAACCAGCGACCGTGTCTCCACCAATCACAAAACAGACAGAGATAGGTATGTCTAAAGTGAATATAATATATGGGTCAGATCAAGCGGTAACGTGTGTTCAACAGTCTGTCATGTAAGCAGAGTAACTTATATGCATGTATTAGGCTACGTTCAGACTGCACGCAAATGTGGCCCAAATCCGATTTTTTTTTTTTTGTCCATATGTGATCTGTATCCGATCTGTTAAAGACGGTTTGAACAGCACAAATCTGATTTTGTTTTTTTTTTTCCCCAAATCCAACCCAGGCCACTTTGATATATGGTCTAAAACCCGATACGTATCTGATATTTTGCAATGCGACTTTAGTCTGAACAGCCAGGTCGCATTTATCCGACATTTACGTCCTTGAAATGTAACAAACGTTACAATTCTGTGTCCCAGGAGGAGGGGCAAACACACTGCGTACCTGCGCGGTCACGTATTACGTCAGGACCTATTTTGCACATGCAGGTCACTTTAGGGTCGCATTCAAACTGATAGAAGTCGCATTTAATGTGTAATATGAACGAGCACACAAAAAATCAGATTTCACTGAAAAATCCAAATTGTGCATTAAGACCTGGTGTCTGAATATAGCTTTATACATATTTGAGTAGGTATTTATAAGCACTTTAACATTATGTATTATTGGGAAGATTAAATTTTAAGGTGAAAAATGAAATCACTGCTCCGTAACAAATGGACTTGAAACAGATATCAATTTTTTAAGCTTTACGCAAACATTCAAAACATGTGGTTCTTGACAGAAATTGATATCAAGTAGGACAAAACCTTTTTAGATATTATGTTCAACTATACTGAAAATAAATTTTGGAGTAAAATACTGAAAAGTCTCTGACATGAGAACGTGGTAACACGTGGACAGGCTGCCAAAGTAACACAAGGACGATTCTTTACTGTTGTATGCATCACGAAAAATATTGCCTTATCTTTTAAAACAAGCCAGATATAATCACAATGCTTTACTTAATGGATTTAATACCACCAGTGTTATTTAGAACTTGTGCTAGTCCATACGGATATAAGTAAATTACAAATGGAGTAATTTCTCTGTAACACTTCAGAGACTTTTAAAATGTGACCAGTGTATGAACTCACAAACGTCACTATTCAGAATTTAAATTTCTCAAAGTAATAGACAGTCTTTTGCATGTCTTTGTTGTTAATTTAATGCAGCCTAGCAGAAGGTTCCGAACATCTCCTGTACTGTGTAAGTGGTATTTTAAAAAGAATAACAGTTCCATAAAATGGAGCTCTTTAGCTAAAAAATGAGCCCACTTGATAAAAGACATGTGCAAATTTACTTTTTCATGTTGATGTTCACTTTCGCTTGATCGGACTCGTATATGAATGATGCAGAACTTCATCAGACACTAGTCTCATAGTGTTGCTGATTCACTGCTATATTTTGTACTTTTGTTAAAGCTGCCCCTAAAGTGTCCCAGAGCCAAACAGAAAGTGACCCCATCTCTAAACCAGTTCCAGTGAAAGGAGGACATCCAGTCCCAGAGTCTGGTAAGAGCCATGGACTTTACTGAAAACAGAAGACGGCTTAATATTGAATGAAAACACATGCATCTTTTGTGTCCATTCTATTAATCCAGTTCAATATTGGAGTCACTTGGTCACATGACATTGAGATTACAGTGGAAAAAGGCTGATTTTACACAAAAACAGAAATTGGAGGAAACATTAAAATTGGATAAATAGCATAGTATATGTCCAGTATAATAATACAGTTCAGCATTGCTTTTGGGTCATATGACATAGAAGGTACTGAAAAAACTATTATCTCGTTCAAATAAACAGACATTTTTAAAGATTGTTCATATTCATACATTGTGGTACTAAAATCACTTTACAATGCATCATAATCACTCGTGTGCGAAACAGTCTGTGAGATTTAGATTTACGTATTTGTCATCAACATTAGTGATATAACTGCAACATACAAAATACATAAGTACCAGATCCGCTGTATGAAGTGCTTGTAGCAAAGCACTCATTTACAACATTTCTATAAAAACATTAAAAAGGTGTTGTTTTCAAATCAGCTGGCAGCAGTTTCAGTTTTGTTCCGTTTTACAGAGGCTGACTATCCAAATGAGGTTTTACACCTTGAAATGCAACAATTACTGAGGCCTGTGTTCTGACTTTATTCAACCACTGATAACATGAAACAAACTCAGTCAATAAAGA
Source organism: Apogon hyalosoma (assembly GCA_037367295.1). Classification (NCBI taxonomy): domain Eukaryota; kingdom Metazoa; phylum Chordata; class Actinopteri; order Kurtiformes; family Apogonidae; genus Apogon; species Apogon hyalosoma. The sequence goes on from JAPQRP010000018.1 coordinate 10,461,281, forward strand.
AGCCAGACCATGCAGACATATAAAAATAAACTTTAATTTTGACTAATTTATGCCACTTTCAAAGCTGAATATGTGATTGTGATGTGACTGCAGTGTTTTTTTTTTATTGTCTGATTATATCATGATTAATCAGTTAAATAATTATTAAGCAATTACTATGTTTCACTGCAGACATGAGAATTCATTAGAAATCAACCTATCAGAGTATAGTATGTAATGTGAAATTTGGTCAAAGAAACAGTATGATGTGTGTTGGTAGGTTGTGTAGCAGCAGTATTAAAAGTATAAAAAAAAAACAAGTGGTTCCAGGCACAACAAACCCTGCCCCTCGCACATATTGCAGCTTATTTTGGCATCGATCCAGCTGATGTTGTCATGTCTATATGTGTGCTGATGTCAGCATATCAATTCCTGCTATATATGTGCCAAGTTTGAAGTAAATTGAAACAAAATTTATGTTTTTATAGACATTTGAAATTTCGCCCATTATAAGTAAATGGGAGAAAAAAAAGATTTAAAAAATTCATTAAAAATGTGAATTTTGACCTGCTTTTCCCAAAATGTAATCAGATCTTTCCTGGGTCACTGGAAATCTATAAACCCAATTTGGTATGAATTCAACCAATAGTTTGCAAAGAAACAAACTGAATCAAAAACAATACCCCTTGCCTCCCCTTTGGGGGGGCGGGGTAATAATTCACAAGACCAACTATCAGGGTTTTTACCCCCCCACCCCTGCCCCACACACAGGTGCGATTCTTCCTCTGGCTCTCGGCCTCATCATCACCACTCTGCTGCTGCTCATGATTGGCTGTCGTCTCAGACTCGTTCGCCACAAGCTGAAGAAAGCCCGCCCCCTCACCACAGAGGAGTCGGATTACCTCATCAACGGTATGTACCTGTAGACCTGTAGGGAGCGCCGAAATCTGACCTGCCGCCATCAGAGCCTGAGCCGGGACTTTTGAAACTTGCACTCTTCATGTCTCCAAACGTCCCCTCACTTCAGCTTGGAAACCTCCTTTTTCCTCTTTCACAAACATCTTCTCTTTCCTCTGGTTAAACTGCTGCTGACTGATGCTGCCTTTAAAGCCAATGATACATATTTATGTTGTCTTAATCCAGTATGAAACATATACCAACTATCTGTATTATTTCTCCTCATAGATACAGTACAGGAGGCTTTTCGTCCTTTCTGTCCTCTCATGTTGAATTGATTGTAAAACATTTGTAATTTTTCAGACTATGCTGTGTTTCTGCCAGAGAGTGGCACTAATGTCTCATATTTCTGCTGAAGATTTCAGTCAAACTAAACTATGGTTAGAAATGCAACAAATCCGACTGCCTGTTCTGGTGCACTTTTCCAAGATTCAACATAAAGGATCCTTAGGTTCCCAAAATAAGAGTAAGCCATAGCAACTAGTATAGATTAATAACCCAACTATGCCAGGTTCTGTTGCTTTTTTTTCTTTGTTTGGCAAATTCAAGAAGAGTATGTACTATTTGCTGAGTGTAATCCCTCTAAGTGCTGTCTTTCATGTGAGATATTAAAGTTTATTATATATCAAAAGATCCTATTGTGATTTCATTCATATTGATCAAATTTTCGTTTGTAGGAAAAGGTAAAAAACAGAGACCACATTTCCTCAAAGAACAAAATTGACTCATTGAAGGAAAAATTCTGGTATTTGGTAGTTTTATAATATTTAGGGTTTGGAAAAAGCATTTTGTTCACCTAAGCAATCTTAATGACAATAGATAGAAGGGGAAAAAAAAGCAGTTTCACTCACTTTCTTAAACTGTTAATTAGTCATCCTTAGAATAAATGCAGATGTTTTTCTACAAATCCATACATGTAACATAAATCCAATTATACTAATGAAATGGATTCTATTCAGTTTAGTTCAGCACTTCATAAAGAAAATGTATTTAAAATTATCATAAAATATGGATAAGAAATGGTCTCATGCAGATTGTGTTTTTAGTCAACCTTCTCAATTCAGTACCTTTTCAGTCGACCCAAAATGATCATTTAGACGTTTTTAGAAATATTGTGACGTTTATTTTTCCTTTAACTCGAGGGGAAAAAATTTATTTCTGCCTGGGGATCACTAAAGTTAATCTGTACATACTAGATGTGCACTACACATAGTATGACCAGTTATTGTTGCTCTTTTCAGAATAATGCTTAAAGGGAATTTCAAGATGCCAACAAAGTCTGGTTTCTGGGAAATGTCATTTTTCTAAAGAGATTTAATGAAGAAAAATATCTTCTTTCTTAATAAACTTATCTTGATCTAGGCTGAATTCATAAACAGTTTACATGAAACTATATCTCAGCAAAGGAACAACTTTTCAATATTTTTGAGAAGTGATTCCATTTAAGAATATTAAGTTTACCTGAAATACCTGTTTTAATTGCTTGTAATCAGTGCAGGCTTCTTAAATTTCTGGAATTGTATTCTAGTTTTAAGAAAATCAACTAAGAAAATGTTCATACCTGGTTTCCTCTGGTTACACTGTATTGAGTATACACAGTGAGAGAATTGCAAAATACTCATCATCCTGCACAATAAGCAAAAATTCAACAACCAAAGGCAGATAAAAACTTAATTATCTCTTTATTTTCATAAGCCATTCCATAAGACTGTGAAAGCCAGATGCCATTCATCACATATCACCCAAAATAAAATGTGCTTTTAGAATTTATGCTTTTTTTTTTTTCTTTTGAAGGAAACAGACATTCATTAGCTTTATATTGTTGGAGTTTATTTTGGCAAAGCAGTGACCCATTTAGCATCAGTCACCGGTAGAGCCTGCACAAATTGTTAATGGAAAACCAGCGACAGAAGCAACACATCACCAAGTGGAAAGCACTGCCCTGTACGTGCACGTGTCGGTGTTACTAGTGCTTTGCCTGTATGATCCAATGTTTAACCTATGTGTAGAAAGACCTAAGAGTGCAGCACATCAAATAGGCTGTGTGGTTTATATCAGCCTTTGTGTGTGTTACTAATACTGCTGGCAGGGAAAAAAGCTCTTATGTTAGCAGAGAAGTCTACGATTAGATGATCCACACTCACACACACTAGCTAGGTGAATTATCTAAAAGGCTAAGGCTTCCCTCGTCGTTGTCCGGCGTTCCTCCTACATTCAGCTCTAATGCTGCTGAAATGTAATACTGTAAAAATGGCTGCTGTTTGCAATTCAACAGATGAAACTGCAAAAAAAACCCAAAAAAAAAAACCATAGTAAAATCCAGCAGTTAAAAAGAATACACAACCAAAAGATGCAGGCCAGAAATGAAACACAAAAAGCCCTCTTCTGTATTTCTGTGCTGAGCTTAAAGCAGTCTTTTTTTTTCCCCGGCCCTTTTTACGGCCAGCCATCAATGTGGTACTCGAGTCCGTCGTTAAACAAAAAGACCATGTTTTGTTATGCTTTGAACAAAATGCCGAGGGTTGTTTGACCCCATCCGAGTTTTCCCCAGGTTCCAAACGTAAAGGTGAATTATGGACTGTTATCCTCTTCAGAGTTCGTCCCTGAAAGAAACAGAATTAAGAGGCTAAGAATAAAAGCAGAAAATGGAGACACACACACACACACACACACACACACACACACACAGTCTTTTATCCTGTCATGCAAAGTTTAAGGGTTAGGCAGAGTCCCATGCAAAATGTGTGTTATCAGAGTAAAAACCTAGACAGTTGTTGGTACTTCTACATCTCACAGAGTAGACAATGAAACAAGAACGCCAACAGTCACAGAGTTAGATTCAAGAGTCTCACAGGTGTCCAAATTGGCAAAGTTGTCATGCTCTTTCAGATCAAGCCAATGCCTTCACACTGTTTGTTTAGTGGTTTAGGTTTGGATACCAAACAAATTTCAGATTTTAGAAGTCATGCACGTTTTAATGAACCAATTTGGAACTAGGTGCAAGTACAGCCAAGGCAGACATTTATATACACCTCAGATAATGCATCCAAAGTTGCTCACTATTTTTAATATCTCATTTCAATATGTTTTACTCCATTTTGGAGAAAATTCTGAATAAGAATAAATATAGTAAGAGCTGTAAGAGACACAATTACAAGGGGGAAAAAAACCAGAATATGAACACACCTTCCTTCTGCAGCTCTCTCATCTCAGTCCAAATAAAAAGACTATATATGCTGTTGTACATGAAAGTGAAACCACTTTTTCAAGCTTCTGCATTGAGACAGAGTATCTGACGGAATCAGGCTAGCAATTTAGTCCCCCTTTCTGTCTGAAAACACTGTGATATGCTTAAAACTGCATCACAGGGTAAATTTTCTATAGCCTGAAAGGGAAGGAGTACATGCAGAAGTTTCATGTCCTCTCTGACCATTTGAATCACAATACATTGAAGGGGAATTAATAGACTTTTTGCCCAGTGACACTGAGGTTTACAAATGTATTTCATTACAATAACACCAATTGCAAAACATTTGGTAGAAACATGTTCTTCCACTGTTGGTTAATGTTCCCTCTGATGCAATAAGTTCAGAGACAACCCTACACCAGTTAAAGCATGTGTTGCAGAAATGTGACTCTGAATACACTGCAGCTGGATTCATAATGGCAGGCAGTGGTGAGCAGAATATGTATTTTGGGTCGACAGTGGCCTTATTTGCAGGTCAGATTTTCTAGTTTTTGCTGGGTTGTCTTCTGGGTTTTGGGAAGTGGGCCTCAAGTTACAAAGGGCTGAGAACCCAGAAGTTAAGATACATCATATGTCAAATGTAGTATGCCAGAGTGTCTACCCAGCATAATTCTCTGGCAGCTCCAACCCACAATCCTCTGCCAAGAGTGAAAAGCTGTGGCCGAGTTCTTGATTTTAATTTTTCATCCCTGACGAATGAGTCAGAGTCAAAGTTGAAGGTGCAAAGTTAAGCAGTGTGTCTCTAGTGTATGAAGCACTACGTAGCTTGTAAGAGTGTCTGCAGTACATCCAAGTAATAAAAGTAAAAAGAAAAATCAGGCAATTTGTAACAGACACAATGTATGATGTGTGTGGAACTTTGGACCCTCTGAAAACTGACAAAATAAATAAAAGCGACAATTAAAACCTCTACTATTCTGAATTTCAAACAAAAGAGAGTATATGTAACTGAACTAAGAGATGAGATAAATATGTTAAAATGAAATGTTCTGGATTGTGGAAAACGGTTTGAATGCATTTAGCCAAGGTGGATAAAAACCCCAGACCTCAACCGTAAATGAAAGGAACGTGCAGCTAGTTGGTATGGTATGGAAGAAGCAAAAAAATGTCAACAAGCAGCAAAATGCAGCCCCTTGTGCTCCATTGCCTGCTCCAAGCCACACCATTTCACCTTTGCCACTGTGAGAAGGAGAGAGGGGGAGGAGAGGAAGAAGGAAGTCACTTCCACCTGGACCACTGCTTCTCTCTGTCTGTTAAAGGCACATAAATCACCCCCATCAAGGGCTTCATTTTGGTGCTGCCATCCTCCATCTTGTCGTACTGCTCCAGCATTTGGTTCCCTCCTGCCGGGCCGACGGGCAGGATCAGCCGGCCGCCGGGCTTCAACTGGTCCAGAAGCTATGAGGAAGACAAGGATGTTGAAACTGGAACCCACAAAGTCTCACCAAGGCATTCAGCTGCTGTTAGTTCAGGTATTTCAGGCTACTGTGCTGTCCAAAAAGTCTAAATTATATTAAATGACTGGGTTTTTGTGATTTGAAATTGGGACAATGTGATCTCCATCAACACGTCACAGACTCACAGCTTGAGGGACAGTGGGTGCTGCTGCTCCAACATGGATGGCGTCATACGGTGCCTCGTCTGTGTAGCCCATCCTGCCGTCTCCCACTGAAAACACACAGGACATACCTTCAACGGGCCGACAGATGTTTATATGTTCATGTGCTGTATCAGCTCTGTCTGACCGCATGGTTCAGTAGTGGTTTATCAATCACATTTTTGATTTACTCCACAAATGATGATGATAAAAGATGAACAAGTGGTTCCAGGCACAACAAATCCCACCCCTTGCACGTATTGTAGCTTATTTTGGCATTGATCCACCTGATGTCATGTCAACTGGCTCTATATATGTGCCAAGTTTAAAGTAAATTGAAACAAAAAATGATGTTTTTATAGACACTTGAAATTTTGTGCATTATAAGTAAATGGGGAAAAAAAATACATTAATATTTTAAACTTTAACCTACTTTTCCCAAAATGTAATCAGATCTATTCTGAGTCACTAGCAATCTAAAAACCCAATCTGGTATGAATTAAACTAATAGCTTTGCTGCTAGAGTGTTAAAGAAACAAACAAACTGAACCAAAAACAATACCCCCTCCTCCCCTTCAGGAGGCGGGGTAACAGGCTAATCCTGACATAAGTATCAAGAATTTGTGGTATCTTCTGTAATATCCTGATTTTCATCCACCTTTCATGATTTAAAAAGCCATGTTCAGTGTAACATCACTCAAAAACACACACAACTCTTCTTATGATCCTGCTTTTTGTGCATAAATATACACTTTACTATAACAAAACTCAAAAACTCAGCACTATGAATTGTAGCTTCAGTTTACTTTGATTTGGTCTGTTGTATTCTGACATTGTACTGTTTTTGTCCCATTTTTTAAAACCTTTTTGTTGTTCCTTAAATACTAAATGACATTCAGATATAACACACTTAACTTTGTTAACAAAAATTTGTTTGTCTAGACTAAGTACTATGCCAGTCTAGGGGAAGCAAAGGTCATGGATAAACCCATTAAATTTTAGAGTAGATCTATAAAAAGAGCTGGATTCTTCACTTTGTTGGTTTCACTACCATAGGGAGATGGACTTTTCTGATATTATGGGACTCTGGAGCACTTTAAAAAATAAAAATATTCAGAAACACATAGGAATCAATCCAGCAGAATCCCAAGCTAAATGTTCAAATATGTTATGAGAAAAATCAGACAATTCCTGGTCTTTTTTTACACCTCTCAGAGTAAAAGATCAAGTAACAGCACAAAGTTTAATTTCTAAACTGACAGACGAACACTGACGTTCACTGAAAGCTACTTGCATGTCAACATTGCTATGTAAAATAAATAAAGTAAACCTAAAGTAAGCAGCCGTGTTTATCCATGCCCCACAAACCTGTCAATGTGTCAAAACACTGCAACTGTCAAAATGCAAAATGACAAAAAAAAAAAAACCCAAAAAAACCCAAAAATCTGTTGACTGAATGCTCTTTTTAATGGTTGGATGAGTACTACGACACTCCTGGTGAAAGCAGGTACTCAATTATTAATCGGTGTGTGTCTGCTGTTCTGTCCTCTTCTGAGGAGAAAATAGCTGCACGGTTTTAAAGACAGGCACATTCAGCTGCAATTTGCTTCCCACAAATTTCTTTATAGTTTTGACCAGAGATCACAGGAATAGTTTACATGGTTTTAAAATGCATCAGTAGTGGACAGCACTAAATATAAGTGTACACAACCCCTAAGACCAAGGAGAAGGATGAGGTAGTTTGTTCTGGTGACAGCATACAACACTGCAAAGTTCTAGGCCAACAATAGGCTTGTTGGTTTAGTAAAGTTATGATGACCACACACGCATGCATTTCTCAATCTATGTATCAAGATACAATGTGGATATATGGGAAGTCTGTACAGCAGTAAAAACAAGAGTTTCATGAAAAAAAAAACAAAAAACAGTGGTATTATTTAGTGTGACTTCCCGTTGCACTTAACATGTCTTTATTTCTAGCTTTATTGCAATAATTTTCTGATGTTTTATACCAGGTTTCATTCATGGCATGTCTGATGTTTCTGTTTCTGCTGCTTCTTATAATTAAATGTGTTGACAAATCCTGCCTCACAAGGAGGTTTCATCTGTGTCTGGAGGTTTAAGGCTCTATTCAGTATCTCCAATCCAAACATAGTCGTGGAAAAAAATTAGTAGACCATCAAAAGCCATTAGAAACAATGGTTATGCAATCAAGTACTAACTCCTATGTGTATCATATGACTAAGACAGACAGAAAAGAAAACACAGAATGTCTAAAAGCACTGTTTTTGTCAGTACAATGCCATAGATATTGATGTAAGAACTGAAGTGATTTTGGTTATT
>JAPQRP010000018.1:10474831-10489399 GCA_037367295.1 Apogon hyalosoma
ATCTTTTTTTTTTTTTTTTTTTTTGCACATTTCAGGCATTTGGTCATCCTGTATTTCCAAATATTTGTATAATGAAGGACTGTTTCATCCTCCTCAAATAACTCTGTAATGGAATCTGGTCATGAAACAAAGATGGCAACTTACAATACACTGTAAGGTAAAATATTAACCAAGGAAAAATAAATATAAACAGATACATACTGTACATGCAAATGATGCTTCTGCTGTCATTTAGTGGTCACTGTCTAAATGCTTGCAGCTAACTGCCTGTTGTAATTCTATTCTGGACTGAACAGAATAAAAATAGAAACATATAAAGTATCTGCTATCACAGATGATCGCACTGAACTGTCTCAATGCAAAAGTAAAAGTCTGATTTAGATCTTGTGGATGGATCTTTTGTTCTTTGGGTTTATTTAGTTTACACTGTCAGCAAAAAACACTTGCAAATATTTCACAGTTTTGTTATTTACTGATATTCATATTATAAGGTTTTAGCTAAATTTTTATCATAATTTCTTTAACATTAATCCTAAAGAATAGTGCCAAACCCCAAATAACCTTTTTTTTTTTTTTTTTTAATAATTGTCGGGACAAAATCAGCCTTGATTTGGCATTTTTCAATAATGACTGACAGCTGAATTCAAAACAATGTCGATATGCCCTCAACAGGAGTATATTACTATGACAGCATTTACAATTTGGTAGATATATAAAAAAAAAGATATCAACTTGAGTTCTTGTAATTATCTCTACTTCATTGTAAACCATGCTGACCTGCTTATAAATTAATTTACAGACTTGTCCTACTTAAACCATTTTCCAGTTAAAGCTTTTCGGTATGTAACTACCAACAGTCTTAACAGGTACTAATCTCCTTCTAGATCACTGAGGAGGTATATAATTATTAGATACCTTCTCAGTATTATAATACTAAAACAGCAATAGATGTTCATCTTAAAACCAGCCTGTGTGCACACTTCTCCAAAATGGAGCCAGCAGTGCATATTATATCCCATCAGGGTTTCCCTCTCCTCTACACAGTGGACTATTATGTTCCTCCTGAATACATCATGTGGCAGAGATGGCATTGATCACAGTGGACTTCGCACCCGTCAACAGCCGTCTGGCACACTGACTCATTGCTCTTTTACATCATCTGTCGTTACAGAATGGGCTAAGGAGCACCGTGACACAGCATGCTGCCATTCTCAATCATACTCTAAACAGATGCATTATAAAAACTGACCACACATGTTCACCTGCCAGTGTCATTCACCTAAAAGTTAACCGGACTGTGATATCCATCAATGAATGTGGGCAGGGCACTTAGCAGTACTGCTAAAGCTAGCTACGGCGTCGCAAATGACGCACATAGAGCTAGCAGGCTAAGCTAACCTAACGCAAAACTACAGCTGAAAGAACAAATGGTCCGTGACTACACGCTGCAAAAGGTTATTTGAGTGTTCTTTTTTTTGCAACACTAAGAGCATGCATCTGTTTCACGGCGTAAGCATGGTTCGGGAAAGGGGTGGAGAAAGGTAACACTAGGTCAATAACAACATACCACATAGCATAGCAACCCGCTACGTGCCGTTTACTGCCGCCGCTAAAATCAAACATTTTCAGGCGTTCCGTCGGTGTAGGTATCGGAACGGCCGCTTTACAATATATTTGGACTTACTGCGGAGGTTGTTGACAAGCTCTGCGTGGCTGGTTCCTCCAGATTTCCAGGCCATTATTAAACAGACTTTGCGGAGTAAGTAGACAGCAGCTGTCAGTGCCGCGCCTGCGCCAACGGTTTTGCCGATGAAGCTGACAACCTCCAGAGCGGACGGCGGAGCGGCGGATACGTCACCAGACATCCAACCGGCTTTTACCGCAGCAGGGCTGTCTCCGAGGCACGCGGCCCGACACCAAGCCGTGTCATTTTACAAAATAATATGTCTGTTCAGATATCAGCTTCAGCCGGGGTTAACTGTGCTGGCATAAGTCACGGTGCTCACTCAGTGTATACTCAGATTTGCCGCAGTAGCGTCAGAGCGGCCGCTAGGTGGACCGCACCGGTCTGCACGGGAGCACGAGGAGCACGGGGAGCACGAGGAGCAGGTAGTTTGACCTTATAGGGCCACTGTAATTACGCAAAACTGGACATTTTGGGGCATTTTTCTCAAATTAGAAATAAATTGGCAATTGCAAAAATAAGCAAGATAGGTTTGTTTATAAAGCACACACACACATATTACATACATAAACGGAGTTAATGTGTTTTAAGTAAAGTAAGACCTACAGTGGAGGTGCCAGGGGCCACACAGCCCATTTGGATCTCAGTGTGCCGGGTTAATAAAATAATAGCATAACAACTCATAAATAAATAATGACAAACCTAAAGTGTTCTCTTTGTTTTAGTGCAAAAAAGTAAATTTGAATTCTGTTTCTTCACATCTCACTAAGAAAGAAAAATCTCCCATTAAACTTTAAGGAAATGTTGATGTTTAAGGACAAATATATTGGGACACATCAGATGTCCTGTACATGCCGATTTGAGATGTAAACATCAATATTTCCTTGAAGTTTAACAGGAGACTTTTCTTCCTAAGTGAGATGTGATGAAAGTAGGTGGTTTGTTGTGGTAGAAAATTATTATTTACAGTCAGAGCATGAAAAATGTTTTAGAAATCTAGAGATAGAACATTTAAAATCATAGTTATGGATAAAAAAAAATGTAATCAATTGGGGAAAGAGAGAGAGAGTGCTGCATCATAGCATTTTTAGTGTTAATACTGCAGGGACTATTGAATGCATTTGTTTATAGGGATTCTTTAGAGTGTCTCGCCACTAAAAGGGTAAAAGGTTTGGTTAATAAACTTTAGGACAATTAGACTTAGACAGACTTTATTTGTCATTCCAGATTTTACATCAAAAATGAAGTTTCGATGCAGTTGGCTCAGCAGGCAACAGCAATAATTATGTACAAACACTGAACTGAGGTGCTATATATACAGGATAATATATACAAGATAGATCATATATATATATATATATATCTCAATCAATGATATATATATCAATAATATCAACAATGTGTGAGTATTTGTGACTCGCAGCTGGAAATTTAACCCACCACTGCCCTAGGTGGGAGTAATGCAACACTGTCAATGCAAACTGCGTAAGAACAGAAGAAGACACAGCTGTGCTAAAGCAGGAAATGCATAATAATTCCTCTCGAGTGAGGTTGGACACACAGACGGACACACAGACGGACACACAGAAGACCACATTCCGCTTTAGACGTAGGTGATAACGTCCCAGATCACTGCTGCTCCACCTTCTGAACATTCCACAGTCTAAATGTAAGTTTGCAATAACAACAAAGTGAAAGTAAAGCTGAGTGAAGGGAGGAGCCCTGATTAACTGTACTTTGTGTTTTCAGCTTCACTCAGATGAAATGGCCTCTAAATTAGATGAAGATCTGCACTGTATAGTCTGCCAGGACATCTATAAAGACCCTGTTCTCCTGTCATGCAGCCATAGCTTCTGTAAGGCCTGTCTGCAGAACTGGTGGTCAGTGAAACTAATACAGGAGTGTCCTGTTTGTAAGAAAATATCTTTACAGAATGATCCACCATGTAACCTGGCCTTAAAGAACCTTTGTGAAGCTTTTTTAGAGAAGAAAGATCAGAAGGCCTCAGAGTCTTTTTGCAGTTTCCACTCTGAAAAACTCAAACTCTTCTGCCTGGACCATCAGCAGCCGGTGTGTGTTGTCTGTCGAGACTCAAAAACACACAACAACCACAAATTCAGACCCATCGATGAAGCTGCACAGGATCACAGAGAGGTCCTGCAGAAATCCCTGAAACCCTTGCAGAAGAAACTGAAGCTCTTTAAAGAAACTGAAGGAAGCTTTTTTCAAACAGCAGAACACATCAAGGTGCAAGCTCGAGACACAGAGAAGCAGATTAAAGAGCAGTTCAAGACATTTCACCAGTTTCTACAAATGGAGGAGGAGGCCAGGATCAGAGCTCTGAGGGAGGAAGAGAGGCAGAAGAGTCAGTGGATGAAGGAGAAGATGAAGGATCTGAGCAGAAAGATAGCAGCTCTGTCAGAAACAATCCGAGCCACAGAGGAGGAGCTGAAAGCTGAAAATGTCTCATTTCTGCTGAAATACCAGACTGCAGTGGTAAGAGTGCAACAGCACCCCCTGCTGGAGACACAGCTGGGCTCAGGAGCATTGATAGACCAGGGCAAACATCTGGGCAACCTGGGATTCAACATATGGAACAAAATGAAGGGGATGGTTTCCTACACCCCTGTGGTTCTGGATCCAAACTCTGCTGGTTCAGAACTTGTCCTGTCTGCAGATCTGACTGAAGTAAAGCGTGGAAAGAAACAGGATCTTCCTGATCATCCAGAGAGGCTCACCAACTACTGTGTTCTGGGCTCTCAGGGCTTTAACTCAGGGATTCACAGCTGGGAGGTCAACGTTAGAGACAATAAAAACTGGACTCTGGGTGTAGCGAGAAGGTCTGTTCAGAAGGAAGGTCTGTCTGAGATATGGAGGGTGTGTTTCTGTGACGGCACGTACTCAGCCGAGACAAAAACAGGTGAATCCACGTTTCTCTCAGTTCAGAAACGGCTCCAGAGGATCAAAGTGAATCTGGACTTTAACAGAAGAAAGCTGTCGTTCCATGATTCAGATACAAACACACACTTATGCACATTCACACACACTTTCAGTGGAGATACACTGTTCCCCTACATTTACACTGAGGAATGGCACTCAGTGAAGATATTACCACTGAAGGTCTTTGTGACAGTAAAACAACCCAACTAGAGATGAGAACTGTAGTTTTTTATTTGGATTATTTGATAGGGATATAACCAATGCAATACAGATCTGACCAGGTAGAATTTTATGAAATAGCAGTAATTCAAAAATAATCAGTAAAAGTACAAATTTTCATATTGACTAAGAATGAAAAAACACATTTTAACACAGATAAAGAAACAAAAAAAAAAAAAAAAGGCAAAACAGAGCCTAATTCTTTCTAAATATTTTAGTAATAATTGTTATTTTTTGCTGATAGAAACTATGGTCAAATCCAAAATATATCTTCTTTACAAAGGTGAGAAAAAATGTTGAAATGAAAACAAAATTACAAGTCTAGTGTCATTTCTCTCCTTTATGTTTTTGAAAATGATGCTTTCATAAAACACTTGCTTTAGCCTTTATTTATCATATTCTTTTTTTATGAGATATATGAATGTGAAAACAGATTAGAAATAACTGCTATCTGCTGTCTTTCAAAGTTACAGAGGTTTGTAGGGGTATTTCAATTTAATAGATGTACATGTTCTAGTATATATGTATTATAGTTTAATAGAAGGCAAGAAGGAAAATCAAATGCTTATAATTTCACCTTGAAAGGTCTTTGGGGCGAATCTGTAATGTGTGAGATTGTTCTTTAGAAATAAAATTTAAAAATCTTATATCTTTTCATGTGTGGATTTTGAAATAAGAAATAAATCACTCATCAAATCATTCTGTTTTAATTTATTTATTTATTTATTTTTGGTGTGCATATGTCGATTTGTCTATGTTGTGTTTGATTGCTGTTGTTCACTTTGTCTCATTGTTTACTTTATTGTGTATTCATTTTGTGTTGCCTTCAAGGATATATGTATGTATTTATTTTTTATTTTCGTGGTATGTCAATATAGGTGTGTATGTATGTGCATGTGCATGTGAAGATGATAAGCGAGGTTAACTGATCCAAGGGACTTGACTTTTCATATATTATGTTGATAGGAAGCCAAATGATAAACTGTTTTGTGGAGAAGGGGTGGGATTAAATAAGTTCTACATCCTCCCACTCCTTTTCGAATATGCAAATGAAGTCATATTTTGTTTTCATGTATATGTTTTTGTTTTTTTTAATTGTTTGTTTTCTTATCTGTTTCATTGCAAGGACTAAGTAGGATTATTGTGTTTTGTTGCATACTCAAAATACACTAAACTAAACAATAAAAAAAATATATGTGTTTGAAAACGTGGCTAAAAATGTTGATGACATATGTTTATAATCACCCTGCCTTTGCCCGTAGGTAGCCTGGATAATGGCTGACAGATGGAAATAACCACCCTGTAACTAATATGTAACCTACCATCTGACAGACAGTGCGTTTATTATGATACCACAAACTCAAATAGGTAGATCATATAATACCAAGAGAGTGTTATCAAATCCTATATCTGTAACATGACTTTAAAAAAAAAAATATTGCCAGAAAAGTTGGAATCATTTTGTTTGCAGACACATTCCTCTTTTTATTCCTATTTATACACACCTTTGACCAGGTGCAATGATTACATACTGAGTCCCAGTTACACTTTATCCATCGAGAATAAATCACAGTCACAATTATTTCATGAGAAGATGTAAAAAAAAAAAATAAAAAATTGTATTCCAACTCTGTACTGAATGTTGTAATTCACACTCCTGACCAGTTGGTGGCAGTCAAGGGCCAATTCAGGAATTCCAGTCGTCAAAGAAGAAGAGTTACTACAAAGTATCAGGCGCCTTCTTCAGTATTGACAGGAATGCTAAGCTAACGTCAGCGGTATTTTTATTTTACGCCACATAAATTCATTTCTGTTGTCATGGATAATATTAACGCTAAGTACGTGTCACAGAAAATCAGTAAAACAAGATGGCGGCCCGTATCACACTCGTCTCTGCAGCAGCCAGAAATCTTCACCACGGGGTCGTGGGACAACGAGGTTAGCATCAAGTGAACGCCTGTCACTAAACTGGATGGAGTACGACTCCCTAAACGTCCTGTAAAAAGTTGACTGTTTTGCTTGCGAGTGTAAAACTACAACATAAAAGCTGTTATGAGTCTGGATTTAAAAGCTGATGAACTGCAGGTGTGCGCTGTTATCAAAGTTATGACAACATGACAGTGATTTTCATGTCACCCATTAACATCCCTTTAGTCAGTCGAGTTTGTTTGGTTCTGTAACCTTATCAGGCTCTTAATTCAGCTCTGCACATGTATACTACTCTTCAGATTCATCAAATTATTGGTGTGCATTACATTGTTGCAAATATTAAGCACCTGAAAGTCACAGTACAGGTATGTTTTCAATGCAAATGTATTTACCAGCTTGAAATTTTACGAGAAAAGTAAGTTAAAGACCGACTTACCTTAAAAATGTTGGTTTTAGTGTCCCTGATGCTTTTGCACAGTGCTGTAAATAGAGCTGGGCGATATGGCCAAAAACCAACCTACCTATACTTTAACACCTGCCTAACCTACTTTACTTCTCTCCTTAGTGTTCCAGATAATTTACGATTTTTACTGTTTGCTGGCTGTATGATCTGAGGTTATGTAGCCATAATTTTTACCTGTCATTTCAGTAATAATAATAATAATAATAATAATAATAATAATAATAATACTAAATAGGATGTATATAGCACTTTTAATAACTTTTACATAGAGAATGCACTTAAAAATGTTGAAAACTAGGCTCTCCCAATGATTGAGAGATACAAAATACATTTTATTTTATTTATTTTATTTAACCTTCATAACCTGATAAAACCCATTGAGATCAGGATCTTTTTCGCAAGGGTGTCCTGGCCAAGAGGTCAGCAACACATGTCATAAGAACAGTTACAAGGAAGTGACAGTATAAATTAAGAACATACAATTTTAGCAGTGCAGCAGTGTTTTCAACAAGTGCAGGAGCTATAACACAACAACAAACCACAGGCACTGTCCAATGATCTCATGCTCTGTCCCTCGGGATAGAATAGTTATTAGTATTGATGTATTAAATGACACATCCTGCTACTTATTATACTGATCCCCTTCCTATGCATGTAACTGGTTTGCATAGGACAACAAGATTTCCTTTTGGTCCATTGGTACTAATGGAGGATCTGGTATGGACGATGGATTTGAAGGAGACCCACAGCTCTTATGTGAACACAGACATGACGGAGATGTTCTGGATCTTCAAGTAAGTCTCATGTTCACAAACATCATGGAAATTTTATTGGCTGTACACATCTGAGTGTTGGTTTAAGAACAACAGAAGGAATGTGAATTTGTTGTATAAACAAAGCACAAAACAGTCACGGGAAACTTACATTTTATTGCATTAGATGTCAAGAAAAACTTTGACAGTGCTTCTTACTTTTTTTTTTAAAACAGTTTCTGGACCAAGACAGAGTTGTCACAGCCTCGTCAACGGGATCGGTCACTGTCTTTCATCACCATCAAAACACTCAGGTACATGCAGGCAGAGTTTTTATATTTGTATATACAGTGTGCAAATAATTTAGTTTATTTTTTAGAAAGGTGATAAAGCAATTTACACCACAGAACTTTTCCAGGTTAGTGTGATATTCTGTTTTCATTCTATGTTTCAATTGGAGTAAATGTTTTTGTTATCATTCAACATTCAATTTAAGTGTATATTTAGAACATGAAAGCAAGTGAACTGGAAATATAGCATAGTTGTGGTTTGACAGATAATTAGTTTTGTGCCTTCTCTCTCTCTTGATTGTAGACAATATCAATCTCTCAACACTGGCCGAGAGCACATCGTTACTCCTGTGACAATGCTCCATGTACTGGTGTTGTGTGCAGCAGTCCTGAGATCGTTACAGTTGGTGAAGATGGCAGAATCATCATCTTTAGAGCTGACCAGGAAGGAGTGATTCGAGTCATAGGTGTGAATAAATGAAGCTACTATCTGTAGCCTGCACATAAATTACTGCTGTTGGGATTATTAGTCCAAAAAATGTATTACATTACTGTAGGAGGCTGGATTCTGTGAATATTTACTCAAACTGATTAATGGATAAACAATATATCTGTCAATTAAGTGTCATCAGTTTCCTACTCTTATTGCCTGATATGCTTTGTTTCTTAAAAGTTAAATCAAGCTTTCTGATCCTTTATTAGATCTGAAATAGTTTGCACTGTGTTGCAGTTGTATTTATTAATTTGTAATTATATTGTGATTTACTGAATTTTGTAACTGTAATGCTTTGCAGTAAATTATTAAAATGATGTGTCATTCTGTAGCAAACTAACCAAACACTGGGTATTACACACGAATATAGGTATGTTTCTCAAATGATTATAGAGTGTAAAGTTACTAATTCTGTTTTATGGGACTGATAATCAATTCTAGAGAGCGCAGACAGCAGCACAATTCATGCTGTTACTTACCTGAGGACGACAGAGATTTTAACTGTGAACTCCATTGGTCAGCTCAAACTGTGGGACTTGAGACAACAGAGTAACTCACCGTCCCAGATCCTCTCCCTGTAAGATAATCGTCAAAATCTACAAAACTTAAGCTCTGTTTTTTGTTGCTTGATTCTGGGCCTTTTAAGGAGTTGTTTACTTTTCAGGTCAGGTGATCGAGTTCCTCTACACTGTGTGGACAGGCATCCGAATCAGCAGCACATTGTGGCCACAGGAGGTCAGGATGGCATGCTCTGTGTCTGGGATGTGAGACAAGGCAACAGCCCCTTCTCACTCATGGAGGCTCACTCTGCTGAAAGTAAGACTTAGTTCTGACACAAGAATCAGGGTGTTTGCGCAGGTCTTGAACATCTTAAGAAGTATGGAATTTTGAAATATTGTTTTCCAGGCCTTGAAAGGCTGGAATTTTGTGTGAAAATCTTAATAATGTATGGAAAAAAGTTTCTCTCAACCAAAAAAGTAGCCACACAAGTGTAAAAGTACATAAAATCAAGGTCTTGGAGAAAAAAATAGCAGTTAGTGAATTGTTCAGGGTGTTTGCTTTTTATCCAAATAAAAATTCCAGACTTTCTCATGAGTAGTGTAATACTAAAACATGAATATGGGATGTCCATTTTATCTCCTGAAGCAAGGTGTTTGTTTTCTTTTCTACACAGTGTGGGAAGTCCACTTCCATCCAACCAATCCAGATCATCTGTTCACCTGCTCTGAGGATGGCTCACTGCTCCACTGGGAGACCTCCACACAATCAGAGATACCCTCATTTATGCAAGGCAAGTGAAACGTTTAAGAGTCTAAACCTGTACCTGTCTTCCAAATTTATGAAACTGCTCAAATAAAGAATTTAGAATTATATAATGTAGGACAATTAAATGTTATACAGATGTCTTTAATTTGTCTGTTGGGGAATTAACATAGTATGATGCAGTGACAAATGTAATGTGTGTATTTCAGACACAAGACATTGAAGTCTTACCATTGATTTTCTCTTTTTATAATATGTTGACTTATTTTTGACAGATGCTATTTCTTCTTCGTGTGTTATGACAATACACATAAATGAATCAGAGTCAGAATTAAGTGCATTTCAGTAAACAGAACACAGCCGTTGCTTCTGTTTTTTATTAAGTGAAAGTTGTCAGTTTCATGAGTTCTCTCTTCCTAATTTTCAAATGTGGCAGGATAATATTGACCAATTAATTGGTTAATGTTTTTTTTCCTGCTTCAAACTATTACTATTAAATCAGCCTTTGAAAAATTCACCATCGATTGACCTCTAGTTATAAACCAGTAGTGGAGAATGATCCCATACATTTCCCAAATGAAAAATATTTTTTCCCCTTAATAATAGTCATAAATGTCAAGCGTCCATCCACAAATCCCATAAAAGGAGATCAGAAAATTTTGACACTAGAATTCTGGGATTACTACTCATTCAGTAACTTTCAAATGATGTAAACAGAATGGGAGAACATGGAGGAACACCTGTGTTGATGACTTTAGTTATGATAATGTCTGATTTCATTCCTTAGTCATAAAACCAGCTGTTCTTTTTACTTTATCAGTATAACTGTTAAGGCAGCTGTAGTGTTACAAAAGGGTTGGGTAATGTGACCAAAAGATCATATGACGGACTTTATATGTATAATCACAATCCATAAGTCACAGTTTTTCTCATCTTAAAAAATTTAGGTGAGTTACACCCAAAATATATATAGCATGGTTTCCTGTAGTTTTCCTGATGTTTCTAAAGGTGTAGGCTGTAGTGTGATGGCTTTTTGTTGTTGCTATTTAACTAAAAACCACAAGCTCTACTCCATGTTTTCCTAATTGTACATACAGTACATCTGTGACAGCTACAGTGTGTCCCATGAATTAACAAGACTGCAGCAGCCTGACTTGTCCCTCAAGAAATGTTTAATTTTTTCAGGTGGCAGAAACAACAGCATGATATCTCGTAGTGCGATGGCTCCAGCTGGAGGAAACCAGTCCCTCATCAGTGCCTGGCTCAATGGAGACACCAGCAAAGGCCGCCTGGAGACGACTCACATGCTTCCCAGTCAAACACTGTCTGTTAACAGCCTGGATGTACTGGGACAGTGTCTTGTCTGTGGGACTGATGGAGAGGCTATTTTTGTGAATAGGCATGTACCAGTGTAGAAAAACAGCAGCTGTATAAGACAGGTTTTGGATAAATGTCTGTGATTTCTCAGTTTCAGCCAAAAGATCTACAGGATCTAACTTTTTTGTGTTCAGATATATGCATCTGAGGTCAGTTTGTTTTTGTATACCATACAATCTAACACACATAGTTTATTTTTTCTTTCATTTATGTTTGCAATGAGGGATCATCCTGGATCACTGTTTTGATCATTCCAATCCATATATTTAAAGTCAAGAATACCTTTTTGTTTGACTGTCAAGAATTTTGAAGTGAGTAAATAAAAAAAAAAAAACAAACAAACTATAGTCTCGTGAGTCTGAGATGCTATAAAATAGAAATCCATTGTTGACCACTTAGTTTATATTGTGAATTCAAGTTTTAGTAGCTTATTGTTATCTCCTGTTTAATGACAAATGAGTATGCTACCTACATTTGCATATTTGAGTAAACCTGTGATGAACCACATGCCATCAGCATTAAAGCTGCTAGTTGAGGGACGTTGCTGTAATTGGGACTGACCTGACATTTATTTATTTTTGGTTTGGGAAAAGTTGGCCTGAATAACCAAGTATCAATCAAAATAGTCTGATAAATTTGATAGCCAACAACTATTGAATGAAGTCAATGCCTGTGCTTCGGGTTTTTGGATTACTGCATGTTTATAGCAATTTTAGAATTTATGCTGAAGACTATAACTTTTTTTTTTTGTACAATTCACCATAGATTCAACAAAAATATACATGAAAAGATTAATACAACAATCCATTGGTTAAGATTTTTTTCTTGCCTTAAATTGTCCTTCTCACCCTGTTGTGCATGTTTTTATCTTTTGGCATATTTTATTTTGTACTACTATTTTGCTGTGGTGTACATATATTTCTCTCATTGATAGTAACAGTTCTGAGCATTACATCTGTGGAGCTTCAGGTTACTGGATGAAACAATTGTTGCATCCGGGAAACTTTGAGTAAAGTTTCCATAGATTAATGTAATCTACCACAATATTACTTCCGGAATAACTTTTAAAGCTAAAATATAAAAACTGCCGCCTTAAAAGTCATATAACTAGTACTCTAACGGTTGCAACAGTGTGTTGCTATACGTTACTGTTTTAGCTTTTGTAGCAATCAAAATTTCGTGTATTTTCAGGCTATTCTTTCAGCGGGGTTTTATTACGACAGTCTCGCTAACCGGAAGTGAATATAAGTAGCTTTGCTCTGTTGTACTTGTCATTCAGACATCCCAGGAATTCAACACGACTAGGAACCAACCAGCTCGGGACAACAAGGACATTTTAAGTTATAACCGCGTCCTTGTTCCCGAGAGAATCAGAGGAAGTTTCTTTTGTTGTCAAAATAGGAAAAGTGTCGAGGTAGGTGTCCTTTTCAGACCTCGTAGGCTGTCGGATAGCGGTTGACTGACTGTTGTTCGGAGCTAACCTGTTGTTGAATTAGCCTAGCAGCAAATGGAGGCCGCGGAGGAGGCACTGCTGCGCCGTCTGATTGTGTGCAAAGTCGAATTAAGACACCTCCGACTTGTAGCTAGTTTGTCGCCGTGTGTTGGAAATATCCAAGAGAATGCGCCAGACAACATTAGCTTTTCACGTCACCAAACTTGACGCAGGGAATTTGCGTTAAAGCGCCGCTCTGTTAGCGTCAGCTGCTAACGACGCTAGCAAGTGGACGGGGTCTTGTTTGGTGACGGGATCATTCTCATTACGAGGCAGGTGTTTGTAATTTTACAGATTTGGGAACAATTATCAGAACAACAGTAATTTTTAATGCAGAAATTTAAGGTATCAACCTCATAAAATGATCTTGTAATATTCTGCTTCTTAAATTTGATTCGTTATAGATTGTTTTCCGACATTAAGTAAAGCTTCATTTTGTGACTTTTTATTGAACAAACTGGTCATCAATTGCAATATATCTTCTTTCATTATTCTGTTTGTATAGCCATTATTTTACGTGTCTCTTACTAGGTCTTTAGAGTACTTGGAGACAGAGCAAAACCTAGATATCTTTACAAGTCACATTTTTGTTAAATATTGACTTTTAAGTACATAATTCCCAAAGATGTTCATTTGTATCCTTTTGCACTAAATTTTTATTTGAAGCTATATGGTAGGTGAATCCTTTTTAATCATCTTGTTTATCACTTTTCTCAGCTCTTACTAACCTGATAGTATTTAATTAGTATACTCTAAATCTCTTTTGCTCAACCAGTCAGGTAAGATTGCAGCGTCTTTCTCTGAGTGCTTCTCCATCACATACTTTTCTTTTTTGGCAGCACTATGCAGATGTGAAGTCCTCTCAACACCTGCTCCCCTTTGCTGTGTACCCCTCCGTAAAGCTACATCCTCTTCCTCCCACTCATTGTGATCATACATGCTCTTACATGAGGAGAGGAGAGAAACCCGAAGGATACAGACAGATGAGGCCCAAAACTTTTCCCGCCAGCAACTACAGTGGTAACAGTCAACAAATGTTGCAGGAAATACGCAACAGCCTGCGCAACCTGTCAAAACCCTCTGACCCACCTAAAGCTGAAATGGGAGCTTCTGGAAAAATGTTGCCTGAAGACCCAAGACAACAGGGACGCTGCAGCAACCCCAAAAACCAGTACCATAAGGCATTGCAGGAGATCCGCAAGTCCCTGCTGCCCTTTGCAAACGAGCCCAGTACTTCAGGCTCAGCGGCGGAGGGGAACAAACACATGTCACTAGAGCCTCAATGTGCTGGGTTTGATGAGGTGAGATGAGTTTGTTTTGCACGCAGAGCCATGTTGTTGTAAAGGAATGTCATTCTGTACATAATTCTGTAATAGATCACTTGGTACGCTTTGTTTAGCAGGGAATTATTTGGAAAATTACAAGTATGCAAAGTGGAATGACGAGCTTGTACGGTTGAAAGTAGTCAGTAGTTTCTGATTTGGCACCTGCCACTTGTTTTGAGCAAATGTACACAGGCTGGGTATGAAGGGGCTCATTATATCCCCAAACGCAGTGTCGGGGATAATATGTTTTTGGTTCAACTGCCACCGCTGGATATCCTTCGTGTTAACGCGATAACTTGAAAAATATTGGGTTTAGAAATTCCAAATTTTCCATATCAATC
>JAPQRP010000018.1:10526503-10539886 GCA_037367295.1 Apogon hyalosoma
AAATAATTGGTGTAAAATACAGTTTGTCGTCTTTTCATGGTCATCAGATATGACCCATTTGGATGCTCAGAGGCTCCATAGTGAACGTGGAAAGACCGTCATCTTCTACAACATTGATTCACCAGTAAAACCCATGAAGTTGGTTCAACGACAGTGGGTGGAGACGCTTGGTTTGACATTCACTTACTGATGTCTTTTATGGAAAAAGACACTTTTTCTTAAGTTTTCTCTGTTTCTGATATAGTAACCCCCAACTTTAATCTGAGCTTTCACAAACATCTATATGATCAGTGAACTGAATGCAAGAAAATACCAGATTTTCACTGAAAACTGCAAAATAAAGAAGATAATATTACAATAAATCATAGTAAATCACTTTAGAAATGTTAAATATAGAGGAAAAATTCTTTTGGGAACTGCCACCTGAGTAGCAATGGGTCTTTGTGGGTTAATCATGCAACCAAATGAAACAACTCTTAAGAGAAAACAGAAAAAGAGATTAATAGTTTTTAACATGCAATATTTTCTTGTGTCTTTTCCCTTTTGGTTACACACAACACATGCACTTGAAATAATTGGGAAATGGTCACTCTCAAGTCATATAAGTACATTAACATCCACGCCAGAATTTATAGATTTCATATTTGCAGCACAAAAATCATTTATTTTCACAGGAATCGGAGTATGAGGCTACACCAGAAGTATTTTTTAATATCCTTGTTTTAATGATTAGTCACAAGGGGTTGCCTTTCTTCCATTTCCTCCTGTAAAACAATAGGTTAGGGATTCCAGATCATCATAATTTTTCATAATAGTTTGGATTCGTGGTGAGACCTTTCTGTGTGGAGTTTGCATGTTCTCCCTGTGTCTGCGTGGGTTCTCTTTGGGTACTACGGCTTCCTCCCACCATCCAAACACACGCACTGATAGGTTAATTGGTTAATCTAAATTGCCCATAGGTCTGAATGTGAGAATGATTGTTTGTCTCTGTATGTCAGCCCTGCGATGAACTGGTGACATGTCCAGGGTGTACCCCACCTTTGCCCATAAGTAGCTGGGATAGACTCCAGCGACCCCCGTGACCCTAATGATGATAAAGCAGGTTAAGAAAATGAATGAATGAATATGAAAACGTATAGAATAGATTCAGATTGTTGTTTATTCTTGTTCCAATACTGACAATGTTAAGACTTTTAGACACTGCATCCTATCTATTATTAGTTGTAATTCATTGTTTTGTAAACTTTGTTATCCTTTGTATATAACATATCATATATTAATATAACTTATTATGTTGTCTATTTTTTTTAACTCTCCTTGACTGTCTTTTCATGTTTTACCATTTTCTTTGTATGTCTATTTTATTCATTTAAAAAATGAACATATTTGGCATAATTTCCAACGTGTGTTCCTGTTAAGTATTATGTGAAAATGTACAGTTTTCAGTTAAATCTTACGGAACCTCATGACCCTGACTGTAACTGTAGCCCCCTGAAACCCAGGAAACCCCTGCCGACTCTTTAAAAACTTTTTCTTTTTTTTTTTTTTTTACCTCTGCCAAATAGTTACACAATCACTTCCAATTTCTGTCCATCTGTCTGTCTGTCATCAGGATTATGCAAAAAACTATTGTGCTGATTTTTATTGAAGTTGATGGAAGGGTACGACATGGGCCAAGGACAAACCCATTAAATTTTGGAGCAGATCCATGAAAACGGGAGGAGACTGGGATTGTTTTTCACTTTCTTTAATACTGGAAAGGCTTAGGCCAAGTTAGAATGGAGAATAGCAAGAGTTAATTTAAAAAATGAGAAGGGGAAAAATAACCACCAGCTGGTTCCAGACCTGTTTATGCCACAGTCTGTTAAACTAACCAGTGGCACCAGCCATAGTGGAGGTCTGCGCTCTATAAATGATCTTCCAGTTCCTTTTAGTCTGTGTTGTTTTAATCTGATCACTGCAGCTGTCTTTACCATTTGAAAGGGGGTATATAAATAAAGCTGAGTCGAGTATTCCTATAGGATTTTCATTATGTTTCCACCTAAACTCAGTATCACTTTGTCTCCTCTTCCCTTTGTTTGTCTTCACACTCACTCATGTGTTTGTATGGAATAGCATTTAAGGGACTCTCACTGACAGAATAAATTCCCCATTCCTTACCTCTAACTTAACTTAATTCTAAGTCTAACTCCAAAATCAGGGTCAACCTGAAAGTGTGGCACTGAGGCCAAAATGTCCACACTTGCATATGGAACAATATTGTTCTCATAATTCATTTCTACTTGAGTCTAATATTGTCCTCAGTCTTGCACTATTATCTGCATGAATAATTTTTTAATGAATATATGATTATAGTTGCTGTTTCCACCTTTTATAATGTAAATAGCTTTAATTTTGGTCAAAATTTGAAGATCTCTAAATAATACTGAACTGAATTATATTATTGGAATCTATATTTCTACAACTGTTTATATTAAAAATGAATAGTAAACATATCACGATACAAAACTGGCAAAAACAAGTTTTGTCAGATGCATGACACAACAAATGCATCTAATTGATACAAATTCCAAGTATAAAACAACTTTGCTGTAAATATTATGCTCTTTTCTCTGGGGAAAAATAGACTACTTCACATGTGGAATGAAAACTAATCTTACTCTTGTGTTTATTTTAATCCAAATTTACCTACCAATAGATTTAAAGTTTAAATTAAATATTTGAAATTTTGCTTTTGCCATGAGGAAGCATACATTTAAAGTTTACAGAGCACATGTTTGATTACCATATATCATCAGAACTAAATAATCACCAAAGAAACACAAATGTCCTCTGTGACTTTGACGAGCTGCAGGCCTTTATGTTTTCTAAATGTTAGTCACTAGAGGGCGCTGCTGTGTCGTATTTGAGCACAGCAGTGAAATAATACAGCATGTCCAAACCTCTTTTACTTAATTTATGTTGAAGAAAATTTAATGGTGTTCTACAATTAATCTCTTGCTTTATGTTTCAAAAGGTATGTGAGAGTCATCTACTGACTACAGTGGGTTTATGTGGTTGTTTTATTCAAACTATACCATATTTCAAACATTTTATTTGTACAAAACAAATCGTACATTTTTTGGTGGAATTGTCAAAAAGAGATCTGAAATCTATCCCAAAATAAACATCATATTTTTGTCAGATGTGAGAAGACAAAGTAGTTTAAAACCATTGTTTAAGTATTTAAAGTTTTCCCCTGAAACAATTAAGTAACTTTTTCTTTCACCCTGCGTGACTTACACACAGATTTTTTTCCACTATAGTTGTAAACTTCCATCACTGATTATTTTAAAGATTGATCCCACCTAAATACTACTATCTTTCTAACTTACAATAGTTTTAAAGGTGTAGTCCACCCATTTATTGTTTTAAAGGTTAATTATTCCAAACAAATTCTGTCAAACTAACTGCTGTGTTCAAGTCTTATTTAAGTACCATTGGTATCTGATACCATTTAAGCAACAGTAACGAACCTACAGGCTAAAATATTCACTGTAGAGCTTTTTTTTTTTTTGTTCTTTTTCATAACATGATGTAAAAGACTCTTATAAGACTCTTACATCTAAAAATTAACTAAAGCTGACAATCCTATGACATGGAATGGAATGTGGAAATATTCAAGTACCTCATAACTGCAGTATAATACTAGAATAAACTGATTTAGCTGAATTCCACTACTGGGTTAAAGTCATAATATTTCAATATTTTCTCTAGGTTTTTAGAGCACGTAGATGTTGAGGTTTGGCACATAACTAATACTGTCCATATGAACAGAAATCTGGAGCAGCAGGTAATAAACAAAATCTAAACACCTTAAAGTCAAATTGGCAAAAGCCTGGGGACGAGCCATTACATCCAGGGACAGTCATTTAGTTAATGAATTTGCATTAATTAGGCTTAGGTGCTGCATTTAAGCCATCTAATGTTCTATTCCAATTACTCAAATGGATCAGCGGTAGTTAGACTCCATAAGATATGTATTTATACTGGGAAGACACCATTTCACCATAAATATTGCTGCAAAAATTACCTTCTGACAAAAAAAAAAAGACAAAAAGGAGAGAGCCTCCTCATCCTATCAATATATAGACTACACCAATATTTCAATGTGCATCTGGAACACAAGATGGACTGCTCCCTGAACATAGATGCACCCTTTTGAAAAAGATGATATGTTTTTCCTCATGTTCTCAACATTGTAAATAAAGTTAACCTGCATCTGTATCTATATCTATTTCTATAAAATGTGAAAAGAATTTTGCATGGGGGGCAATACTGCAGTAAAAATGCATTTTCTACCTGTGAAACATAGCTGATGTACGAACATAAAATAAGACAATAGAATAGAATAGAATACTTTTTTTAATCCCAAAGGAAATCCAAGTAGATGTCAGCTGTTCACAATCATTCAACAATATAAATTCTGACATCTATTAAAAATACATAAAAACACAATAAAAGTAGTAAATAACAAAACATAAATGCATCATAATACGCAAAAATAATAATGAGAAAATATGGGGCCTAAGTAATGATAATAAGTAATAACAATAAGGAAATACGTAAGTAACTGAGTACAGGCATTAAGTTATTTAGAGCATTTGGATTATTCAAATGGTTTACAGATATTAGACTAAATGAGGAAAATTTCAGTAAAAAGTACAATATGAAATGGAAATACTTAAGTGGCTACAGTTACTTCAGATTTGTAAAAGGTCAAATCTACAAATTCCAGTTTCAGTTAATGAGGTTTTTGTTGTTGAACTCCATTTCCCATGATCCCTTGTTCCCCTCCGCAGTGATGTGGGGTGTGGTGGTTGAATGACTCTGAGTGTGTGTGTGTGTGTGTGTGTGTGTGTGTGTGTATATATATGTGTGTCCCGTCTGCACAGCCCGACACAGAGAGAAGGAGAGAGAGAGAGAGAGCGAGAGAGAGAGAGAAGCCGCAAATCCAGTCCGGAGCATCTGTGCGCGGAGGCAGGAAGATGCGGACAGCGGTAGCGGATCTGACCAAAACAGACGATGTGATCTCTGAATGACATTTTTCGGTTGTCGGGGCCGGGATGTGTTTGTGCCGAGTGACCGTGGACGTGTAGCGGGACTGCAATGGAGCGTCGATCCAACGCGTGAGATCTGCTGACCGTCTGTCTATTTGCAGGCTAATATTACAGACAATAAGGCAAAGGCAGCTGTTCATACGCATAAATCCCATTATGTGGACTGACTGATGTCTGAATGTGTGATTTTAGTCGTTCTAGCTATTTTCCCTTTGTGATTACAATCAAGAAATCTGACTGAATTTTTCATGAATGATTAAAAAAAAAAAAAAAAAAATCAGTGGTTATACAATTTGCATTCACTGCTTACACTGATTTAAGGTGTCAGTGTCTGATTTGAGATATCATACGTTGTACTTTTGTGTCAGTCATGTCAAAGAATAAGAGCAGTGAGTCGGTGAAGGTGGTAGTTCGATGCCGGCCTCTGAACCGGAAAGAGGAGTCTAATGGGCCTGCAGGTGGCATTGTGCAGATGGATCTGCGGCTCGGGCAGGTAATCCTCAGAAACCCTCGAGCGCCGCCAAGCGAACCCCAAAAGACCTTCACGTTCGACGCTGTTTATGACGCAAACTCCAAACAGCGAGATCTGTACGATGAGAGCGTGCGACCGCTGATAGACTCAGTGCTGGCAGGGTTTAATGGGACCATATTTGCATATGGCCAGACCGGAACTGGGAAGACCTACACCATGCAGGGTGCGTGGTTGGACCCAGAGAAACGAGGTGTGATCCCCAACGCTTTCGACCACATCTTCACCCACATCTCCCGATCCCAGTCCGATAAGCAGTATCTAGTGCGGGCGTCCTACCTCGAGATCTATCGAGAAGAGGTTCGGGATCTCCTCGATCCTAATCACGCCAATGCCAGGGCGCTGGAGCTCAGGGAGAGTCCGGATACTGGCGTGTACGTGCGTGACCTCACGTCATGTGTCTGCAAAAGCATCAAGGAGATCGAGGAGGTGATGAACATGGGCAACCAAGCAAGGGCGGTCGGTGCCACGGACATGAACGAGCACTCGTCTCGATCCCATGCTCTGTTCCTGATCACGGTGGAGTGCAGCCAGCCCGGACCGGACGGCAGGAAACACATCCGGGTCGGCCGCTTAAACCTGGTGGATTTGGCGGGAAGTGAGCGCCAGGCCAAGACGGGCGTCCAAGGAGAACGTCTGAAGGAGGCCGCAAAGATCAACCTGTCCCTGTCCGCTCTGGGGAATGTGATCTCAGCTCTGGCCGACGGGCGAAGCGGCCACGTACCGTACCGGGACTCCAAGCTGACCCGACTCTTGCAGGACTCATTGGGCGGGAACGCCAAGACCGTCATGGTGGCCACTTTAGGCCCGGCCTCCCAACACTACGACGAGACCCTCACCACGCTCCGCTACGCCAACCGGGCCAAGAACATCCAGAACCAGCCCAGAGTGAACGAAGACCCCAAAGACGCTCTGTTGCGCGAGTTCCAAAAGGAAATCGCTCGCCTCAGGGCGCAGCTGAACCACAGGAAGTGGAGGAGCAAACAGAAGAAGGAGCAGGTGGACGGCGAAGGATGGGATGACGAGGAGGAGGAGGAGGTGGAGAAGGAGGCGGAGGAATATGTGAAGCAGGAGGAGCAGCGGTTGGAGATGGAGAAGGAGGCCATCAGAGGAGACCGCTTCCTATTGGCTGAGGAGAAGCAGAGGCTCCTGGGAGAGAAGGAGAGGATGATGGGGGATCTGAGGAAGGAGCAAGAAGCCACCGAGCACCTGACAGCCAAGTACAAGGTGAGACTTCACACCTTAACCTCTGATGAAGCCATTATGCCTGTCATGTTGTGTTACGTTTGTTATGTTCTTCAGTTTTAAACCTGTCTCCTTCCGTTGGACGCAGCTGGTGGGATGTGAAACTGAGATGTTTTTGTTGTCTTGGTAAAAGAGGAGCAGGATGAGGCGCCCTAGTGGCTCACCTGGTGCCATACGCCATACGATAGGGCCGTGGCTTCGCAGCAGTGGCCGGGGTTCGATTACGGCCTTATCGCTCCTAATTAAGTCAAAAAATACCAACAAGAGAAGATCACAGATAAAACAACGCTATTGAATCACAGACACCAATGGACACGCACAATAAAGAACAAATGACAGAGGAAAAACTGTATTGCTTCCTATGTGAGGCCCATTTTTTAATAATGATTCGTTTGATATTGCAGCTCACTACCACTTTTCTCAATTGCTTTGTTGTATTACATTCTACATCTGTCAGAATAGATTATACAACACAGCTCCTCTGCAAAATATCATATCTCACTTAAAGCGTTTAACACGTCCTTCTAAATGTAATTAACCCATGAAGCCAAACATCCATCGTCGACCAAAAGCATCTACTGATCTAAACTGCTGATCCATTAATTCTATCAATTCATGTAAATAACTGGTGTAAAATACAGTTTGTCGTCTTTTCATGGTCATCAGATTTGACCCATTTGAACGTTCAGAGGCTCCGTAGTGAACGTGGAAACACTGTCATCTTCTACAACATTGATTCACCAGTAAAACCCATGGAGTTGGATCAATGACAGTGGATGGACACACTGGGTTTATATTCTGTTAATGCTATATTTTACTGAAAAAGTCACCTTTTCTTCATTTTTTTTCCTGTTTTGATACAACAACCTTTGACTTTTCTCTGAGCTTTTATGAACATCTACATGATCCGTCAGTTAAACATCTGAAAATAGATGGTTTTCACTGGAAAAAATGCAAACTTCAGAGGATAATATTATTATAAATGGTGATAAATGACTTAAAAAATGTTAAATAGAAAAAAATCGTTTGGGAACTGCTGCAAACATCACACTAATGAAAAACAGTTGGCATATTTATAGGTGCTTTGCCATGTTGTCATTCATTTCTTTGCACAATAAAAAATAGAAAAGCAAGAAAACCAAAGATCAAAATTTAATGAAGTGTGCAGGTGAGACAGAAAACCCTGAAGAGGTTTATAAAATGAGACAATAACCAAAGACACAAGTAACAATAAATAAAAAAACTAATAAAAAGACTGAAATGTAGTGTTTACCACGTGGCAGTGAACCTGGGAAATCTTCCTTATACTAATATTTCTGCCTTGTCTTGTTTCCTGTACTAGAATTTATTTTTGTTTCTTAACAGGATGTATCAGATGCAGATTTCAAATGTACAAGGATTTACATTACATATTTATTGCACTCAAATTCCCTTGAAAATGGAAACTATATTTTTATCCTTAAATCAGCAAACAGAAAACTTACACAGACAATATTAAAATACACGAGGAAACAGAAAACACATCAAGCATGTGTTCCAAATAATCCATATTACTCTGATATTCATGTAGACCTGATGGACTACTGTGCATGTGATGAACGGAACAGTGGAATAATGCACGAGTAGGAAAATAAAACAATCTAATCAAGCCTGAATAAGTGTGGAGGGGGGTTAAGGTTTGCATAAAAATAAAGTGCAAGTCAAAATTGCAGCTGCACAAAATAAAAAGGTTTCCTAAAGAGGCTGTTTTGACCTAATGCACATTGTTAACCTCATACACCCAGCAGCCACATTTCCATCTGTGTTGCCATGGTAATGCTATCCAACGTTTGTAGCAATATACACATGATATACGTCCACTTAACTGGAAGGACATCAGCTAAAAGCTCAACAAAACCAAGTGTCAGACAACAGAACATAACTCAAACAGCAAATGCGTAAAAGTGTCTGAGACCAGTGTATGTTATAGATGATTTCATTAAAAAACAGACTAATGAGACAAACTTTGCAGCGCTAAGCTAACACTTAGCAGATCTGACAGCACGGGGGCCAAATCTAGACCGCCGAAGGGTCCAGTCTGGCCTGTGGGATGAATTTGTAAAAAGGAACAAAAATGACACTGAAGATATTAATCATTTTAGTTCAGGTTCCACATACAGACCAATTTAATCTCAAGTGGGTCGCATCAGTAAAATACTATGATAATAACCTATAAATACTCACAACTCCAAATTTTTTTTGAAATATGAAGTGCAAATTTACCAACATTCTGCCTGTTGTTAAATATTTTGTGTATTTGTAGATCCGCTGTGATCTGTAAGTTGGAATTTACATGTGCAAATGATAAACTCAGACATAATATTGTTAAAATTGCACTTAGTTTTCTTAAGGAATTTGAGAATTTGTTCATGTTATTCACATTGTTTTAAAGGATAGTTGGTAGATGTACATGTTTTCATTGCATAATTTTATTTTTTTCGCTCTAAAACAGAGAAGAAAGTTTGGAGTTGACATTATTTATATATTATTATGTCATTATTTCACTGGTCCGGCCTACTTCAGATCAAATTTGGCTTAATGTGGCCCCTGAACTAAAATGAGTTTAACACCCCTGCTCTACAGCTAAAACTCACTGAATGAGACAAAGAGGAAAAATTAAGTAAGTTAATTCTGAATATTGTCGTACCTTTGCTGTTTTCTGATCATAATTTGATTTTATATGAATGAATCTTCTGCTCCTGGCTAACCCATTGTTTTGTGTTACACTAAAATGATTCCCACTAGAATCAAATGACCCAGGGCTGAACCAGTGTGAGTTGTGTTTCGTAGTGACATTTCAGTTTGGATATTTTTGTCAGGTCACACACATGGGTTTTCTTGTCAGTGTTTGTAAATTCATATTTGACTCATACATTTGTGCCACATCTTTCCTGTAAATGACAAGGCAAATGTAGTCATCTTTCAATCAGACATTTCCCAGAACATCTTTAATCCTTGTCTATCAAAATAAAAGCCTGATATTAGATGGCATTTAAAGCTTTAAGAAGTGTTTTCTTAACCTTATACATCACATACTACTGATCTACTTTTGGGCCCTGACCTACTGATTGGGAAAGCAGGTCTTAATGAACCTAAAACATATAATAACCTTAATCCTCACTTATCCTTTTGAAGAAGAAGAAAAGTCTTCCAAATGTCCTCACAATCATAGCAAAACATGCAGTTCAGTCAATCAGATTACAGATTAGGGACATGTGGTCCGTGTGGATTATCACAAGTGATAATCTGATTTGGACTATAGAAGTGAATGCTTTATAATTACCCCTTTGTATGTTTGTGGTAGACTCCAGATATACCAAACATCAAAAAAGCATAAAAATGTGTGTTTAGATTAAAGTCAGATTTCTGTGTTTTTGCTGTAGTTTTAGCATCTATCCGTAAACAGTCAGCAAGTTAATTTCTGCAGCAGCTTCACTGAAAAAAAAAGTCTGACAGAGCAAAAACATCCAGTCAGACGATCAAACTGATAAAAAAAACAACCTATCAGGTAACAACATCCAAAATTCTATAGAGGCCTAGCGTGGTATAACACAGTTTAATACAGTATATCCCTTGCAATGTTTTACAGACTCAACACACAGCAGTAATTTATTGATGACTGATCATTCTTAGGATGTAGCTGGTTCTTCAGTGATGTTTCACAGAATGGCTTCCAAGAAACACACAGATGAAGAGGAAAACAGGCTGATAGATAGATAAGATAATTATTATTAATAAATATCAGGAAATCAGCAGTTGTTGTGTTATGTTTAGTGGTTGACAGTTGTTAATACACGACCTCCAGTGAGATTTTAGAGACGATCCATGTCTTTATCCACGTTCCGCTCACTCACCACATCAAAATTCACAGTAGTAGCTGATATTTTGGAAGTAATTTTTCTGGTGCAGTAATACTAATATAATAATCCGGTTGTAAAGTGGTGACGTCCAGTCCCGTTGATTCTTCTGTATTCAGTCTGATGCATTTCTGTGCCCCTGACTCCATAAATCACATCCAGTTGTCATTCTACTGCTTTACATGTGACAATAGAGAGCAGCATGAACAGATGAAGCTGAAAAGTATGTGTTAGGTTTCTAACATTAGTGGTGACTGCATCTGCCCAAGTGGATCTGGTTTACCCTGATAAATAGTAAGACTCTAAGGGGGTGTCTCACATTTGTCTGTTCTAAATCTGTGCTGTCCAGTTCAGGGTAAAGTAAATAAAGTAATGACTTCTGCCACTACTCATGTGAGCATGAAGTGAACTGATGCACTGTGGTAAAAGAGCCTAAACAGTATTTAAGACTGAAAATTACAACCTACTGCAGCTAAAACACTGACTCGGGAAACTAATCATTGTATTTGGGTTAAATAAATGAATTTAACCCCTTCTGATCCCTGACTAGTGCCTTATTAAAGTAATAAGTAATAGTAAACAGAAGTAATTGACTGTTTGGCTAATCTAATTTAAGGGCAGACACAATCTGCTTTATAATTTACATTTTATTTGCACAGAAACATCAACCATTGACACTATTTCACAAACTGTCTGAACAAGGTATTGACTGATATATATATTTTTGGTAATAATCAATGTTTAGAGCTGACATTTTGGAGTAAAATATACCATTGGTGTCATCTTTAGAGTAGAAAGTCTTGAGACCCAAATTACAAACATTATGTGAAGGTTTTCCATAGTGTCAACAGTGACTGCCATCTTCAAAACAATGTACATTTTTATGCTGCTGCATCCTTTATGTCGTTTTCCTTTCTATTGTAAGACCAAAAATCAGCCGTTTGAAATAAATGATACCATGACCTTTATTGTGAAAACATAATTGTAATGACTGATATGATTTTTTTTAATTTTTTTTTTTAATAATGGTAACATTTTAGTTGTTTTTTTTTCTTGTTTCATCCTTGAGGTCAAAATTTTGACACTTTTCCAAAGCACACTTTTCTTCTAATTTATTTATACATGAAAATGAATTCACATATCATATTATCATTGTTTGTTTTACATGACAGTCCAATAAAAACAGCTCTAACAACCCAAACATGAAATGCCTCTAAGATGACATTCACCTTGACCTGTATGGAGGGAAAAAATAATACATTTACATATTGAGTATCAAGTAAATAAATGAATAAACATTCTTTGCTCATTTCAGTGTTGAGGCTATTACTCATGAATTGTAAGCAGTCAGATATTTTTGTGTGCTGGATGCAGCTTGAGAGTCTAAATATCTAAGACCTAATTTTTCTATTTAAACTATTAAGCGAACACAGATAAGATAACATACTGGCATAATTTTCACCTCTAATAAGATCCATTTGAAAATGTGGCTAAATTTCAGCCTGCGATTGAATTATCGTAGCTTTGTTTCTATGTTCCTTGTTGTCAGCTGTTACATAAAGTGAGTTTGAGTAATGACATTGAGCTCAAAGTGATTATAACCAAAATAGAAATGAAAGGAAGTTGGCCAACAATAATCGGGTTTACATCCTTTTATTCTGTGCCAAGGCTGGTCTGTGGCTTTTTATCTACACTTTATTGAGTCTGTTTTACATCCAGACAGCAACTGTGGCCTCTGTTGATGATGAAAGGGCCACTCCTGCCATCTTGTATTGAATGGACCATAGTTGTGATTAGAGCTGCAGTGATTATTCAGTTAATTGACAATTATTTTGATGATCAAATAATTACATTTTAATATTTTGTAGTGTCTTTCCTGGTGTGACTCTAAACAGAAAATCTTTTGATAGTGGAGCAAACAACACATTGTAGGATGTCATCTTGAGCTTTGAGATGAACTACTTGTCATTTTCCTGCCACGTAAAAGGCTTAACAATGAATCGATTTATCAAGAGAATAATGAACACAGTTAACTGATGCTGAAAATAATCAATACTCATGCAATTCCTGCACATTTAATCCAAATGATGCTTTGACAAAATTTTATCTCAAAAACCTAAACAGCCACCAGTGATCAAAATCATCTACTGATCTATGATATTTGACAAACTTTTGAACCACTAATCCTATCAGTACAGTGAAATAATTCAGGTAAAATATTGTTTCTTGTCTTTTTTCGGCATTAAATGTGTCATTTTTGGATTACCAGAGCATCTGTAGTGAACACTGAAACACCATCACCTTTTGCAACATTGATTCACCAATAAAACCCACGTAGTTTGACTAATCAGTGGTTGCAGACATTTGTCTTTATGTCTAGTTCAGTGTTTTTCAACCTTGGGGTCGGGATCCCATGTGGGGTCGCCTGCAATTCAAATGGGGTCGCCTGAAATTTCTAGTAATTGATAAAAATAACAATAAAAACTTACTAATAAAAAATATATGGTGAGTTGAGAGAGAGACAATCACAATCCATAACAGACATGACAAACTGTGAAGCTGAAACTGAAGCACTGTGGTACTGTTGATCTGTCAAATGTTCAAACTGAAGCAC
>JAPQRP010000018.1:10555429-10569639 GCA_037367295.1 Apogon hyalosoma
AAATAAATACCCCAAAAAAATTTTAAAAAAAAAAAAAAAAAAAAAAAAAAAAAAAAACAAAAAAAAAAAAAAAAAACAAAAGCAAAAAAAACCTAAACAACAAAAATATATATATTCGCAAACATAAAACACAACATTAAATCTAATCACAAACACATCCGGTGTATAAAAATGTGGGGTCTATATTGGAGTAGAGGGAATATTTTACACTTTTCTGACCTTGTTTTTGTCCTCCAGTTTATGCACCCAAATTATTCTTCATTACTATCATGTTTAATTAGTTTTGTAAACTGACAGCCTTCAGGTCTGCTGAAAGTAAAGTTTTTTTTGTTTTTTTTTGTGCCCTGAGCTTTACCTTTCAGGCTACGCGGAGGCACCAAGAGCGAGGCTGCAGGCAAATCTCAGGGCATGAAAAAGTCCCTTTGTTTTTCAGGTAAAATGTTTGACGATATCATAACATGCAGGTATAAGGAATGATGTGTAGACTCACTGACAGTTTATAAAAAAACGATTCCTTCTTTTATAAGGCATTTCTGCGCCTGTATGTGACAGAGTGTGTTCTAATATACTCAAGGAAGATGCAGCAAATGATCCAGCCAGCTGGGAACTGAACCAGGGACTATGTGATATTAATCAATAGCTATCACATTTCATCATGTTTAAACGACACTGAAATGCATCTGAACAGACACATTAAGACGTAACCTTATAGGAGCTTGACATGTAAATACCTGTCGTCATTCGTGTCTAATGAGGTATTTAAAAAGAACTTGATTAGCGCAGTAATTCATGCATCTCACAAATCAAAATAAGTATTTGCCTACAAGAGTGGATGCTCCCACATCAGACATTTATTCACGGCATGCTGTCTCATCTTGTAGTTTGAGATCAGTGCTTCTTTTTACACACAGAAGTCTCTCTGTATTGGCATTAGGAAAACTCAATATACTGCTTTTACCTGTTTATGCTGAGCCTAAACTTAGCACAGTGTCATTTACTGTAACCCTCAAAGACCGGAAGTGGATGAAAAACTAACCAAGATGTTGTGGAGTGGGAGCGTATAAACGGCTAAAGGTACTGAAAATGCATATAGAACTGAGTTACATTCTGCCACTGAATTTTTCTTTTCATCAACTTTATTGAATTTCAAGTTATAGGACAGTTTAACCCTTGAAGAGCCAGTCACTGGTGATCAAAACCTTTTACTGATGTAAAATGTTTCATAACTGTAAACCACTAATCTTATCAATACATTGAAATAATTCAGGTAAGATAGAGAAGTGTCTTTTTTTGGCTTTTTCATGAGAGTTTTGTCATTATGAAGAGTGTGGATTGTTTTTTTTAATGATTTACAACAAATCTGTGTGGAGGGGATCGTTGAACTACATGGTGGCCTAGAGAGAAAATCTGATGTCCTGCTTGTGAGCACGTGCATGGAAACAGAATAATGACTTGAGTTAGAAATGAGATTGAAGGTCGTTTGGACTGGCTGAGTCATTGCTCCTGATTCATGAAGCCCTAGTAACGCACAGAGGAGAAACATCATGAATCAGGTAGCATTCATCACCATGTTTCATCAAAAACAACACAGGTGGTTAAGTTTTAATTGTTTTCAAGTTCCAGGCCTTTCGTAGTGTGCATGGTGAAGCCTGTAGAGAAGGGTTTATATCTGTGTTACTGTCAGATAAGAAGGGGGGGAGGAGATGTGTGAGAAAAACACCAGCAGAAAACCTCTGACATGAATCAGCCCTTTAATGAAGCTGAAAGACTATGACAAAACACAAAGAGCAGACAGTCACACACATGCACACAAAACACAAAGACCGGCGGAAACAAAGAGGCTTTCTGTAAAGACCTGCAGCAGACGCTCATCTCTGAAGGACTCCACTGTACTCTCGGCATGAGTTTAAGTCCGTGTGTGGTTTTTGTCTTCATACAATCATGTGGACAGTGTAGTATGTGTATAGGATGTACAGGCCTGCGCACAGTTACAAGAATGTGGTCCATACAAAGTGGCTGTGGCCCCTCGCTGCCCTTCTTTAGGCCCCTTTTCTCTTTCTTTTCCCATCTCCTCCGCACATTTTCTCCCTCTATGTCCCCTTTTTTCTCTCTATACTGTGCCTTCTCTGCGCTCATTTTATATTTGTACCCTCAGGACGGCCATTAGTTTTGTCACAGAGCGGCAATGTGTGGTTATGTGCATCTCCATGGTAACCAGAGACGCCGTACCCAGAGGCATGAAATGTTGTCAGTTTTGTATGTCCTAAAATATGCACTGTGAATTTCATTATATAAGGATAAAGTAATAGCAAAAGTCTATGTCTGCTGGTGTGGTATGTCTATTTTAATAAATATTCAATGACTGTAGCATAAAAGATGGAAAAGCAACTTGACTGTGGACATTTTTATTAAGGATTCAGACTTGATTTCACATCCATAGTTTCGAAAGACCTTGGAAATAGGAGTCATGGTTCTGTCCATCATAGAGAACTGACATCTAGACATGCACGGCACGTAGAATATTGTGCAATAACACTGGTCAATTTTGAGTTAGCAAGATAATTTGCAATTAATAAACCTTCCAGTTGCCACCTCATTAATCTGAGGGTAAGTGGGGCTTCATCTGACTGTCCAAATGTTTATAGTGTGAATGCATTTCACATGCAAATCAAATAATTTTTCTTATTTATCATGTTTAAGCCAGAGTTCTGTGATACTATGATGACCATTTTTTGTTCTGGTTTTGGTCTCAGCCACCTTCAGAGGGAAATATTTGACTCTTTAGTTGCTCAAAGCTCCTGAAACAGTTGTATAGAGGTGCCATCTAAATGCAGTTTGTGGACATTCTTTTTTAAATCAAGATTCCAGTCTTGGTTTCACATCCATACTCTAGAACAGTGGTCTGCAACCCTTGGCTCCTGGGCCAAATGTGGCTCTTGAGCCTCTCTCTATGGCTCCCATTGTCAAAAAACATAAGGAACATTTTGAAATGAACTGAACAAGTCATTACTCTGTAACATTATAATGGGCCTAAATCTATTCTAACTTTGTCCATCTGCAAAAATGCGCAGGCTATACACTGAATAAAATAATTTCTGACAGCATATAGACCAAAATGTATTTTCTTGCCAAATTCAAGGTACAGTACAAGATACTCAATTTGCATTTGTTCGTAGTTTGTCTGTTTAAAAGTCAGCCTCTATACATGGAAGTTGAGCTTTTTCTCCATTACACAATGTAATTATTTGTCCATCATTTAAAAAAAAAAAAAAAAACATACAAATTTTGAAAGTTTTCTTTCTTGTAGTTGTATAATTTCATAAATGCACCAGACATTGCTTTATTGTAATGGAGATACAAAGTTAAATAGCAAACTTATCACAAATAGGCTATAGCAGAGCAGCCCCCTCATGGTAAAATGTGGATGGGATGACATGTTTTTTTCATGGCTCCAGTCACATTTCTTTCTTCTTTTTCGAGACAAAAATGGCTCTTTAGGTTGTAAAACTTGCAGACCCCTGCTCTAGAAGAATAATAGGAGCTGTGTTTCTGTCCATCAAAGAGAATTCAATCCCAGCATTAACTAGACCTGCATGATACATAGAAGAATACATTGAATGTGCAATAACATTGGTCACTTTTGAGTCATCAACATGACTTAGAATAAATAAATAAGACTTCCACTTGCCCCCAAATTCCCAATAGTTAATCTGTGGGTAAATGACAGCCAGCTGGGCTTCCATTTGATTGACCAAATGTTCATAATGTGAAAGCCTATCACATGTAATATATATATTTTTACATTTTTCATATTTAATCCATTGTGTTGCAATGCATTTATCACACACCTCCATATTGTGATGACCATTCTTTGTTCTGTTTTTGGTCTCAACCACCTCCATAGGGAAATATCTGGCTCTTCAGTTGTGAATTGCTACTGAAATATTTGTGTTTGTGTACCATTTGTTGCTTTAATGCTCCACAAAGCTGAGAGAAGAACACTATGGGTATGAAAAGATAGAAGAGTGCCGTCTAAATACTGTCTGATAACATCCAGTGTTAAAATGTTGATTTCAGCCACATTAAAAGCTACTTTCAGAACAGCACAAATATTCAACTATAGGTTGTTTAATGTTATTTGAAGTTTGGTTTAATCTGCATCGTGTTGTTTCTGTGCATTAGTCAGAAAAACACAAACATAAAGATTGTAGATACAGACAAATACAAAGGAACTGTAAAAGTTTTCAAACAACAGAAATAAAACCAGCAGTGTCAGAATATTTCAGTCAAACATGCCTCTTAATATGGAGTCATTTGTCAAGAGCAGAGTCATTTAAACACCTAAAAGATTTCCAAATAAACTGATCGCTTTCACTCATTAACGTGCAGACTGTTCCAGACAGCTGTAATAAATAATACAAATGTAATTGTAAATTTCATGACGTTACAAAGTGCGAGGTCTGAAGTGCTGTCAGGTTTCAGCAGAGCTCAGCTTGTTGTTGCACGGTGTCATCATTACAATGTTAAGCCGCCCACTTCCAGCTTCATCAGCACAATGCCTGCACTGACTGCAGCCGTCCACACGCGCAGACACAATGTTAAATGTCCAAATGAACTCAGCCTGACCCCAAGAGCTTCAAAGCAAAGAAAGAACACTTAGCTACTGTCCTCGGGGGAAACTTTTAGACTCGTTTTATGGTGAACTTTTGACTTTTCAGTAGCAAAATGTAAATCCTGTGCAGTGTAACCTATCTCAGTTACCACTTTAACGTCTAAAGACTTAAAAATGTGCTGACATAATCTTGAATTTTCATATTAAATTGTCAAAATGCACTATTTTAAGCATTACTATGTGAACGACCCCCAGAAGCATAAAAGTATAACACATTCATTAACCCATAAAGACCCAAACACATTGGCAACCAAATCATCTACTGATCTAAACTGTTTAATACCTGTTGATCCACTAATCCTATCAATACATGAAAGTAATTGGTGTAAAATGCAGTTTGTCATCTTCTCATGGTCAGATATGATCCATTTGGACATTCAGTGGCTCTGTAGTGGACGTGGAAACACTGTCATCTTCTACAAGATTAATTCACCAGTAAAACCCTTGGAGTTTAACAAATGGACACACTTGTTTTAATGATGTAGTTTGCTGAAAAATTCACATTTTCTCTGTTTTTGATGTAGTAACCTTTGAATTTACTCTGAGCTTTTATGAACATCTACATGATCGATGAATTAAATACAGGAAAATACACAATTTACACTGAAAAATGCTAAATACAGATGATAATTTTATAACAAATGGTGATAGATCACTTAAGAAAGGTTAAATAGAGAGAAAAATTAATTTGGGGACTGACACAAAAGTAGCACTCAGTCTTTATGGGTTAAAACTTGATTTGCTGATGAAAATTCGAGTCATGAGACGTACTACTTGTGTATTCGATTATGTACCTATAGTTTACTTCTGTATGACCTGGATCTTTAAAACTACATCTATGTTTGTATTAAATGATGAATGTTCAGTGTTCTAGTCATCCATTCTTCCACAGGACATGGGTTTTGACACTGTTTGGTCTGTGAAAATACTGATTCAGTCATTGTTTGTCTTTGCAGGCAATGGAGAGCAAACTGCTGGTTGGTGGAAAAAACATCATGGATCACACCAATGAGCAGCAGAAGATGCTGGAGCTGAAAAGGCAGGAGATTGCAGAGCAGGTAAGACTTAACTGTGCAGTGTATTCAGATGTAATGAATCGGTTTTACGTGTGTAATAAGTTGTACACACATGAGTTTTTATTTGTGCCTCCAGACCCGTAAGGAGAGGGAGATCCAGCAGCAAATGTTGGTTCAAGACGAGGAGACGGTGGAGCTGAGAGAGACTTTCACTTCTCTGCAGCAGGAGGTGGAGGCAAAGACGAAGAAACTCAAAAAGGTAAAATATACACTTTATTGACATGCACACAAGAATCACATGAACAGAAATGAAGCATAAAAGATGTGGATATACATGCAAACACACACCTTCCTTTTTTGTCCTAATATGAGTATGTCCCTCTTTACCCCTTTGACCCCTGACCCTGATCGGACCCCCTGCCTCGGACACTTGCCCCGTTCGGACACACACTTAAATCTCAGTATCTGAAGGTTTGTCCTGCCGTCCCCTCCTCCTCCATCGCCCTTTCATTTTCTTTCATGGGTTTATTCGAACTCCTGTTGCTAACCTTCTTGATCTGATTCCTCAGGATTCTCCCCGTTACTCATTTTAAATTGAATGCACTCTTTATGAAACCTTCCCAGCTCTTCTCACCTCCCGGTTCGTTGCTCTGGCCCCACCAGCAGAACTAACACTTTGGGTGTGTGTGTGTGTGTGTATAACAATGTGACTAATGATCCTGTGTTGATCTTTGCTCCCTTCATGCTCTAACGCAGCAAGTGTGTCATCCACACGTCTCCCCTGCATGGTGCCACTGAAGCAAGAAAGGATGGAAATGAACAAATAATTAACCTCAGATCTTCAGTTTTGACTGACTGCACTCAGTCACTGTTGTCACTGAACAAAGCAGTAGCTTTTAGCAGAGATGATTTTAACTCAAAGATCCAAACAGCTGTTGATCTCTGATGAGCTTAAATGTTAAATAAATTTGGAACCACTAATCCTAGCAATACATTGAAATAATTCAGGTAAAATGGAGTTTGTCAGCCTTTAGCAGTATCAGAGATGTCGTTTTTAGACTTTTAGAGATGCCATAGTGAACATGTAAATGCTGTTATCCTCTACAACGCTGTCCCCCATGTAGTTTGACAAATGACTGGACATTTTAATAAAAAAAGACACTTTTTTCTGCTTTCTGGTTTTTTTTTTTTTTTGTAATTACATTTACTGTTACTCTCAAG
This sequence comes from Apogon hyalosoma, assembly GCA_037367295.1. Taxonomy (NCBI): domain Eukaryota; kingdom Metazoa; phylum Chordata; class Actinopteri; order Kurtiformes; family Apogonidae; genus Apogon; species Apogon hyalosoma. The sequence continues at coordinate 10,562,339 of JAPQRP010000018.1, forward strand.
ACATAATTAGTGAGTTAAATATAAGAAAATGCCTGAGTTTTGCCGAAAAATGCAGAATGCAGAGGAATTATTATGATAAATGGTGATAAATCACTTAGGAAAGGCTAAATGTAGAGGAAAATTCATGCAGAAGTTGACAAAAAAATAGCAGCAAATATACAGCAAAGTCATCTTCTAAACTAACTAAACTGGGTACAAGGTTACTCAGAGGCCAAACCAGCAGAATAAGTCAATAATAAATAATGTGAAGGCTTAGAAAGGTAGAGAAAAGAGGAGGAATAAGCTGAGAGGGCTCCTGTGTTTCCACACTCCTATTGGCAGACCATTCCCCCAGACACCAGTGCCTCCAGTGCTGTTGCTACGGGCAACCAAGCTGCAGCCAGTTGGAAACCAGTTTATCAGTGACTGCTCTGCAATGGGAGACTTCTCTGTTTCTCACTCTCTCTCTCTCTCTCTCTCTCTCTCCCTCTCTCTTTCTCCATGTCTCGCTGTGTTGTAGCTGTATGCCAAACTCCAGTGCATCAAAGCGGAGATCCAGGACGTTAACGACGAGCACGTGAGGAGCCGACAGGAGCTGGAACAGACTCAGAACGAGCTCACCAGAGAACTGAAGTTCAAGTGAGTGAAAGGAAATATACAAAATAGAATCAGCACAGTCAACAGAAGTAACACATTAGGTCTGCAAACGTGACTCATCAGAAACATACATGCAATTTATTTACTGAAAACACTGAAACATGCTGCTTATACAGGACTGACCTATATCTATATGTTTCCGGACAGGATCATAACTAGACACCTTTAAATGTAATCTTTTGTGAAAAATGCACTTTAAATTCTTAGAAGTAGTTCAATTACTTGTTTCCCACTAAATTCATTATATTCAATATTTAGACTGATAATTCATTAGACTTTTTTTTTTATTATTAGGAAAAAATGTCAATTCTCAGATTCCATATCCTTAAATATCATTATTTTCTTGTTTCTTTCCTGCTCCAGTTTTTTGACAGTTAACTGAAAATCTCTGAGCTGTGACCAAATAACATTTGAGGACATCATACTGGGTTTTGGGAAATCCTTTTTGACAATTTTCTAACATTTTATAGAACTCAGTCATAGTCAAAAAGTAGACAAAAGTAGTCAAAGCATTTTAATCAGTTTCAGTCAACTACGTACATTGTATTTTCTTTACATTAATTGTAAAAAGAAGGAAGAGAAATGCTGAAAACATAAATGGATGCGTAATATAGTAGTAGTATCAGTATCAGTATAAACAGATGTATAAAAGGTAAAATGTATGAATACAGATGAATCTGGCATCATATCAACCCACTGTGGAGAAGAAAAGACACTTTTCCAAGCGTCAGTGTGGAGTATCGCAGTACACGTCTGACTGAATCTGATCAATAATTGGTAATTACAGCTGTCAATCATATATTGGACCCTCCCAACTGTCTGAGCACAGATGTCTCTTTTTTTTCTCCTGATTTGCAATATTCTGAAAGGTATTTATGGAAGTTTCTCAGTGATACTAAAAGATACTGCAGCTCTAAAATCAGTGGAGTGATATTTTCTCAGACATTTTTTCCTTAACTTGCTGTTTTCCAAAGTATCATATTACAGCGAATACCAGTAAACAACGATGAAAATAAAAGCATGTGAATTTACAGACATTTTGTTTTCACTGAAGTGCTCTTTTATGCTCTGGAACCATCTTACAACAAAAATGGCACCGTAAAATAACATTTTGTACCCTGTGTTTCAGAATCAGATCAGTGAAAAATAAATAATAATGTACATTTCTTGATTAATCATAACTGTTTGCATGGTGGATCTGCCATAATTTACCATTTTGCACATACAGTTAAATGTGCAAAGACCTAAAATGTTCTAGTAATAGTACATACTTAATAGAAAGTATTCTGCTGATGTTATAAATATGAGTGATTTCCACCTATTTACACTGTAATTAAATATATTAACACGTGCTTTATGTTTTAAATGCATAAAAGCGTTACATGTATTCTGATACTCAACACTGGTGCCATGATGTGAAAAAAGAAAGAGCCCTGGGTATAAATATATGAATTTTGGTGAAAGAGATAGTAGATGAAATATGTACTTAAGAAGACACTGGCAGCAGAGTTCAGATTTGTTTTATTGTGTTGTGACCTTAAATGAATCTACTGTGCGCACATGCAGGTATCTGATCATAGAGAACTTCATCCCTCCAGAGGAGAAGAATAAAATCATGAACAGATTGACCTTTGACCCCGAGGAGGATCAGTGGAAGTTCCAGCCTCTTGTTCCGACTGAAAGGTCAGCATGAGTTTTATTGTCAGGATTCATATTTCATCAGTTTCACAGCGCGCTGAGGGTGATGTCAAATGGCGAATGTGACCGTTAAACGTCTTGAACTGAACATATTTTCAGCTGGAGTCTCACAAGGAGACATTTAACTGTTTTCAGAGTTGATTTCCGTTTGGTTTTGTGTTCCTCATTGATCAGTTTTCTTCCTTTATTCAGTAAATCCTCACAGATGAAGAAAAGGCCAGCCTCGGCAGTCGGATACAAACGCCCCATCAGCCAGTACGCCAGGGTTGCCATAGCAATGGGACCTCATTCAAGATACAGGGTGAGCGTAAATGTGATGTTAATGAGTCTGTACGTTGAATTCCAATGACATAAAGTCTAATATGCGTGGTTACAACAGAAACTCATGGAAAAAGTGTCTGTATTTCAACATTGACTTAATTTTTGAACACGGTGTCTTCTTTTACCTTTGATCTTGTGAGGGATTTTTCTTTTTTATTGATTTTAACTAAATAGCTTTACGATTTTAGCAAAAAACAGTCACTTCAAAGACGCAATCCTGAGCATCAGAAATTGTTCAATATCAGTTTTTAAAAACAACATAATTGAATTAGAATTATTTTCCCTCCATGTGATATGTTATTTTTATATTTTTATGTCTCATTATGGCTGGATGTGATTATTTTTGCCAGTAGAACTTGGTAAATGGAAAAGACAGGGCATGCAGTATTTTGAGGCACTAAACCAGATTTTAATAAATAAAAAGACTCTAAAAGGACAACTCACATTTACTCTAATCGATATCTTGCCTTTGAATATTTTAAGACGAACCCCAGTTAAGTACTCCAACCTTTTCACTACAAAGTTAATTGTAGGACCTGGTGAAAGTCATTTTTTATTTCAGACGAAGAATGAATTGTCCCTTTTCCTTTCTTTCTCTTCTGTCTTTTCTCTTTTGTTCATCGATAATAAAGAGGCTGTGATTTACAGTGATTTTACAACAGATAAGGGTGAATTCCACACACAAACATAGTGCTATGTATGTCTGGCAAAGTTTTAGAAAATAAACACACATTGCAAAATATGAAAAAACAAATACCACATAGACACAGTGGAAAACATGGTTAAGGATTGGAGTAACATTTAACATTTCTATCAATATATCCATTAATTGTGCCGCGGATATGTAGGTTTTGATAGCACCATACCAGAAGCAAACATCTATTTTCTCACTTTCTCCCTCACTAATTTCCATGTCTCCTTTCTTTTATTCTCATCATATTCTTTGGCACATATTGATATAATGCAGTAACTAAATTGTTTTACTTAACTTCTATTTGACTTTAAACACCACTCAGCCACTCATGATGAAGAATGACAACTTTCTTGCGGCCATGTTTCCATTTTTACGTCTAAATAAATGCATATAATTTTCCCTAAATGTACTCTGACAGAGCATCGTGTTATCGTATGTCTTGATATCACCAGTAATTATGTATTTCTTCAAGTATTTATTATAGTTGTTGGTGTATAAGCAGTTTAGTTTTCTGTACTAATAAGTATTGCTTTCTATTTTGTGTTATACATAGAATGACTTCTTTTTCAGTCTTCTGCTCTAGTCATGTGCACTTCTTTGCTCCTCTGCTGGTTCAGGGCTGTTTTACTGTGACATCTCATTCTGGATGCACATTTCTGTTTCTAAGGCTGAGAACATCATGTTTTTGGAGCTTGACATGACTCCTCTGAACACTGTTTCACTGGATCGCTCAACGGAGGCGGAGCCAAACCAAAGTCCCTCTCAGGACAACTCCCCGACCAAGGACAGAGGAGTGCGAAAGTCTCGCTCCTGGTGAGTCCTGACCTCAGATTGAAAACCTGCTGCTTTTCAGCCTTTATCTGGCTGCTGTACAAGGTTTAGAGCCAGTGCATCTCTAAATGGGATTATTCAGGATTAGCCACACCCTCTGTAGGCGTTCCTAATCTCATGGTTTATCTCTAATTTGCTGTAATCTCATCGCTGTGGGTTAATCTTATTAACCTGTTATGCTGCAGAGATTGTCTTAATTTTAATGTCTTTCCTTTTCTTGCAGGTGCCAGAGTCAGAAATCCATGACGTCTTCTTCTTCCAATGTTTCCTTGGTGGCGTGTCACACTTCCACTCCCACAGCTGCGCAGTGAAACACTGAAGCTACAGAAAAGAGTTTTTTAAACTGTTATTTATTTTATTCTTATGCTTTGTCTTCTTTCGCTCAGTGATCCTCTATAATACCTCTTAGTGAGGCCTAATGCTGGGATGCAAACACACACCATCTCCTCTGCCGAATCCCGAGCAGTGATACTTTAATGGAAGGTTCACAAACAGATGATTATGTGACATGAAGCTCAATGACCTGATGAACCTCGGAAACTTTGTAAAACACCATTTTCTCCTGTTCTACGGATGTAAAGACCCACCGACTTCCTGTCTCTGCATGTTTGAGACCAAGAGCCTCGGATCATCCACATAGCATTCACCTGGCTGCAGTACTGCACTGCCCAGACTGTTGTGTGACTGTGTGACTGTGTGTTTGACCTAAAAGCTCACAAACTGCTTGAATCCTACTGTAAGATGTCAGTTTACATACTTGCTGTGTTTGATTTTTTTTGGAGGGGGGGTGCAGGCTTGATCTGCTGTTTGCTGAAAACTGAATTCATCGTCCACCACTGAAGATCCTGCACTGAGTAAATGTCTGTTTGTGCTTTAGAGCAAAGTAGTGAATATTATGAATATAATGTAAAATGGTCAGATGTGGTACTTTGCTGCCTGGATGATGACCTTTATCAAACCCATTCCACTGTCCCTTCACAGTCTGTAATTTATCATAAATGCCTTAAAGTGATATCATTAAAATTAAGACAAAGAGGCAAGACATACTTAAAATCATCACCATGTCATTGGAAAACACAGGTCACTGTTAAAATCATGAGGCATAATATACTTTTTCAGTCATTAATCCATAAAGACCCAGCGCTACTTTTGTGGCAATTCCCAATTCAATTTTTCTCTCTATTCATCTTTTCTTAAGTGGTGTATTGTCATTTATCATCATATTATCCTCTGTTTTTGCATTTTTTCCATTGAAAATCAGGTATTTTACGATATTTATTTTACTGATCATGTACTTTAATCATCATCCTGAGATTACATTTGAGGGTTATTATATCAAAAACAGAGAAAACTGAAGAAATAGTGACTATTTTCAGTAAAATATGTCACTAACTGAACACAGACCAAGTATCTCCATCCACTGTCATTGATCCAACTCCATGGGTTTTACTGGTGAATTAATGTTGTAGAAAATGACAGTGTTTCCATGGTAACTACGGAGCCTCTGAATGTCCAGGTCATATCTGATGAGCATGAAAAGATGACAAACTGTATTTTACACCAATTATTTACATGTATTGATAGGATAAGTGGATCAACAGGTATTAAACAGTTTACATCAGTAGATGGTTTGAGTCAGTGATGGATGTTTGGGTCTTTATGGGTTAATATCCAAGGTATGGTACACAATTGCAGCTATACAAACAAAGAAATTAATAGAATTGTTTGTTTTCGACTTATGTAGTTTGGCTGGAGAGATTTCCCAAAGGAGAAGAATTAAATTATATTAAAAGGGCAATTTGTAAGATTAAAACTCACAAATGAACTATCATACAACAGTGCCAGCTGACTGGTTGGTTTGTTTATATCCATTTTAGGTCTCAGTGGTAAGAAAGGAGCTGCAGTAAAATGAAATAACACAGTTTGGGATCCTTTTTGGCACGGTTTGTGTTCCCATGTGCTGCACTTATAATATCTTTTTTATTTTTAAAGTTTTCAAAGACAAGGTTAATACACCTGGTTTCTTTGCTACATAAAAAGCACCTCCATTTGTCAGAAAACTGGTCTGAACGGCAACAAAGAGCTAACAAAGCAAACACATTACTCAAGTGGCATTTATTTCATTGCACTGTTCTTGTATTGATGTTCATAATTTAAAACTTTATACCACAAAACATTACAAATTGCCCCTTTAAAATATCTGGAAAACCCTAAGTCAAGTTAACATCTCGTAGCCATTATAATCATGAATCATGATGTATAAAATATAAGGGCATTGAAGGTTTTAGCTAAAATATTATTGAGGGTTTGGTTAAAAAAAAAAAAAAAATTGTAGCCATAGAAGCTGCACTGTTAATTGAATGTCATAGATCATTTCTAATCTATGAAAGCGTTAGTTTGGCTGGAACAATTTCACAGACCTGGATGGAAATTGAATGAGAATGATTATAATCCAAATGTTTGATCTCTGTAGACAAATTAAATCTGCCTGATTTCTATATATAGTACTGAGAGTGTTAGCGATGACACATGAGAGAGGCAAAAACGAGCCTTAAATGTAATCACAAAAATCTTAATATCTAAAGTTAAAAAAAAAAAAAAGCCTGGTGCTGAGCTCTGCACTGTCTGGAGTCAACCAGTAGATTTCCAATTCATGTAAGTAAAAGGGTATTCATGGTAGTGCTGCACAATTTGGCAAACAAGTCATAATTCAGTTAGTGTGGAAAATATTGGGATTGCCATTTTGAATTTGTAGCTTGATTACTGACAAAAATCCACAATTTAATAGTGATTTGCATAGATAGTTTTCAACTCAAATTTTAAAAAAAAATACAAAAACTTAAAAACAAAACACAAAATTTAATGCCAACTGCTTTGCCTTTTTCCATTTAAAATTTGGCCTTTCTTGCAATTACATACAGTAATTGCACAGATAGATGTGATTGGATTAATTGCAGTACTCTATGTGTGATAAGATGAAAATTAATTGTATATAAAAAAATATGACTGCACAATATGCTGCTTCAAATATTCAATTAAACCAAACATGACGGACATAAGATAAAATGATCCACTGGGGAAAAAATATAAAAAAAAAAAAAAAAAAAAAAAAATATTTAGT
>JAPQRP010000018.1:10577282-10595826 GCA_037367295.1 Apogon hyalosoma
CATCTGAAACTGACCACAATGAACATTTGACAGATAAACAGTACCACAGTGCTTCAGTTTCACACTCACAGTTTGTCTGTTATGGCTTGGGATTGTTTCCGTCAACTCACCATAGATTTTTTATTAGTAAGTTTTTCAAAAAATTTTATCAATTACTAGAAATTTCAGGTGACCCCATTTGAATTCTGGGCGACTCCACGTGGGGTCCTGACCCCGAGGTTGAAAAAGACTGGCTTATTAGATGCAATGTCTGTTAGTAATTTGTGTTATAATATTTATGTGAAATTCATGTGTTTATTAATTAACTCAGTTTGGATGTTAATGATGGCCAACTGTTTTTGTGTATATATTTACTATGTGTGCTATATGTATTCAACTATTATACTAACCTCTTTGTTACAGTTTCACACTGTGGTTCAGTAAAGTTTCAAAAACAAGTCCTGGCTTATGCTGGATTTATTGAACTGAGTGTTTATATGACTAATCAACCTATCAGTTTGTGAATTTGCGAAAATCTGCATCCCTAAAATATTGACAATATTGAATATTTGTCAGGAATTTCTATTCATCCCTGTTTTCTATATCATTTGTTATATGTAAAATAAAGATATAATTGTTGTATGCATGTGCAAGTGTCAAATAAGAGCTAAAAGGTTTTGCGGTCTACTCTGAAGTGAATGATGAGCAAGAAATATGGTGATGTGGTCTTGGTCCTTGGTTGTTGTTAAAAAGCAGCAATGTTTTGCTCCAGTTGTAAGTAAGCAGGTTTTAGTTGTGCAGGAAATCACAGAGAGAGAGCTGCAATAGCCCAGTTTACGTGATACTGGTGCATGAATGATTATTTCCAAATCTGCTGTTGAAAGCAAATGTCAAATTTTCTAGATGTTTCAGAGTTGGAGGAAGAGAATCGACCTGTTTGTTGAAAGTTCATTCATTACGGAATATAAATGGAAAGTTGATTTAGGTTGTGAGTGTATTCCTGAGGGTAAACAAAAAGAAAGAATTCCTAAAAAGTACTCTATATGTATTTTATATACTTTTCATTTCTGTAACACAACTTAAAAGGAATGAAAACAGGACAGTGATTCAGTTTTTATGTCAAAATACACAAACAAGAAGGTATAAATACAAGAACTTCATGATTTTCTTTCTGACCTTTTGTAAAATACAAAATGTTGATTTATTGAACAGATTTTCAATCAGTAATAAAATGTACTCATTCTTTTTCTCCATATCTCCATGGCACCAAAAACCAAATACTTTTGTGTCTTTTTCATGATCAATTCAACAGCTTCATAAATGAACCTTCCTTTTCTTTTCATACTAAAGGTGAAACAACAACAAAAACTCAGAATAGTCAGCACACTGTTAAATAGCAGATCCAATTCTTATATTTTTGTTAAAAATTGATAAACGTTTACATTTTTTGACTGCATAAAACTTGAAGATTTCCTCCTTTATGATTATTAAATGTTGAAAGATACATATATGCATACATTCAATTGTATACACTTTTGCAGAGCAGATTCAAACCTACACCTGCAGGATTGTTTTCTTCTTTTTTGCACATTTGACTTGAATCAAAATTCAGTCAATTTTTGAGCCTCACAGAAGTGACCAATGATCTAAAGATCAGAATTAGACTGAAGAGGTTTTTCCATCCTGTCTTTTTCAGGGAACACACATATAGATTAAAATATAATACAAAAGGCTGTACAGTTCATTTACTCCAAAATTAGCATGAAGACACAGTAACTAGAAGACATAAGCTCTTGATGTATAGTACAAAAGAACAATGATCCTTCCTCTTCACAAACGGGGGATTGCACACAGTTTATGTTGTGAAGGGTTGAGAGTGAAGCCGACTCGAGGAGTCAGATCCAGGTCTTCCTCTTTAACTCCAGGTGGAGGAGTGATGCAAAAGTGCTGTAGGAGGGTGGTGAAGAAGAGGAAGAGCTCCATCCTGGCCAGACTCTCACCGAGACAAATCCTACGACCTGAAGGAGAGATGAAAAAAAAAAGGTAAATGTCGTCTGCAAAGAACAGGGTTCGTACACATTTTTCTAGGTCAAATTCAAGTACTTTTAAGGGTCATCTTCAAATTTTTCCAGCACGTCACCTTATTGCTGGAGTAAAATACATATACCCCTGATTATTTTTTTTCCCCTTTTTTTATCACAATGATGTACATTGTATTATGCTATACACATCTAAAATTATGTTTCATAATAGCACAAATTTTAGAAATTAAAGGAGAACACAAAGTTTTATCCAAAAGAAGGGAAGCCACTTGGTGTTCTTCAGCCACACTCACCCTGAGCCAAAGATTAAGAAAAAAATGTACCTGGAGTCAACCTGAAAGCACCCAGGAACTTCCTTTTTTGTCCTAAAGTTTTATTTTTCAAAATGTACCACCTCTCTGTAAGTAGCTTTGACTTCCCATCTAACCTGGCGGAGTTAATATTAAAAATAAATTACATCACAGAGTTAGAATTGCAAGCATTTTCAAGTGCTTTTCAGACCTTGAAAACACAACACTGAAATTCAAGCCCTTTCAAGGATTCACCCATACAAACCCTGAAAGAAGAGAATAAAAGGAAGTAGTAAATTCACCAACCTGCAGAAAAAGGCATGAAGGCGTCTCGCTTGACAAACTTTCCATCTTTATCCAGGAAGTGAGCAGGATGGAAGCTGTGTGGTTTCTCCCACTCAGTCTCATCGTACAATACAGAAGTCAACAGAGGATAAACCGTGGTTCCCTGTGGACAGAACACAAATATACCATTACTTCTGCATTTTAAAACAACTGAACTGGATAAAAAGTGGAAATTAAGTAAAGGAATTTAAATCTTAAACACAGCAGTAGATATAAAGATTGAGCATGAGCATATCCAAAACACCTGAAAATAGTTTTTTGATGTCTGTATAAAAAAACTTTTAACATCAATATAACACAGCCCTAAATGTTTCTGTCCATCATCCCTCTTTGCCTTGTGGGGGTTAAATCTGTCAATAAAGAACACAAAAGACAAGGCTGGTCCCTATGCGTGAGTTTATTCACCCCTTGCAAAGACGACCCCTCTCAAATGAAAGCACAAGGCTAAGGTGTAGGAGTAAAAAGGGTAAGGAGGAGCAAAGGCAGTGAGTTTTACGTACACGAGATAACGACAGACAGTGACATGATTCTTACAGAAATGAGAGCAAGGTTAAAATCAGCTGACAAGTGGGTCAAAACATCATGAAGACATAATGAGATAGGTAGGGGATGTACAGAGTCTTTTTGTATGAAAAAGGGGGAAAAGACACCAGAAACAAGATGGGGGGGGCACTCTTTTCTTCTGATGCATACACTCTGTTTTCTGGTGCATGTTATCCAAAGGCCGCACTGTGACACTAGATGTAGATAGTGTAAGATGTCTTGTGCATTGTATCAGCGTGACGGCATCAAAACAGGAGGTTTAAAGTTAGGTAAGAACCACACAAGTTCTATAATGATATAAGCTCGCCTACTTAGATAGGAATTACATGAATGTCAGATTGAATTTTAACAGTTACAGAAGTGGTCATTTATAGTTTTGGCACTACAGACACTACAGTGCATTACTTTAATACAAACAGCATAAGTGACAGTAATATTTAACCATTTAATCTTCACCTTCTTGATGAAGTGACCCTGGAAGGTGACGTCCTCGCTTGTTTTATGGGGAAGCGCCATGGGGACGATGTTGGCCAGTCTCTGGGTCTCATGGATGACGGCGTCGGTGAAAGGCAGGGTCTTCCTGTCCTCGACCTGCACCTGACGAATCCCTATCACCCTGCTGATCTCCTCCTGGACCTGGTCTGAGATGTGAGTCAGAACATGGTATCTGTTATGTACATGGTCACTAATTTGTCTTGTGATTTGGTTCTTTTAGATACATATAAGATAGCAGAAAATGGTTATTCAGGATAACTCATATAATTCTAAAAATATGTTAAAATACAATACATAGAATACAAATGAAACACTGCATTGTGCACTATTTTCAGGTGTTTTGGATACACACTATGCATTATGGGATACAGAAGCCCGGTGTCAAAACACATGGAGTGAAACACTGTTATGTACATGGCTAAAGTTTCCTTACTTTCCCACATCTTTCTTGTGAATGACTTTAAGTTTTTTGATGTCTAAAGCTGAAAAAACACATACCATGTATATTATAAAAGCCAAGTGGCCTCTGTGTGTTTGTGTATATGTGTCTCAGGATTCACACAAAATCAGGAAAAAAAATGCAAGTTGATAGGACCAATATTTTGGGAGATATTAGTCATTTTGGAATACCTTATTACATATATGTTATATGTTATATATGTTATAATGCCTTATAACTATGTTGCTATACCCAGAACTCTTTGGCGGTAACTGCTAGACAAATGCAGTACAGTGCTAATATACAGTAAAATAAAAACTACCACACCTAGAACCCATGGATTCCCCATGGGTTAAGGCACTAGTCAGTAAATTAAAATAACTTTGCATGTTTTAATGTGTTTGTTGTAGATTTATATCTACTGAAGGTTTGTATAGACCACATAACAAAAACAAGTGGTTCCAGGCACAACAAACCCTGCCCTTCACACATATTGTAGTTTATTTTGACATCGATCCAGCTGATGTCATCATGTCTATACAGGCGCCAATGTCAGCATATCAATGTCCTCTATATATGTGGCAAGTTTGAAGTAAATTGAAATTGATGTTTTTATAGACATTTGAAATGTCACCTGTTATGAATAAATGGGAGAAGAAAAAATAATTTAAAAATTAATTAAAAATTTTAACCTTGACCTACTTTTCCCAAAATGTAACCACATCTATTTTGAATCACTGGCGATCTATAAACCAAATCTGGTATGAATTCAACAAACAGTTTTGCTGCTACAGACATGTGACCTTTCACCCACTATATGTAAACTAACTAGTTGACCCGTGGGGATCCATGGGTTCTAGATGTGCTAGTTTTTATGCTGTTGTGTATTTGTACATGTTGCACCACATTTGTCCAGCAGTCACCACCAAAGCGTAGTGAGTACAGCAACATGACTGTAAGGCTATTGTATTCCAAAATTACTAATATCTCCCAAAAAAACTGGCCCTATCAACTTGCTGTTTTTGCTAGTCTGTTCCTTGACCAAAAATACGTAAGTATGACAAACTGTAGTGGTCAGCTCTTTCTGGATTTTGTGTGATTTTGTGTGTACACATACACACATGTACACACACACATGTACACAAAGGTCACTTGGCTTTTACAATATACTGTAGATGGAAAAAAAATTTTTTTTGGAAAAATTCCTAAAAAAATGTGAACTTTGACCTACTTTTCCCAAAATGTAATCACATCTATTCTGAGTCACTGGCAATCTATAAACCCAGTTTGGTATGAATTCAACCAACAGTTTTGCTGCTAGAGACATTTGAAAATTCACCCATTATAAGTGAATGGGGAAAAAAGCAATACTGTACAACTTAAACATGTATGGGTATGCAGGTCTTATCTACATTTTCCAGTTTGTGTCCTCCAACATGCAGCACGGACTGTTAATGTGTGAATAGAACTTCTTACCCTGAATCTTTGGATACTTGGCCATGAGGAGAAGCGCCCATCTGAGTGTAGTTGCTGTTGTGTCAGTTCCAGCAGCAAACAAATTAAGAACTGTTATTAGAAGGTTTTCATTGCTGAAGTGACTGTTTGTAACCCCAGATTCCTGTTGGCGAAGACAAATCATCAGGGTAAATCAGTGATCAGACCATAATCATTGATGTCTTACACTTAAAAACATTTTGCTCTCTGCTCTTAACTGACATTTCTTTTAAAATGTCTGTTTTAATGAAGAATCGCACAGACAAGAACATTAAAGGCTTTAGAATGACTAAATGCTGTGGAATGTTGGAAACACTCACACTAGGAAAATGTTAAACTCAACTCGCAGAAATGTTTGACACTGGTTAATAATTGTGAGCTGTTGTGTTGCTAAATAGAAGATAAGAACTCCATGTCTTTATTGACGTATGGATGGAAGTAGCAGCCCTGACAACAGCACCTTGTTCAGAACTAGAGGGATTATGGCCACAATGGCTGAAGAGTTCTGTGATTTCATGAAGGAAAGAAAAATAGTTATTGACATTTATTGCTGTCCCATCCCCTTCTTTTATGTATAATTTTTTTCAACAAGTTAAAACAGGATCCAAATCTTCTTTTCTATAGTAAAACTATTTGCTGTTCTGAATTTGTGCAATATTGACAGACAGCAATCACACAAAAGTGATGAAATATTTCCTAACCTCCAGAGTTTGTTTTCGGACCATGAATGCATCCACAAATCCTCTGCACATCTGTGGGTTCAGCGTCTCTTTCAACCGACTGAACAGCTCCATGTTCTGTTTTTTATTTAGATCACTACACTTTTCGAATTCGCTCTTGTCAGCGATCCATCTGCCTATCCATGGGAACAGATTGTACACCTGCAAAATTATACAGAGACATAAAAAAGACTTGACAGGTACGTTTACAGTTCCTTTCACCAGTTTTCTGAAGTTTCTGGGAAAACTTGCTGTACATTTGGAAGGAAGTTTATCAGCTAAGCCTTGTCAAATGATACCTGTATCGATGGAGAACCTCCGAGTTGAATGTTTCTGTTTGTTCGATCAACCATGGATGTAAACTCTGGGTCGTCATACTCAAACCTGCTGCCATAGACCAGGGAGCAGATGATATTAGAGACTGCGTAGTTCATGGGTTGGGTTGTATCAAAAGCTTCACCTGAAACAGGGAAAACATTAAGATTACATACAGCTGACCCAAAGCTATGGCTTAATAAGTAGCTGTATGAAAAAAAGCCCTCACCCTTGAATGTCTTGAACACTTCCATGAGATACTGACACTCCTCGATGATTTTGTCCTCACATGCCTTCTTGCCCATCCCATAATCCCTCAAGTTTGTCAGAGCAAAGCGTCTCATCTCTTTCCATGAATCTCCGTTGGACCATAAAACCCCTGAGACCAAATAATTCAACATATATCTTAAACACGTTACTGTTGTACAGATCTGGAAATCAAAGACACATTTGTTAACCAAAAAGGCATCTCAAATCATTGTTTTAACCGACTCCACTTGAAAAATCCGGCTGCAACTAAGGAGTATTTCAATAGCCGACTAATCATTGACTACTGTAACGAATAGTCGACTTGTCAGATTACAAACAAAAAAAACCCAAACATAGCTCTTAGTTATATTCATAGCAGCTGCAAAGTAATGTAGCCTCTGTAGAAGGATCAGCGAGGGTTCATTCCACACTGGTCACTTTACTGGAAGAACGGTATCGGTTACTGTTGGTTGCAACCACATTGAAATAAAGAGAGAAAAATTCCTGGGAAACTTAACTGCTGGCTCTGTCTCGCTCATCCTTTCTCTCTCTTTTCCTGCTCTCACCTCTCTCACCCACACCAGCTCACTGGCTCCGCCCCCCACAGCTTTCTCATCCACTCACCTGTCCATCATAGCCCAGTACACTTTAAATGCATTACAGTCAGTAACTGCTGAACTTTCAAACATGATCATTAGAATTGACTTGGTCAGAGCAGTTGTGTGTTGCAGAGTACGTACACGTGGGCTTTTTCTGCAAAAAGCCGTCCATAGGTACTGTACTCTTCCTAATGCTGTCATGATCCTCCACACACACACACACACACACACACACACACACACGCACACACACACACGCACACACACACACGCACACGCACACACACAGTTCTATGCTTGCTACTAGCGTGGGAGCTAATTATCTTAGGAGGTGTGTCTAAATCTATGTTGCCAGGCTCAGCTACAGATCTCACATGACAGTTTTCTTGGTTGTGTCATATACAAAATGTTGCCAAACTTTGGATCGTTTGTTTCTCGTAGACTTGCTTCAGTCGGCTTCTACTGCTGCCCCTTCTGTTCATCTGGGTGAAACATTGTTTAGTCATGGAAACATGACTGCATGCTGTGAGATATACACGATGACAACATTAATGATCTGTCAATCACTAAATTAGTCGTTGACTAAGTTTGCCATCGACTATTAGTTGACTAGTTATTGCAATTGTATTAAACAACAAAGAGAGGTTTTGGTGTTTAAACCTAGACCTAAACCTGCACATTTTGGTAAAAAATGTAATACTACAATTATTGTGGTGTATTAGGGTGTTTGCAAACATACAAATGTATACTGGCATAAAAAAAATACAAAAAACCCCAGCAAATTTCATTTTTCACAGTACCTCTCAGTGTCACTAAATCACTAATCATCAATCAACAATCAACAGTGATTTTATTTATTTTTGAAATACCATTTCTTTGATTCGGCTACCGAAATCCTCCTGAACATTAATTATATGTGATGACTTTTTCTTACTTTAGTCTGTATTTTATCCTTATTTGTAGACTGTTTTAATCATGATCAGTAAGCTGCTGGGAGTACCTGTCTATGTCTTTTGCCTTGTTTTTAATCTATCTGTTCCCCGCATGTGTCCTGTGGTTTTAATGTTTTTTTGTGTTTGAGATGCCCTCTCCAAAATGCAGAACAAATCTACCTACGGGTATTAATAAAGTCACCTTGATCCTTGAACCTTCAAATATGGACCCTCACATGACAGTCTTTTGTGGTTTTATAACTGATACTATGATTTATGTCATGGATCAACAGAGGGAGGAAAGGCACTAAATTAATAAAAGCTAAACTTAGAAAATGTCAAATTTACGGTGCCCAAACAGCTGGTCAAACACAAACAAATTAATAAAAAAAAAAAGTATGGGTGGAAAGGAGGAAAGGGCAGGACATTAAATGAGGAAGACAGGAATAGAAGTGAAGAAGAGACAGGACAGACAGAGAAGAGACAGAGACACAAAAGGCAGAAAATAAAAACAAAGCCACACAAATTAAAATTGTTAACAGACAGTGTCGTGTGATTCTAAACATGATATGTAAAGAACCATAAATGACATGTTTAAAATGTGATAATTATCATCTGTTGGGATGATACTGTTTGTCTCTGTGGTTTGTTTTTCTCTTGGGTTGAACATTTACATGAACATTTCCTTTGACTTACCATGTCCTTTACTAGACTCAGCAAGTTTAATTGGCTCTCTCTCTCCAAAGACTTCAGCTTTGTTAACAAGAGCCTCCTTCACCGTCTTATATCCTGCCAGAACCACCACTTTCTTGGATCCGAAATAGATGGTAAACACTGACCCATATTTCTTGGAAAGCTGCAAACACCACCATCCATATTAGGAATTACAGAGCATAAACAACAGAAAACCAGACCAGCCACTGTGATAAACAGAGACAATAAACCGCCCTCACCTCCAGTAATGTGTTGTAGGGTCTTTTGAGGTCAAGCTGCAGCAGATTACCAAGCACAGGGAGTGGTGTGGGGCCTGGAGGTTGTTTTCCATCTGCATTAGAGCTGAAACTGAAGGAGGAGATGAAATAGACAAGCAGCAGGACCAGAAGAATCCCCAGCAAGGAGATGGAACCAGAAGACTGGAGAAGAAGGTCAAACATGGTCATAATATCATCCACGCCAACGTCTTGTTTCAATAACCTCCTGAGATCTTGGACTGAGACCTTTTCTATCTGCAGAAGGACAAGTCCTGCCCACAGGTGACCCCTAATTGTGCAAGAAGTCACCAGTAAACATTACATCCTCTTTGTCATGAGGTCTGTTCGGGACATAGTGCGTTGTTGTTATTCTTATCTTGAATTGCCTATCATTATGTGTCAGTCTGTATAGATGTGAGACTGACTTGAAAAGGTTTGACCTAGTGCCGGAGCTTGGGTTTTTATACGTTTTTTGGCACTTGGTGGTTTCATATCCTGCAAGTTAGAGATTCAAGGTTCAAGAATGCTTATTATCATGTGCACGTAACGGAATTTTTCTTACAGGTAGTTAGAGTATACATATTAGGTGACTTTAACATGAGCAAAATATATCAGAAAAATACTGAGTTATTTGTGTGTCTTGATCAGAAATTACTGAATGATACAACCTCATTAACCAGATAATAATGTTTTTCTGTGATTCTGTAATCCTCGTTGTGAGTCAGTGTGGTGATTGTTCTTTCATCCATAATATCACTTCTGTTTTTTTTTTTTCTTTTCTTTTTTTTTCATTTTAAAGCCCACTAAATATTATACTGTATGTCCCCAAAAAAATTACAATCGGACTTTTCACATTGATAGCTTTCAAAATAATTAAACAATCTAAATGCTAGCGTATGAAACTATTACTTGTTACTTACATCTTGCAGAAAACCCCATTTAATTTGGTTCAGTGGTCACGGAAAATGTGGCTCTTTGTAAAGCATTTCATGGGTTTGTTTCTTCCAAGTTTGGCACCTATGAAAATATTTTGGCTTACAACTGACAAGGTAACTAACAAATGAATTCAAATTCTGTGCATAACATTATATCAATGGTGTGTCTTCCATGAGTTAATAATTTAATATCTTTCTTTAATCATTCATTTTCGCACCTTACCAATGTTTGCAGAACTCAGAAATCTGCTTCCCTTTTGATGTCAATCATTATTCATTTTGTTAGCTGAAAATGAAAAGCAACAAGCAGTCACTTTTTCAGAAGATCCCCATTTCTCTGTGACCGCTGAAGCAAAACAAATGGGGTTTTCTGCAAGATGTAGGTAATAAGTTATAGTTTCATGCCCTGAAATTGCATTTTAATTGATTCATTATTTTTAAAGTTATCATTGCAGAAAATCCGATTGCAATTTTTTTGGGGACATACGGTATGGTCTGTTTTCTTCTACTGAAAATGATAAAAACAGAATAAATACAGTATAGATTATATTAAGTTTAATATTGTGTTAAAACAAACATGCTTTATAACAACTCCAATCCCAAACAGGTTTTTTAATGTGAATGTTTCTGTTTTCTGTGTTCTACTGTGAATAAAATGCGGGTTCATGAGATGAGATCTGCAAAATACTGCTTCCTGTTTTTGTGCAGTATGAGCAGCCTTCGCCTTCCAAACAATAATCCACCTCCTCTAACCTAAGTATTGGAGAATAATCAATCAATACAATACACAAAATGTACAATATAGGAAATGCAATTTGGGTAGTAATATAAATACCCAACTAATAGGTATTACAGCCCTCAGTGAGTTTAACTGTCAGAAAATATACCACAAAACTGCAGCCTTTCAATATAATGTCAAATACATGTCAGTTCAACAACAAGCATTATAAAAGCAACAAAAACCTAACAATATGAAAGTGGAAGTCATTGAATTAGAAAGTGCAGAACCTGGGATACAATAAAGGGCTTTTCTCTCATAGTTTTCATATCAAAATTAAATCAAAAAATAAGCCTTTGCTTTGTCAAATCTGGGTTAAGAAGTTAAACAGTGTATGCTGGTGTATCTTTTACCTATATATTGTAAACCATTGTAAATAATAAACTTTATTGAAATAATTTTATTGCTTTGTTTATATGTTCATGTCTATAAAAGCCATTTGTGCTGACCATGAACCTAGGTAAAGAACTTTACACCAGATTGTCCTTTACCTTTGTTCTGTTACCTTTCATCCACTTTTATCTACAGTGTCTGTTTCGTTGACTCAAGTTAAACATTCCGATGCATTAGTCAATTATAACCCAGTCCATCTTTTGTTTAAAGCACACTTTACAACAGGCTTTAAATGCAACATAGAGTAGATTCTAAGGTATGTTTTTACTTCCTAAATCTTCCTTGCATTTTACAGGGTTTGCTTTGTAGAGCTCATTTTGGTCATCGTCATCCTCATTCAGCAGCAACAAACAACAAACAGGTCTCAAATGTCGGTCAGTATTAACAGCCTAGTAAAACATTTTCAACAATGACTCAGACTGGGAGATGTGTCCTGTTAATTTTTTTTAAATGGCCTACTTTCTAAAAGTATTAATTCACCAGGATTTATTAAATAAAACCAATTAGAGAAAAGTCTACTTGCACACTAAAGAATCAAAGCAACTTGAATAAGAAGGAACACATGCACTGTCTAAAAATGCCCATTGTTTCTTGAACCTTAACCTTAACATTACATTCATGGATAACTTGAATGTTAAAAAAAATCTCAACTTGAAAATATACCGCTTCTTACTGTAAGATAAGACTAAATATAATTATAGACGTCATGGTGTTTCATGTAATTATGCACAAGTGAAGCCAAAATATCCCAGTTAAGGGTGCTGCCATGTTGCCTCTGTGTCGAGCCATAGAGTAGAACAGTAGATTGGACATTGAAACTACTAGTCACATTTTTTTTTTTTTTTTAAATCAGCTTAAAAAGTTCCATCACAGGATAGACTTTGGTGTCTTTTTTGATGTTTCCCTCTCACACCACTTGAATTACAGTATGCTGACAGGTAGATACAGAATTTTTGGCCAAAGATGCCAAACACTGAAGCTTTAACATCCAAAGGTCAAGTTCATTTATTATCTGTAGGTTTAACTCATGCTTTTAATGTTACTCCTACATTTGTCTCTGGACTATCTGAGCGGTGCTTTCTACAGTAGAGGTGACATGAACACTGCTTCAGACTCGTAGCTGTGGATGTGATGCATATGAAGGATCGTGTTATTTTTTTACCCAGCATCATTGTGGGTTTTCCTCTTATGTAGTGTATTATATTGATGAGTCTCTGCCTGATACTGAATATGTTGAAAATGGGTTGAAATACGGATATCCCCATATCACACAAAGTGATGCAATAGTTTTGTTTACATACAGACAAACTCCATCCATCCTACATTCACTGCTGATGCTGATGATCCTCCTTCACTCATGCATCAGTAAGACTCTGAAATGAAGTGAAACTGAATCTAAAACAAGTCATGTCTAGTTTCGCCCCTCACTCCACAGCTCTGACCTCCCCAAATATGGGCACTGGTGAAATAAAAAACAAAAGGCATCTCAAGACAAAACAAATGAATATATGAATCAATGAAACATGAGTCACGGAGGCTCTGACCACTATATAGTCTGTGTTCTGCCTACATTATCACCTACAGCACCTATAGAAAACACATCCACCTCTATTATCTGAAAAATAGCCCTCAGGTCATTTTCAACATCTTTTTTGTTTTACTGTGGGTTTTCCATTCATAGAATAGAAGAGATCTTTATTGTCACTGTTACAGGAACAATGGAAATCAGTTTAGCAGCTCTGTTTCTCTTTAGCAGTGAATGCTTAAAGTGCAAAAAAAAAAAAAAAAAAAAGATTGTATAGAATATCACACAAATTGGTAACACTTCATAATAAGGGTCCCTTAATTAATTTTAGTTGGTGCATTATTAAGAATTAATTAATTGTTTAATTATACATTATTAATCTTATTATGTATTACTTAGCATTAGGTAACATATTACTTAATGTATTAATGAGCCATTAATATTCACTATTCAAAGTTAGTTAATAAATTATTAACCATGAATAAAAGTTTATATATGTTTACACTTTACAATAAGGGTCCAAAATGCATTAAATAATGGTTACCTATGGTTAAGTAATGATTATGAGGCATGCATTTATTAAGGGTTAGGTCACGTTACTAATGTTAAACTCCGCTGAGCTTCGGAGCCTGAGCTCAAGCCCAGTCTCCCTGTTCCTCTCACCCCGTGTTCCCACGACTGACCAGCCCAGCACCAGTACCGGCAACAAGTGATGGAGAAACCGAAGCTTTCTGAACCACTGAATCAATCTGAGGTAATTGTGTTGAAATGGTTCAGTGTTTCGAAGTGTTTGATACAATTAAATGTGGTGACATCTGCTGGATAAAGTGATATATCGCATTCACATTACACAAAGGTTGGGAAACAAAAAGGCACTGTTGTTTGTTTAACAATAAAGGATCTTTAGTATGTGCATCTGGAAATGCTTGATTTTTTTTCTTTTATAGAAAATAATAATAATAATATACTTGTGTGATTGTGCCATCATATAATGCTGTATGTTTTAGATATAGGTTTTTGTAAGAGAGATAGAAATACAAATATATATTTACAAAATAAAAAAAAGTGAAATGCTTGTGCAACTGGAGACTGTGATGACAGTCTGTGTGTGCAGGTATATGAATCAGTGTATAGTGTGTGAATGACTATGTGCCAAAGTTAATCTAATGTTATATTTATCTGACCTTAAACCTCACTCTCCCTTGTTCTAAATCAATGAAACTATGAAATGCAAGCAAAACTCTCCTCCTCTCAAAAACCCACAACCTTCTGAGGGACTGTGTCCACTTATAAGCATTTTGAGTTTGACAGCCCCTCCCTTCATTCAAAGCTGGAGTGACACATCGCCAGTGACGGCCGATACTCATGTGACGAAATTAAGCTTCATTTGGGGGAGTCACGTGATTTTTTACCCTGATGAAGCGAGGCATTGAAACCTCTTGTTGTGATACTTCTGCTGTGTGAAACCTCAACACGGAGTCGAGTGTCTGCTTCGAGCATAACATCACTACTGGCAACGGCAACGGCACTAAAAATACTGACAAAACTACAAGAAATACGAAAATATACAAAATAATATAGATGGAAGATCTGTAATTGTAGATACTTCACCAATAGTGTCTCAGATTAAGTTTTTCAATCAGATTAGATCATTATGAAATATTCTTCATCTGACATCTTTGTTTGCACATGAAGTTTGACAATATTTGGTGTTATTTTGGACTTAAAGCTATACTGTACTGTGTGGCATTTTTACACTTTTCTTGTGTAATCTTAAAATACTCCTAATAAGCATGTGGCAAACTAAAATGTAAAGGAAATCCACCAGGTTTTGAAACTCAAAAATGTTTAATTATATCCCTGAACAGAGTTTTGGGGATATTATGTTTATGGTCTGACATTTCCATATCAATGAATATAATGGAGAGGAAGAACTGATTCAATTTTGGATGATTTACCATTTCTAGATTTCTAGATTTCATTTCTAGCCACAAGGGGCCGCTCAAAAGTTTAAAATCACTAAACACTCTTTTGTTCATTTCTCTGGAACTATTTATCTGATTGACTTCAAATCAAGTGCAAATGAAAGGTCATGACCTGGGGATGCCTCACGCCATGACATCATAACTGTCTGGTTAAGGATTTGGGGAGTTTGGGGATATACCCCTAGCTGTCACTTCCAACAGCGTAAGCCTATTTTTCATATATTTCTGATAAAAGTCTGCATCAGAGCTCAGGCAGGGGTAAGAGGGCAGGGCTTTGGAGGGAGGCGGCGGGTTGTTCATGTTCAAATTTTTACTAAGTGCTGTGCAACATGCCAGATTGAACGGTATGGCTTTAAGCTCATTGTAGAATTTTCAATCTTGAAGATAGAATACGTTGAAATGTGGATGATGAAAATATGTCATTTTTAAAGTCTTGTGGGATGAGTTGTGGTTTTCACAACTAATTTATAATTAACAGTGGACAGGAAATGCAGTGTGGTTTAAGCGAGTGGAAACAATGTCGTTCAAGTCCAACATCTAACCTTCTGCATTTTCACTCTTGTGGTGATTATATTGACACTGTATGATGTGCAGATTAGATTGTCGAATGCATTGTGAAATGCAAAAATGACCTGGGTTTTGGGGCCGGCACATACAAATAATACTGAAATAAAATAGAAGCTACTTAAAGTTAATAAGAAAAGCAATGATGAAGTCATAATGTGGAAGCGACATGTTCAAGATGACAGGAAGTTACATGTTTTCCTGTTTGAAGCCTTAAGTCAGGTTTTGAAGAGGTTAGATCAAGACAATAGCAGAATGGAAGAATATAAAAATATTAAGAGTCTTTTATTTCTTATGGTGATAATCCAATTTATAGGTAAAGTTACATATATTTAAGAAGATTAAGAATAAACTGAAATAATGGAATAATGCAGTGTGCTTTTTTAACACTGGAGATGGTAATTTACATTTTTAACAGCAAAAGACAAAGTACAATGAATATGTACAACCTGCTTTTTTTCTCCTTTGGTTTTTCAGCAGGTGTGTCAGGAACATATTCTGTCTTTGCCATCAGAGAGAGAGAGACAAAGTCACTTTGCCTCGTGGAGATGTGATGGATGGTCAGCGAGAATGCAACAGCACTACCTGGCTCTTCACTGATTTGAGAGGACACATAAAAGAAATAAATGATTGTTCATGGTCAGACTGGTGACAAGTCTAAATCAGACTGACTCACGGTTTCAACGGACTGCTCTCTGATTATAAAGGTCACAGCTAAAGATGTTGGTGGGTATCACTGCCAACAGTACGATAAAACAGGAAAAAAAACAAGACTTTGTGATTTATCTGTCTGTTGTTTCATGTGAGTATCTGGATCATTTTGTAAAATAAATACTATAGTGATTACAATGGTTATTCTTCTTTTTGAACTTCTCTCACCACATCGCTGTGTTCTTGTGTTATTTGTGGATGCTTGACCACTGTGAACACACGGTGAAGTGGCTGTTTGACAGTAAATACACAGGCACAAACAGAAAGGACTTGCATGTGTCTTATTCTAGCTGCTCGGCCACTCTGACCATCAAGAGCAGTTATTTTGGTAAACGACCAAAGTATAGATTACTGAGGTGTGAGGTGATGAATAAACACAATGGGGAAGTGCATCAGTTCCACTTTAAGTCTTCAAGGAAAAAAAAAAAAAGGTGAGAATATAATTATCTGTTTACCCAAATGTAAAATATGATAACAGTATATTAACACTCATAGTTCAAACCTAACAGTTTCCATCTGATTTAGTGTTTACACTGTTGACCATAAAGTTGGAATCATTTTGCTTTCAGACATATTTCTCTTTTTACTCCTATTATGTACATCAGTGATCACCCTCACCCTGGTGCACATACTGAGTCCAGGTTACACTTAATCAAGAACAAAAATGTTATTGTCATGATCATTTCATGAGAAGAGGTAAGAATATTCTGGTGACAGTGTATAATTTACTGAAAAGTAACTGTGGGGTTTAGCCTGTAAAACAAACATAAAATCAATGATTTTCCTGCAAAAAATAAGTATTTTTTGTAAGACTGCATATGAACACCCAAACCTACTGTCATTAATGGTTAGTTCACTTTACGATCATCCTGGGGAAATTCCACCTCTGTATTATACCCATATTCTATTGCACATAACAGCTAGCATTAGCACAAGTAATTACTAGTAGCATTAGAGGTTAAGATAAGATAAGATAAGATATACTTTATTGTACAGGTGAACAGAATAAAGAAGAGCCACCAGAATAAAAGACAGAATAAAGAAGAACCAAATAAGTAAATGTGCATGTGATATATGCATATATATTCCTGAAGAAGTTATTGCCCAGATATTTACAGATATGTATTGCACATACAGGTATGAAATTACTGCACCGTGTGGTCTATTACTCTCACAGATGTTACTGATTGTTTAGCAGTCTGATGGATGTTAGGATGAATGCGTTTTTGTTGTGGTTAGTATTGGGAATCATTTCACGTGTGAGGTGGAAGTGCAAACCGTTATATCCACAGCGCCTTCATGGTCAGACTGTGAACAAAAAGTTTTTCTTGAGCACAGAAACATGATCTGAGGGGTAGATCTCTCACTACATACTTTCTTCTAATTTATGTTCAACATGCAACCAGTGTCAACACTTACCCGACCAAAAACATCTACTGACCTAAAATGTTTAATTATCTTCAAACCACTAATCCTATCAATGTGTTGATATAATTCAGATAAAATTCAGTTGCTCAGCTTTTCATCATCATCAGATGTGACCCATTTGGACGTTCAGAGGCTCCGTAGTGAACGCGGAAACACCGTCATCTTCCGCAACATTGATTCACCAGTAAAACCCATGCAGTTCGACAAATGACAGTAGTTGTAGACACTTGTTTTTATATTCAGTTAATGATGAATTTTGCTGTAACGGTCACTTTTTCTTCAGTTTTAATACAGCTTTTATGAACATTTTCATGATCAGTGAAATAAATATAGGAAAATACCAGATTGTTCCTGAAAATGCCCAATACAGAGGATACTATTAAAATAAATGATGATAAATAATTTAGGAAAAGTTAAAAGTAGAGAAAAATTAATTTGAAAATCACCAAAAAAAAACAGTTCTGGGTCTTTAATATAATGGGTCTAAAAGATCCTCTCTTTGACAAATTAAAACAATTATCTATTTCGCAACTCTTCAGGTTACTACTATGTTCCTTTTTGGCCAGTTTGCAGGGTTTTAAACAGAGCTGAGCTGTGCTGTCCCACAAAGTGTCTATTTCTTTAATTTCTCACTCCTTAAAAAAACAGTGCATCATTCCTCATGTGCTTCAATTAACCAAACTAACTGAGTCTGTTGTGGCCTCTGTTATATTGTTTCATTTCACATTTTAAAGGAGTTCTGTGTAGTAGTGATAGTCCACATGCTCAACAGCAAAGGGAACACACTTAGGACTAACGAAACCACCAACGAAA
>JAPQRP010000018.1:10621892-10637034 GCA_037367295.1 Apogon hyalosoma
ATAATTCATGTTTAAATTTGTATTTCTGAACTAATAATGACAGTTTTCGATCGTGTGCAAAGGCCATTGTGCAGTGTACAGTGAAAGTTTTTCTTTTTTTTCTCAGAAAGTCAAAGCTGGACTCCTTGTGAATTGCACATTTAAGAAAAGGCTGATATTTTCCTAAATAATTCTTGACACCATACATGTTCACAGGAGTTTTGTGAGAAAAGCTGCACAAAGGGAACTGTGGATGCTTTGTTTCTACACAGACATTTCTACAATAAAAGGCCTTCACACAGTTGTTAGTTAAAACACAGACATTCACTGTCACATATTCACTAAAATAAAACAAACCAACAAATCATGGGGGAAATGTAAAGCTTGATTAAACATCAGGACATGTCACAGGCTGAATTCTCAGAGTCTGTGGGCCTTTTTTTTTTTTTTTTTTTTTTTTTTTTTTGGTTGGTTGGTATTTTTGCCTTTTCACCCATTCTCTTGAAAACACTTCCTCCTCTGTTCTCAGAATTGTGAAAATAGTTGGTATAATTTTGGGCATAAAGCAGTGCTAATGTAGATGTTTTACAAAGGATATGTGTTGAATGTGGATGATGAGGGTATGTGATTTTTATATTTATTAATTTATTTTTTTTATTTCAAAAGATTTGTGTTGAAAATACAAAAACTCTACATCTACATCTCTACATTAAACTTGAGGCTTAAAATGTATGTTCATAGTTTCAAAAGTAAGAATATATAAGTAAGAATATGAAAAGGCACTTTCTGGGTTTTGCACTAAAAATGTGTAGTTAAAAAAGAAGCGTGTTCATAGGCTCAGTTTCAGTTGCATGTCTTTAAGTCTCCTTGACTTAATGACTTTAAAACATCCCAGTTATTTGGTACATGCAGTAAATAAGAAAGCAGAAACATTTTCAGTTGAGTTACTATTGTTAAATGTGTTTGTTGACCCTCTGCAGAGAATATCTATGCTTTTAAGGCTACTGCTATGTAATACAGGCCTGTTACTTACCACTAAAAATAAATACCTTCACTTTACTGCAGGATGATTCTTTGACAGTTAAATAACTTTTGGCTTCTTAGACTACAATGACAAAAGGGAAAAAATGAGGAAGAAATTCCAGATAACAGGAAATAGTTTTTTGTTGAAACTCAAAACAGTTTAGTGACTTGATCAGTTGAGGAGTCAGACATCCAAGCAGTAATGATGGCTGAGACTAGTTGGATTAAAATGCCCTCATTTTTGTTCCTGCTGTTCCAGTTTGCAGGTAAAGATACATTTAATACATCAAGTGAATTAAAAATACAACTTTTCTTTTTAAAATACTGATTTTACAGGTCTCAGTTTAATGACCACTACCATTTAACCTTTTGCAAGTATTAGGGTTAGATTTTACCTTTAAAGACCCAGAAGTATTTTGTGGTGACTTCTATAATTATCATAATATTATCCTCCTCTCATTATTCTGTGAAAATTGAAGATTTTCTTAAATTGAATTCACTGATAATGTAGATGTACATATAAGCTCAGAGTAACTTCAAAGGTTATGATATCAAAACAGAGAATTGGAGCAGCAAAATATATGGTTAACTGAATGTGAAGACAAACCTCTAAAGCCATTGCTATTTGTCAAATTACATGGGTTTTACTGGTGAAACAGAGCTGCAGAAGGTGATGATGTTTCCCAGCCACTGAACACCCAAATCAGTCATATGTGATGTCGCTGAAGAGCTGAGGAACTGTGTTTTACCTGAATTAACTGAATGTATTGATAGGATTAATGGTTCAAAATGTATTTAACATTTTAGACCAGTAGGTGCTTTAAGTTACTGGCGGTCCAATATGTCTGTAATTTTATTTGACAGGGAGCATCTTCTAGTTTCTCTCTTCAACATGTAACTCAAATGCAATCTGAACTACAGAAGTTTAAATATGGATCAAATATAACTCCAAACCTAACTTTAAAATGGGTCACCATAAAGTTATCTTAACCCATAAAGACCCAAACATCCACTAGCGACAAAAAATATCTACTGATCTGAACTGTTTAATACCTGTTGATCCATTAATCCTGTCAACACATGTAAATAATTGATGTAAAACACAGTTTGTCATCTTTTCACGGTCATCAGATATGACCCATTTGGATGATCAGAGGCTCCGTAGTGAACATGGAAACACCATCATTTTCTACAACATTGATTCACCTGTAAAACCTGTGGAGTTGGATCAATGACAGTGGATGGAGATGTTTATTTTTACATTCAGTTTCTGAAATCTTCACCGATAAAGTCACTTTTTCTTCAGTTTTCTCTGTTTTAATATAATAAAGTTTGAATTTATTGGATTTTATGAGCATCTAAATTAAGTATAGGAAATTAAAAATAGGAAAATACATAATTTACAGTGAAATTGTTTGAATACAAATATAATAAATAGTGATAAATCACTTAAGAAAGGTTACAAAAATTCATTTGGGAACTGCCTCAAAATTAGCACTGGGTCTTTAAGGATTAAACGGGCTGCCAACAAATAATAATAGAATATTTTCTGGTCACGTTCTTATGCTTCATATTCCACTCTCATCTTTTCAGCAGCAGTGGCTGGACAGTATTCCTTCCCCAATGTCTTAAGTGGAGATGATGCCACATTGTTTTGTGAGAATGTAAACCTCAGTGAGTCTGAATGTGGAAGGACTAACTGGTCATTCATTCATTTTGGACTCAAAGTGAATCTGGTTGAATATGGCCGTGTTCAGGAAAATACTAAAGTTCATTCAGACAGACTGAGACTTACATCAAACTGCTCTCTGGTTATAAAGGACGTCACAGCTGAAGATGTTGGATTCTACCAATGTCAGCAGCACAAATATGAAAAAGAAGAGGTCAGCACTTGGATTTCTCTGTCAGTCGTTAACAGTGAGTATTTATCTCATTATTTTTTTTAACTGTGAAGCATTATCTTGTTGGAATAAAACACTAAACATGTCTTTGTGTATGCGTTTTTCCTAGTGTACAAAGAAGAATACAATGAGAAGATGACACTGTTCTGCTCTGTGTTTTCACCTGGCTGGTGTACACATACACTGACATGGCTGTATGAAGATAAAGCTGTGGATGAAAACAGCAAAGACACACACATGCCACAGCATCGCTGCCTTGCTACTGTCACAGTTAATAAATCAAAGGGCACTGACTTATTTAAGTGTCAAGTGAGAGATAATTTCAACACAACAGTTCACATGTTTCCCTTGAGCCCTCCATCCACAGGTGAGAGTAAAATGAGCTGCTTAAAGTCACCTTAGACTGATGTGAATGATTGTAAAATGATGTACATTCAGTTTCATTTATTGGTGGGTGTTTGCATTCTTTTATTTGCAAATCTCAAACAAAGAATGTTGATTATTTTGCCTGCGTAAAGAAGCAATGACAGTAACAAAAATAGAATAACTAGAAAATGCAGACAAAGCTATAGTTCTACCTCTTTCCTTCTGTACTTTTAGTTTCATTCAGATAAACAAAAAAGTCCCACATGCAATATTTCGACACATTCACCATGGCGTCGTTTATGTCACACAATGTTTGTGCAATGTAACAGTGGATGTCACAAGGCTTTTTTTTTCCCCTTTTTTTTTTTTTTAAATCAATAGTTATGTAAAAGAAAATTTTGCAAGATCTTATACTGATGTGTAAACCCACCGTGCAAAGTCTTTTTTATGATTTTCTTTGTCATGATCACTCAAGTGTAAGAAAAAACATTGCATAACATCCCAGAATATTTCACATGATGAGTAATTTCTGTGTAATAAATGCATCCAATTTAATGTATGTAAACTATATGCAAGCATAAGCTGAAATACGCCAACACAGCAGTGCCTGAACTCTTTGAAACTTACTTTTCTTTTTTATAATTTTGTTTGTTTTGTCTCTCCAGCATATTTTTTAATGACATTTTCCTCTTCTGTTGTCATGTCTTCTCCTTTTAAGATGTCTATCCAGATTGGTTAAGGGTATCTATAGTGTCAGTGGGTTTAACAGCACTCATATTAAGTGTTGTAGGAGTCAATCTGTGGACAAAATTTAAAGGTGAGAGAAATTATAGATAAAATAAATTTGGATAATCCCTATTTCCTCTGTTGAAAGTAACTTCTTTGTTGTTTTAGGAAAGAAAACTCAGACGGATAACAATGCTGTAAGTCCAAAAGTTAATATTTATCTAAAAGTGAATATTTTGTGGTTTTTTGTTTTTTTTTTCAATGTTTTACACTATGTTTAACAGGACTGATGGTATTTTTTAGATTCCTATGGTGCATATCAGGGAAGATGAACATACCAGTGTGAAGTATGAAAATGACAGAGAAACCTTTGCTGCTATCAGCCACTTATGATCAGCAGCTTCCACAAGAACAGCCACTAACCAGAGAAAAATCCACATGATCTAACAGCTTATTGGCATAGTTTGCTTGTTAACATCTTTAGTGTTTGTGTTGTATTATTACAGTCCTTTTAAGCAACATGAACACTTTAAACCTTTCAATGAACTGAATCAATGACTGCATCACCCTAGTTGAAACTGATCTATATAAATAGCCATTTTAAGTGCTTGGCCTTTGTTAATTATAATCTGGGTATATTGGCAAAAATATTCATATTTTAGTAATAAACAGACTAAATTTCAGAGTAAAAATGTAATGACTTGTAACTTTAAATGTGAAGGTATTGTTGTTATACATTAAACTCTTAAAGAATGAACTGTAAAGCTTAGAGAAAGTAACATGTTACTTCCATCACTTCTGGTGCAGCAATCGGTCTTAGAATGCATACATATGAAATTGTCCATAGACTGACATATTTGCAGCATTAAGTCTTTTTCCTGTGAAGATAATGGTGATCCGGTGACCTATTACATCAGTTAAAGAGTTTGTTGGTTAAATGCTTTTACTGTGAAATTCAAGTGAGATATTTGCTGTTAGAGAAAGTCAGGACTCATTTGGACCACTTCTTTTTACAAATATTTCTGCAGTGTGAACAATTTTTTGCCTTGGGAATATTTGTGTCCACAAGGGGGTGCTGTTAGCTAGTATTTGTAACAAAATGAAAATACAGAGTAAGTGACAAGTTAAAGGAAAAACTGCATTAATGAGTGGGGAAACATTACGAATGCAGATGTTTCTACACAAGTACAGATTTCAGAGACTTGCAGAATTAGCTGCTTAGCCAACACTATACTCTTAGTGTTTTTGGTTTTTTTTTCTATAATATTTTCCTCCTATGATTCATAGTTTAATTTTGTGCAGATATTTATCACATTATCATGGCTTACTTTTACTCAATTTTGTCAAGTCACATTTCAATTCACTGGGTTGGACTTTTAGATTTATGCACTCAGGTCACCTAGTCAAGCCCAGAGCCCAGACTGAACATGGAGATGCAGCATTTAGCTGTTATCCTGCAAAGAACTAGAACAGATTTGATCCTAAACTTAAAAAAAAAACACAAAAACAAAACACTTTATTTTTATGTGTCTATCAGTGAGTTCTGTATCTTACAGTCTTTTCTTTGTGCTATGTAAGCCTGGATTACTGCATATTCTTTCAAATCTTTTAATATAGATTTTGTGAACTTACTTTACTCTAATATTGTTTTATGTAACCTGTAATCTATGAATTATATATTGTTTAATAATCTTGTCTGTTATTTATGTAAAGCACATTTAATTGCCTTTGTGCATGAAATGTGCTATGTAATTAAACTTACCTTGCTTTTGCTGTGATGGATGCAGCTGTTGTAGGTTACATCAAGTATTAAAAGTTGTACAGTTAATTTGTGTCAACTGTTTATGTGTAAATTTATTGAACGCAAGATTTATTGCCCTGTGTAAAGAAATAGATATTTTTGAAAGTTTGATATTATAAGTGGAAATTAATTATTAGAATGTTTTTTGTATTACGCTGGCCTTTTCTGACGAAGAACCATTGCTAACACCTGAAAATGTCCAAAATCAACAGTTTCAACCAGGTGCAGAAAAAGCCCAATTGTTGCAGATATATCACTTGTTGACGCCTTGGTCCATTAAAATCTACCAATCAGAGAGCGGAATTGGTTCCAAATAAGGTAAAACGGACATCTAGGAACGCCCCTCTTTGTTGGCTCGACCAATCGAATGATACCAAACGCTAGCGTCTACTGGGGATACAAGCAACAGAAAGGCAGCTCCACACTCCGCAGCCAGTGGGACCGTTTTATTTCCTTTTAACCATGTGAGGGACTGAAAAAACATTTGTTATCGCCATGAACTTGTATTTTTTGTGGAGAATGTTGATAGTGAGGCGCCCTGACAGCTGCTAACGAGGAATAATGCCCAGAGGAGGTCATTTTTTCGGACTGGTGTAGCGGTGGGAGGCAACGGCCCCCGAAGATACAAGAGCAGTCATTTAGCTAGCAGAGCGGCCGCACTTCCGGAGGAAACTGTCAGAATAAAAACCTGATGTAAAGTTTTAAAGAAGGTATTCAAACGAGTGAACTCAAAACTATGTTAATGCTTTCATTTAACGATAAGTGTTTTAAGCAGCAATGATTTGTTCCAGTTTGTTCATCATAAACGCAAGATTGACAAATGTCTTGCTTTTATTTTGAAGTGTAGCGTGTAGCGTATCCGGGACTCATTTAACTTGACCACCACAAGAAGGGGTGAAGTTACAAAGCCTTGAACCAAAACAAGACTTCACAGCCTGTGGTGGACAACGAAGCCTTGTTATGAATGGGACCTACCTCGTCTCACTGTGTGTTTCACGAGTCCGATGCCTTCTAAACCGGACGGCCCGTCGTTGTTCTGAAGTCGGAGTCCCGGTGGATAATACGGTACGGCTGATTTAATAACGCTTGACAGATTTCAGCGGATGCACCTAGAAAGAAATTTACATAAAAGCTATATCTGGGGTGTGATACTCGCAAGTGTTATTTAGCAATTGCATTATAATTTGAATAGTCCATACGATGTCAGTGTAAGTCAAATTTTCTTTTATCACTAAACTACAACCAGTTGTTGTATAGACACATTATTATTCCCTTGTGTCTAGTATCTGTGGGCTTTTAATATCCATTTATTTGTAGCATTTACGAAAAAAAAAATGTTAATGTCATGATGTTTGATAGGACATCATGCATTGTGTCCAGCAATAATTTTCCCACAGCTATCTAAATAGTGGGTTATAGTGATATTCAATTACTAAAATACTGCACTGAAGAATATGACAGTGTTTGCTTCTTCTGCTCCACTGCCTTTAAAGTTGAAATGCTGTACTTGTCCCTCCTCATTTACTCCATACCTGTACTGTTACCCAGCTACCAAATAATATATACAAAATAAAATTGGTTCTAAATTGTTGGATTGCAATGCTTACATGTATTTTATTAGTGATAAAACAGGATCATTGTATATTCAGTACATGCATACATACTTTTGACGTTACATTTTGCTCATAGTTTTTATGTTCTTTAACTTGAGTAACATATTTAATTAAGGAGTTTAATCTGCGATGGAGTATTTCTAAGATGTAGTGTTTCTACTTCTGAATCACTTCGTCATCCACCTCTGAGCAAGTCTTGACAGACTGTGGTTACATTAGGGATAATTTACTTTGCCTCTGTGTATGTATTCGTTGTCATGTTATAAGTTTCACATTCTGCTCCATCGTTCCATTTCCAAAATAGGAGAGGCACAGATTTTCATAAGTATACCCTCTCAACAGGAAACAGGGTGGCATGGTAAACAGTATTGTGCGTTTATGGAAATATGCCTGGGAAGTGAACCTTGAAGAACAAACTTTACCATGTACTATAGATCTATTTTAAAGTGTCACAGCATTTTTACTGCTAAGTCAGCCTCAAATGTTTGGTTGGAGTGGTTGATACTCTGTTTTTTCTACCCCACCAGGTTTTCCCTTAAAAATCAGCATGTACTGTTCAGCATTGTCGAACAAAAAACCACTCTCGTAGCTGGAGGAGGATTGCATCCCCCTAAATTTTCCTCCTCTTTGTGGCCTTCCTGGGATCAATGACCGGCCCCAACTCTCCAAGTCGGACTGGCACCTCCCCGGCCAAGCTGAGCAGGCACGGTCGGTCCAAAAGCACCAGCTCACATTGCCTCCTCCGCTGTAGCACCCAAGAGGAGTCGTCGGCTTCTCCTGCTAACAACAGCTCCAGGTCCCCAGGGGAGGAAGAGGAAAAAGATGGAGGGGTTCTATTCTATGTTAACCGGACTGGGTTCCCTATCGAGAGTGTCACCTGGGAGAGGATGTGGTCCCATGTGGCTGCTGTGCACCCTGAGGGCCAAGAAATGGTGGATAGGATACGGAACGCTGCATACCTGCCTAAGGTAAGCCAAGCAGCTGAAAGATTACTTTAACACAGATCAAGAACAGTAATTTCAACTGGATGTGGAAGATGACAGCAGCATTCGGTTTAATGCTCATTCATGTCAGTGCATCAGCGTTGGTCAGCTCTTGATTGAGAGTCCTGTGTGGAGGTTCCTTGTGGTTTCTGGTCTATGAAGTGTAAAGGTGTCTGCATTCATAGGGTGTTGAAACAGGGCTGTGTTTCTCTGCTTTGACCAGACAAGATGGATGAGTAGCAGAGCTCAGGTTTCTAGTTGTAGGCTGCCTAGGAGCAGGCACTCGCCATATGACAGGATTGCTTTCTGTTGGCTTTGAAGCCCTGCTCACACCTGGCATTAACATGTGGCTTGAGTGATCCAATCACAAGTGGACAGCTCTAAGTACATTACTTCACACCTGGCATTAGAATGCGTCTCCGGTGACCACAAGGGATAGGATCTCACTTCACTGCTTTGCATACAAATACACTGTTGCATCATTTCTGTTTGCAAAAATTAAATGTGTATTTTTGTTTGTTTTTAGCATTAGATTGATCGAATAGCCAATTAAATGACATTTAGTTCAACATTGGCTGCATTGGTGCTTATTTTATTTATAGGTACAGTTAAGTTTTTGACCACAACCAGTAATGTGGAAAAGTGTTTGGGTCAGTGTTCTGTATCGCAGAAGCTTTACAAAAACTTGCTCTGCAACACTAGCATATTTGCTTGATGAATAACTCAAAGATACAGTGATACAAGGCTGGAAGGATACATGCTTTCAAATGGCTGTTGTCAAAAAAATTACAGATCAGCAATTTGTGAAATACTCAGGCCAGCCTGTCTGGCACCAACACCCATACCACATTCAAAGTAATTTAAATCACCCTAATCACAAATTCTTTCTGATTCAGATGTTCACTCTGAACTTCAGCAGATCAACTTGACTGTGTGTACATACCTAAAGGCATTGAGTTGCTGCCATATGTTTAGCATACTAGATATTTACGTTGTTGCACAGTTGAACAGATATACCTAAAAAGGTCCCTGGTCAATGTACTTTTGTAATGAGACCTAAATGATTATGGTATGTTCCATGGAGTTAGAGTCAGTGCATCTGTGAAAAGCATAGTGACAGTCCTAGGAGATCTAGGTGTATGTGTATTCACAGTTTAGGTGTAATGTCAACTTGTTTTCACACTCGGGAAAACTTTTTTTTACACACACAGGGATGCACATTACCATGACAACAAGTGTGCTATATTTGGGCGCCATACCTGTCGTAATGCAGTGTTTGTATTTGTCACAGTATGTGCGACTCACTGTGGCTTCTCATGAACACCTTCGCATCTTAACCATGGGTTAGAGACACCAGTATTGAGTTTATTTATTTTTGGTTTGTGTGGAATACAAATGTGGGATGAATAGAATTAAACTGAGGAATTGTATCCAACTATTTAAGAAGCCCAAACTCAGATGGTTTGAAAGAAACAGACTTACAGTGTAAATGTGATTAAATCTCCCATTAAAATAAATCTACACATTGTCCAAGGCTTTGCCAAGAAGTAAACAGATGTGGGTTAGTTTTCTAAATCTAGTTCAGTGTTTGATATGATGGTTATCTTTAACTTAGTTTTACACCCTTAACAAAAACTACAATCAAAAGAACCTTTTTGGCTTTGTATTGGACAGGGAGGGAACAAATTGAAATGAACACCACAAACGCCAGCTATCAGTCACAGGCAAGACTGTAAACAAATCAATAGCGGCAGTAAAAGTGAAGATAATGATGGTTTTGAAATGAATATGTGGCTTTAGTACAGAACAAGAGAAGGTAGTGAGAGAAAAAAAAGATGGCTGTGTTTTGGGATGGAGGGGGTTGGTGGCAGAAGGAGGCGCATATCGTTGATCTGTTACCTCAGAGGCCTCTCAGTCCAGATTCTCCTCATAGTTTTCTCATCTGTGATTTGGATGAATGCTTGTTGTGTTTCAAGCTGTAGAGTAGAGAATGTGGTTGTTGTTGTTTAGCTCTACTAATTGGCCATGTGGTCATTAGTGACCCCTTTGGCAGACACTGTCCAAATCCCATACTGCAACTCTGGATCGAAGGATAGTAGCAAAACATGTGCGCACAAACAAACACAAAAGATTTTATTTCAGAAAGACATATTTCATCTGTCAGGAAATAGTCTTAGATTTAAAATGATAACAAGAAATGGGACAATACTGTGTGCAGTGCTGTAGGCTATACATGCACCTGTTGGTTTATGTTGCAGTATTGTTAATATGCAACCTGATGCTGGTTATTGTGTGCCTGTGTTTATGTTCAAAAGCGGGTAGTTACCACAGATACCGTTGCTGTAACACTGACCCAAATGGATTAACTGAGGCATGTTAATAATAATGTTATTGTTATAATTTGCTATATGTTTGAGGTTTTTGTTCAGCTCTGTGTAGTATTCAGTGACCAAACTCCATGTTGCCTCTCTTCTTGCCCCTGTTAATGGAACAGAGGCTTGGCACAGTACCCAAATAATCCCTACAATACAATCTGGGTAGTGGATAATCTCTGGATACCAACTGGACTGCCCAAAGTACTAAAACTGGCAACAACCTGTCAGAACAAAGCTCTTTGTCAAAGCTCTGTGACCGAAAAAAAAAATCAACTTTTAATGAATGTTATTACTTTTTAAACTGTGTTATTATAACTTATAAAGAGAAGAATTTCAAACATGCAGCCGCTGGGAGTCATACCTTTGCTTAATCACTTGTTACTCGCCTGTCACACAGAGAGAGAAGGAGGGACAGCATTCCTTGAGCACCCCCCAAAGATATCTTGCCAGCATGAAATTCAATCATCTCCCTCCCTCAGTCCATCTTCTTTAGCGGTTTCCATTTTAATGCACACGAAGTTCAAGTGTTTAAAGCATTCGTGAGGTCAATGGTGTCACATCATCTCTGTTATTAACATGATACTTTGGTCATATGATGATTCATTGCACATTTTGTTAAATAGTTTAGAAGTATTTTTAATGTGAATGACTACTCTGTTGTACTTCATAGTTCAGATAGTTAACAGGCATGATAACAGTAGAAGAGGCTCAGATTGACATCTCATTTCATCTCATCTACTTAATGAACACTAATACTGGAAAATAATTTCAGTAAATTGCAGTTAAACCAAATGGCAGATAAAAGCTTTGTTTAGGCTTTCCCCAGATGTTATTGGTTTATGGTGTGGAGTAAAATATATACAAAATATGTGACCTCTTGATGAACACTGGTTTTGTAAGTCATATTTGATGTCATGTATTCTTTCATTTCATATCTTTTTCAGCTTCCATAAATGAAAGCTTTCTTTATAATATCTTGAAAAACTAAATAACAAGCGAGCTAAAATTGTCAATTCATTTAACTCTGTAAAATAGAACTGTAAACATTTAAGCACTCACAAACCTAAATTAAAACTAAACTGAAACCAGTCAATCAAACAAAAAGAATAAAGAATATCAACATTCAGAAACTATAATGACTGGTCTATAGCTAAAAACACCTTATTTGGGCTTCTGATGCCATCTTTCTGTTTGGAGGGAGAGGGAAAAAGAGAGAGTGAGTCTGACCTTGGCATGAAGGGGGAGGAGTAGGAGGACATCTTTACATAGAAGCAGGGACAGAAGAAAACAGGAAGGGGCATAGATACGTATTAATTACTGGGCTAAACTGAGACTACACATTGATGCTCTTTTACCGTCTGTGTTCTGGAGAGAACATACAATCCTGTTGGCTGACGCAGTGTTCGTGTAGGTGATATAATGTGCTGAATGCGTCTGTGCACATACGTTTACAATATATATAGTGAGATGGAATTTCATTGTGGTAAGGTTTTTTTGCAGTGAATGTGATGGCAGCTTGAAATGACTTTTCTCTGTAGCAGAGCGAACGTTAAAAGTGAGAGATCATCCTTTATTTCACTCTGACCCAGCAGAAAGCAGCTTTAGTGTGTGTATATGCATGTGTTTGTGTATGTGTGTGCACACCAGTGGATGCAGCCAGTGTATTACGCCTAGTGAGGATTTCACTACATGGGAGATTATGAGGCAGTAAAACCTGCTATTTACTGGTCTTGGCTGGATGGTAGACTGGTGTAAAGGCTGAATGCCTGTGGTTTGATACTGAAGGATGGACCAGTTGGTCAGACATTAGCTGCAGTTACATGGAAAATATTTCTTGATTCTCATTGTGATTCCGATTCCATGTTTCAGTATTGGTTCCTCAACTAAACATATTTCAGCACAATTTCCAATTTAACCCATAAAGACCCAGTGTTACTTTTGTGTCAGGCCCAAAATAATTGGTTCTCTATATTTAACTTTTGATTTATCACAATTTATTATGACATAATCCTCTGTATTTTGTCTTTTTTTCAGTGAATGTCAGGTATTTTCCTGTATTTACATCACTGATCATGTAGATGTTCATAAAAGCTCAGATTAAAGTTGAGGCTTATTATATCAAAAACAGAGAAAACTGAAGAAAGTGACTTTTTCAGCAAAATATATCATTAACTGAACACAAATTAAGTGTCTCATTCATTGTCATTGATCCAACTCCATGGGTTTTACTGGTGAATCGATGTTGTAGAAGATGACAGTGTTTCCATGGTAACTACGGAGCCTCTAAACGTCCAAATGGGTCCTATCTGATGACCATGAAAAGATGACAAACTGCATTTTACACCAATTATTTCGACGTATTAATAGGTTTAGTGGCTGAGAAGTTATTAAATATTTGAGATCAGTAGATGATTTAGGTTGCCAGTGGCTGTTTGGATATTTATGGGTTAAACAAAAGAAATGTAAAATATGCATTACAGGACAAATCTTTATTTTTATGGTTCAACTGCTATGCATTCCATACACTCAGAAAACATATTTACCATGACTTGAAGTTGGCTGACATATCAATAAAAAATCTATTCAAAACTTGAAGGTGTGCTACATGTATGGATGCTGAGGAGATTTGATATTCCAGATGAGGCAGGGTTTTTTTTTTTTTTTTTCTTCAACTTTAAAACTGAAGGAAGTCAGAAAATTCAATTCATTCAGTAGAGGATGGACCTGCATTATTTTCTCGGGCCAATATTAACATTTCCTCTGTTCTTTTAAATTGCAGTCTCACCAGCAACACACTAATGCAATCTGAAAAACGGGGAGATTATTTTAATGTTGGCAGAATTTTATCAGGCACAATTAAATTTTTATTCCACCATCATAACCATCACCTGATGTTATCCCAACACGAGATAAATGCAAGCAGAAAGAATCTATTTAGCCTATTCCAACCCCAGCGGGGAAATAATCGGATAATGTGTTTATGGTTATTGGGTGCTAATATTTTCCTAGTGTACGCAGATTATCAAAGATTTTCTCAAACGGTTTGAAATTCCTTCTGTCTGGGCCAGTCGTCTGTTATTGAGGTGGATAACTGTGGAATTTGTTTTGGTCGTATTTGGGTCCCAACAGAAATGCAGCCTGTTACTGAGTGACATGTTGGTTATCCTGTTTTCAGTTGGTAGTTTGCTTTACTGTATTAATGAGCAATTGAAAAACCTCAGAGATGAAGACTGACCAGATTTTCATTGAAATACGGTTGCACCTTCATCACATTTTGACTATTACTTGATGATTCCTCTGTTTCTGTATATAAGCAGTAAAGCTAATACTCTATAAAACTATTATGTTTTTAAGTGTGAAAACTGACTGGTGGGTATTTAGGTAAGGCAGTGTTTAATGTTGTGGTGTTCTCTGCCTCACTGCTCTACTGCCTGTCAGAGTTCACCCACCATGTTGTCCTGTTGTCTTCCTCTTCACCTCTCTTCTCTTGCTGTAAATAAATGGTGAAGGAAAAGCCCACAGGAAATGATGACGATGGTGTTATGGTTCACCCTTCCTACACACACACACACACAGAGCCTGTGTTCCTGTGTGTCAGAGGAAGTGTGTTTGTCTTGTGGTCTGACTCACAGCACTGGTCCTTTCATGAACCCACAGCTGTGCCCTCTGTTTCTTCTCTGAAATAGGTCCGGTTGAGGTGAAACTGTTGCAAAAACACCATTGTGGTATAGTGGTCTAAAATGGTACACATGTAACCCCATTCAGCGCTGATATGTCAACCACTTCTCTGTCACTCTAGTTGATGTGGCTTATGTTTCTCTTTTTCAATAGCAGAAGTAGAAAATAGTGTAGAAGTGTTGAAGGATCTAAAAATGGATTTATCTACACACAGACAAGTAACAATACACTCTCACAGTGATTTAGATTGACCATTTAACCTATTGTCTTTGGACGGTGGGAGGAAGCTCACCAGCACTGGAATCAAATGTAAGACCTTGTTACTGTACTTAAAAATGTAAGTAAATGTCAAATAACTAATTTCTCTAATCTCTTTCCCATCAAAGTCAGTGCACCCGGTGGAGAATTGTGATATTTTAAAATGAGAGAACAGAGCTCTATTCTTCTCCTGTTTTGTAAATGGTGTTTAGAAAACAATTCACCTTTTTGTTTGTTTTGCAGTTTATTAAACTGATTATAATTTTTATGTTCTTAGGATGATAACTGAGGCACTGAATATACTGAAATAGAAAAAATGCAGTTAGTCTGTCTCTCATTTCTCTTGCTTAGCTGCACAAATGAAAGCCAGCATCTTAAAGAACTGAATAGTAAATGCAGTGTGTGTGTGTGTATATATATGTATTTGTGTGTATGTATG
>JAPQRP010000018.1:10640250-10658983 GCA_037367295.1 Apogon hyalosoma
AATGTCTTAATGCCCCCCCCCCCACCACTGCCACCCTTTCTAGCTCCTGCTGAACAGTGTTGCCTGGCAACAAGCCTACTTCCAAGTTTAACCCCCCCTTTCATACACACGCTAGCAGGGTATCATCAGGCAGAGCTTAAATTTCAAAGCAGCAGTCTGTACTTTATCCAGCAGCTTCAGCATCTACAGAACAGAAAACCTG
This sequence comes from Apogon hyalosoma, assembly GCA_037367295.1. Lineage (NCBI taxonomy): Eukaryota > Metazoa > Chordata > Actinopteri > Kurtiformes > Apogonidae > Apogon > Apogon hyalosoma. The sequence goes on from JAPQRP010000018.1 coordinate 10,640,453, forward strand.
TAGTTTTTCTGTGCTGTAGATTTAGTCACCTAGAGCTTAAAAAGATGAATAATTAGTAGTATTAGTATTCTTCACAGGGGCTTGGCTGCACATTTGCATCCAAAAAACTAAGAGCACCCCATCCCACTCACACACCCAAATGAAAAAAATAGCCAAAAAAAGTAATTTCACTCAATTAGTATATTTTGCTGTAAATTACAGTTCCACGAGTTTCATTATGTGTTATACTGTTTAACCAGAACATGGGAGAGAAAGCTGAAGTGAAGATAAGGTCACTTGAGTTTTTAACAGCTCACTGTGTTACTGACAGTGTGATAAAAGCTTCACAACAAGTGTTAATCTGTCTAAAACCAAAGACGTCAACCTCAAACATCTTGGATTCAGGCCAAAATATCTGTATCTCTACTTAGAGACTGTGGTGAGCATGCTTGTAGCTCTTCAGCTGTCAGTGAAGTGGAGTTAACAGCTAATCTTGGTCAGAGCATCAGCTCTCCCTCTGATAACCTTAAAGCTGAAACCTCATTGAGGACAGGACAGGCTTTGACCAATTTCAGCTATCAGACAAGTCACGTCACGTTTGTTTATATAGCTGGTGTAAATGAAGAACAAATAGGGATTTTTTTTTCTCTCTTCATTTTACAATGTTCCGTGTTTGTAATGAAAACAAGAGAAGCCGATGTGTGGAGAATGCTGTCTGCGGCGTGTAGAAAAGACTGCTTTTAGTCATAATATGTTGATATGCAGCCACTGTGGCTAGACATCTGTTGAAGTAGGCTCCTTGTTCTGTAGTCACTGGTTTCATCTTCTTGATCCCTGGTATTTTGACAGCTCTAGCAGCTGCCTGTTTGTGGCTGCCTGGATACAAACTCACTCTGTGTACACATGTTAAATTTCAGGTTCTTCTTAGACAAAACAGATAATTGGGTTTTAAGATGTACCAGACATCCTGATCTCAGTTTTTAAATTTCTAGATGAAATTATTGGCAAAATAAAACCATTTCACTCAAGCCAAATACATCAGTGACAGTCAGTCACTTGTGAAATGTAATCTCTTTGCGGTGCATACTGTTTGGTATAATAGCTACTTGAGGTTTCTCTTCGTGTTGAGTGATGGTCCAGTTTCACATGAGCTAGTTTCAAAGTGGCTTTTTTCCCCATCGCTGTCAGGGTGACAGCTGACAGTGACTTTAATTGAGACTGGCTTTACCCTGCAGATGAAAGAAGGCACAAGGGACATAAAGTTGCAGGAGCTCAAAAGAGAAACAAAATAAAAGGGGAAGACAAGAAGTGGATGAAGGAGAGAAGAAAGGATGAGGAAGTCTGTTTGTATGATGGACGTGCCGTCAATGACACCTTGATATCAGCTGAGGACAGTGTTTGTGTAGTGTCACCTGTCACGTGGCTTTGAGGTCATCCACACCAGGGATGAAAGGAAATCAGGCCCCAGTGAGAATTGAACTCATGACCCCTGGCTTACAATATACCAGCCTGACCGGTTAACCCTTTCTCCAGGGGTCAGCATTACTACCTGGCTCTAAATTGAGGCCCGTGGAATTGATAAAGCAGCAGAATTGGGTTTTTTACCCTCCCTTCCCCCCCCCAAAAAAAAAAAAGGGGAGGCAAGGGGTATTGTTTTTGGTTTGGTTTGGTTGTTTGTTTGTTTAACACTCTAGCAGCAAAACTATTGGTTGAATTCATACCAAATTGGGTGTATAGATTGCCAGTGACCCAGAATAGATCTGATTACATTTTGGGAAGAGCAGGTCAAAGTTAAAAATTTTGTATGAAGTTTTAAAAATCTTTTTCTTCTTCCATTTACTTATAATGGGCGAAATTTCATGAAACGTCAATTTTGTTTCGGTGTACTTCAAATTTGGCAAATATATAGAGGCAGTTGATATGCTGACATCAGCACACACATAGGCATGATGACATCAGCTGGATTGATGCCAAGATAAGCTACAATACATGTAAAGGGCGAGGTTTGTTGTCTCTGAAACCACTTATTCTTCACTTAATTTCAGTTAATACTGAAATCCAGATGGTTTATTTATTTAAAAAGTATGTGTGAGGATGAATTCCAAGGAGAAGCTGACAGACAATGTGGCTGTTGTTGTACCTTTTCCTTCAGCGTCTATCCTGTGGGTCTGTCTGGCTTCAGTCTGTCTTTTGCCGCTGGTTCTTTTCCTTTTCTGTTAGCAGTGATGTGAACTCTCTCCAGGATATTCATGGTTTATCTTGGGTCATTGTCTGGGTGGGTCAAACATCACTGGACTGCTGTCAAGAAGAATAAACCTCCTCAGCTGTTGAATCTGTTTTGTCTCAGTACAACCACATAAAACTTTCCAGAAGAGAATACATTTGGAAGAGAATAAATTTCACTCAGTGGAAAGAAAATGTAATCTCAAGTAAAACTCATTAACTTGCAAACAAATTGGTGTTTTTTTTTCCTTGTAATGGGTCTTTTTGTTCACGTTGCTTCTTTCTCACTGATTATACTTTGTTCCTCATTATCTGTTTTGCAGCCAGTAGTTTACACAAGCACAAATATAACCTATTAGAAGTTTTCCTGCTGAGATGCCTTCCTTCATTGAACACCTCTTATTCTGTACACAGCAGCTCAAGGTACAGTATATATTAGTAATACCTTATTGTTCAACAAAAACATATTCCAAACATAGCAATAAAGTGACACAATGAACGGACTGCATTAATGCAAACAGCTCTTAAATCTTATGGGATGTTTAATATGCAGGAAGCTTAGAGGTTGAAAAGCATACTGCATGACCAGAGGTATGTAGAGCATTAGGAAAATACATGATTGTTGGCTGTCTTGCTCCAGAAACATGAGCGTCAGTCTGCTTTTGTAACAACTTCCACATTTTTGGCTTCATGTTTTCCACCACTTTTCAGACAAAACCTTTCTTTATAGATCTGGATTTGCTACAGGTGATGTCATTGCAATATTGCATTAAAGTTTTCCATTATCTGAACTCAAGTCAAGAGCCTAAACTATCATATCTGATATTCAAAACAAACAGAAGTACATGCCCAGTTAGACAGTGAGCATCTTACAGAAGTCCTTTTAGGGCTATTTTCACTAGAAATCATTTCTGGACTGTCTCGGAAGGAATTCACATGACTCTTGTTGAAAAGACTGTGCATAAAGAGGATTTTTATGCCTTTCTAGTGTTCTCTTATCTTGAATCTTGCTGCTTTGAGGGAGAGAGATGGCAAACCTAAAAATCTATTGGATTAACCTAGCATTGAATCTGTATTTCTTACTTTCTACAGTGTTCAGTCCGACAGAAGCTGAAGGGAGTGTTAAGTGTGTCTGTGAAGTCAGCTGAGTATGTCTGCTTTAAAAATATAATTCTTCACTTCATTTAAAAAAAAAAAAAATTGGTGCTAAAACAAGTAACCTTCTATGTCGACTGACGTTGCAGTGTGTGATGCTGTTAGCAGTGTCACATGTCCTCCATCACAGGAAATCTGTTTAATGAAGCATTTATTAGACAGGAGCAGGAGGATGGGCTGTGTGTCTGTGGATGTGGTGTACAGATTTCATGTTTCTGTTACTGAAAACAAACACTATTTTGCTAATAATAAAATAATGGGTATACTCTGAGAAGGGCCCTTAATATCATGTTACAAATCACACTCTTTACAAAAATGTTTTGCTTTTTTCCCCCTACTTTTTATTAGTTTTATGCCATTATCGAACAAGAAAAATAGGTACAGAGCCATATTAAAGAAAAAAGAAAACACATATTTTGCTCTTTTGATGTTCCTTCTGCATGATAGGAATGGAGGCAAAAAAACTAGCATGAAAGTTATCACAAAGATGGCAAAGGGTGAATGTGATTTTGGACATATCTCACACAGTAAATGATAGAAATGGGCGATGAGGCCAAAATCCATCTATGAGGGGTTTAACGTTTGATCAGTTCCTTAGTTTATTGTGTATGAAAGTTTCAAATGAAAAATAACTTAATTCCCAGTAACACACAAGATAAAAACAAAGGACTTAATATAATAAAACAAACATTCTTTGAAAATGAGTGTTTGACATTAGAAAAATCAACCTCCGTGTCAAAATGTCCAACTTTAATACAAATGTGTATTTCTGGTCATTACTTGTGCTGCATTTGGCCTTTTCCTTTGGAACTAAAATGAGACTAAGACCTCTGTGCAGGTAGTGTTAGTGTCTTGTTCATGAGCACTTCAGCAGCTGAATTATAAAACAAGAAGTAAGAGTTGTCATGAGCCTTCTCCTTTTCAGATTAGTGTTCGCTTTAATGCTGCAGGCGTCTCTGCAATATGGACACGCTCCCTGCTTTGTGTGTGTGATCAGTGGTCTAGTTGTGTAGATGGCTCTTTGAATATTTCATGTGGTGGCATCCAGGCTGCTGAGGTGATGGATTGTTGCTCCGGCCAATGAGGGGCCTCTGTGGACAGAACAGAGCAGATGGTTGGCTGCAGGTCAGCAGGAGACAGTCCAGATCTGTGTGTGTGTGGTTGCACAGATTGCTACAGTTGGACCAGTGTCCGTGTTGAACTCTGAAGCTGTGCAGTCCACAGCACGGGAACAGACGGTCTATATATAGATATCATTCAGTTTGTGTAGAGTCTCTGATTATTTATTCTTCATCTAAAACTTAAGTTCATGTTGCCAGTGCAGTTTTATCAGATTTTATTAAACAAGCAAAAGTTTGCATCATGCAAAACAATGTCTTTCGAATCCAGGAGACTTTCTCTGTAGATTAATAGATTTCATTAATCAAGTGTTTCATGGGTTCTTAAAGTTACTTTTGTGCATTAACTTCAGTCTTCATTTTAAATGTTTGTAGCTATATCAAAAATAATACTAAAAAGGAATCAGTAAATATTATTGCAAACTATGTAGCTCTAGTCAGGATTTATCTGGTCACAGTAACTGCAAAATTAGAAAAACATAATATCACTATAAAAAGCCTATTGCATGATATTTTTTCTGTATTTACATTAACAGCAGCGCCAAATTAAGGCTTCCATTTTTCTGAAATTTTTGTCTGATACTGTAGTAAAACTGCACAATAGTCTGTATGTGTGTGTGTGTCTTTCTTTCCTTTGGGCTACAAGGCTCCTTGCCATATTTGCTAGCACCCGTCTTGGGAAGTATCCGACAGATGTATTGGTCGCTCTATATGATGTCATTTTTAATGTGTTGAAATAGTTGTGTACTAGGTTTTTGGTTTACTGAGAAAAAGATGATGTAGTACAAGGAGGTAGAGAAGGAAATTTCGAAAGGTCAGAGGTCAGCACTCAGTCTTGTGTTTCATCATCCTCAGGCTTCTGGTTGGACCAGACGTTTGTACTACTCCATCTTTGTGCCTCTGGTTTTGTGTGTTAAAACAACAGTGACTGAACAGATTCAGTTGCACAGTCACACATACCGGCGGTCACAGAGTTTTTGTTTACCCTGTGGCATTTTCATAGTATCAGCCTCCGGAGAGTCAGACTGAATCTAATTTCACATGACTGGAACTGCTGAGAGGCTCTAACAAAAAACACTTCTACTTTCATTCTTTGGTGTACAGTCAAATGTTGATTCCTGCTAGAATTACAGGTGGCTTTACTTTTGCAAAACTTACTTTTTTGTTTAAAGCTAAAAAATTAAGTAAATCCAACATGAGAAAATACAAAAAAAAAAAATCCTTCCTTAACTCCACCGTGTTGACCAGCTACCTGACCAACGGCCTGACATCTCTGGAGCGTTTCCCCATCAGCTTTAAGACCCAGTTTTCAGGCCACTGCTTCCACCACGTTGTACTGGGCGTCTACTGTAACGGCCGCTACGGTTCTCTGGGCATGAGCCGCCGCCAGGACTTAATGGACAAACCACTAACTCACCGCACACTGGGAGAACTCGTGGCCGAGTTTGAAAGCTCCTACAAAAGATACCAGCACACTCTGAAGAAAGTGAGAAGATGGAGGACAGTACAGTCATGTGTCAGTAGAAGTGATTCACATATGTGTCTGAAAAGTATCCTCTGGTCCTTTCAGGTGAAGATCGGACTGTACGTGCCTCATGACCCCCATGTCTTCCAGCCAATTGAGTGGAAGCATTTGGTGCTGAATGCTGCCCGACTGGGTGCTCAGGAGATGAGGAAGGAGCTTGAGAAACATGGCCGTGACATGAGAATGAAGGTACTCCATATTGTTAAGTATCGGTTAATAAAACATCATATGACCATAGTGTTTATTAGAAGACAACAACAGTACCTGGTTTTCCAAACACACTAATATTTCATTAGTACCAGTCCAGGTGACTCATGTAGTCACCTCCACACTACAAAAATGTAAGTCTTACAAAGATAATTTTCACTTGTTCTATTGGCAGATTTTTTTTTTTGCTTAATTCAAGATTTTTTATTTTTTTTAATTCAAGCAAAAAAAAAAAAAAAATCTGCCAATGAAACAAGTGACAGTTATCTTGGTAAGATTTCTTGAAATAAGATTTTCCAGATCTATTGTCTAAAAATAAGTTCTTTATATCTCACTGAAAAGTTACTCTAGGTGATTATGTCTTATTTTAAGTGTGATGAGATGGGATGAGAAAAACACACTTGGTAAGATTTAGATTTTTTCCAGTGTATAGAAAAGAATATTCAGCCGAGTTGAGAAGAGGGATGATAACCTTGATGGTCCATTCATTGGAGATTGTTGGTACCTAATAATCATGTAAATTCTTCATCTTAGTGATTCTGACTGGGTTTTTTTTGTTCTTTTTTGTGCCAAGTGACATGAGTTCTGGGGCTGGTGCCACATTTTTGTTTGAGACTTATAGGTTTTAAGGATTGTTGAATGACTCTACATCTCTTAGGTAAAAATGGTTCAAAAAACAAAGTATTGAACAAATCAAAAAATGTTTGAAATGAATGAAAATGATTGGGGTAAAATGTACATATCAAATTGTTTTGAGTTGTGTTCTGATTAGATTATTGTAGGTGTCTAAATGCACTTCCTGGCAAATCAATTTCTTAAGGGCCCATATAAACAGCTGAAGAGATTCTTTAAGAACTTATGCCGTAACTTGTGAGCATAGAAAAATACAACATAATGATCATAAAATGAGTCAGATGTAGTGTATATTTAAGGTCAGAATGCAATACAAACATGTGCTTTCACAGGTGAATAAACCTTGGCCCTAAAAATAACAAATTGTTTTAGAAAATCAGGTCTAGAAGGTGAAATGACCCTTCTAAAAAGTCAGTGTGTGAAGTCAAAACACACAAAGTCAACACAGCTGCTGTTTATGGTCTCATGAATTACATTTGCTCCAAAGTGAATCAGGAAACAAAACGTTATTTAAACTGCTGGAATGAATTAGACTTGTTTATCCAAACTTCCTTCCAGTTTGATCTGGATATTGTAGTTTGACCTGTGCTCACGTTTCATGTCTGACTAGACTTCAAGTAAAAGTTTTTAACATCAGGTTGTGTTTTTCATCCAAACACGGCATTGGAATCGGTATCCTCAACAGGGGAGATGCCTCTGTTTTTCCATGAGAGCAGAGATGGATGGGGCTTCCTCTGAGCTGAACATGGAATAGAAACTGTCAGGAATTATTTAGGGCATGATGGAAAAGGAAGGAATGTGCGAGTGAGTGTTTGTCTGCGTGTGTGTGTGTAATCGAGAGAGAAAAGTGGGTTGTTTGAGGTTGAATGTTTTATGAACTCCCCTGGTTTTACTTAAGATTTTCTACTGGTTTTTGAAAAATAGTTGTCTCATTTTGGCATGTGTTACAGCCTATGACATTCCACTACATTTGTGTGTGTGGCTGGTTGTGTGATGCTGGTGTTGGATAGAGATATATGGACAGCACTGCGTGTCAGCGAGATATGTAGGTCAGCGAGTTTGCAGCTGTCACACACACACACACACACGTACCTTCATGCTCACATACATGCACATGCACACAGTCAGACTCCGGTCAGCTGTGGTGTGGTTTGTGAGACTTGGGTATAATCTCCACTGTCCTCCAGAGAATGCGAATTTATTATAAATAGATGTTGGAGCGTGCATGTATGCATGTGCACTTTTAGACCACGATACTTAAGACTTTGGAAAGTGAAACAATTTCCCATCCTCACATTTACAAAGGGTCATTTGAGGGATAAGAACTAGTTTTTGATTGTAGGTAAAGGGCAGCATGGAGAAGCAGATATAAAGATTGGAAAATGGAAATACTTGACTCGTGTTGAAGCACTAAGCTGTAGATGGTGTTTTGGAGGAATGAACTGCATTTTGTTGTTTACATTTCTTATTTGCATTGCAGTTTGCAGTGTTAAATGTTTTGACTTTAATTGAACTTGTCCTTCCCTATTGTTATTGTGCCCCATTTGACAAACCACACCCCTTTTCTTTTGTCTGGCGCTAACGTTTTTACTCATTGTGGTTCCTAACAAAGCGAAGTGACCCAAAAGCATTGAAGTGGCAGTCATGAGAAGAGTTGTTGTTGTTGTAAAGTGGTCACAGCCAAGTTAATGTCGCAGAGCTTTGTAGTTCATCTATAGAACATAATGTGCTGCGCTCTTTTCATCCCCCTCAGCCAAATATAGTGTAAGATTCTGTTGAGTTAATGCCCTATAATTTAGATTGAATTGTCTTTGTGTAAAACTTATTACATATTTATATTTGAAAGTCCTCAGATATTATAACTGCACAAGGCCATTTGACCTTGAAAAAGTAGGTCAAGGTCACCTATTTTCAGTAGGCTTCTGCTTCATGCCAAGCTGCATCCACAGTATAAATTTGGTGCAGATATCTCAATGCATTCTTCAGATAATGCGATTATGTCGTTCGATGGACAGACAGATGTCAAAACAATTACAGTACCCTTTTGGCCAGAAGTTGGCCAAGGGGTAAAAACTGTAGCTTCACCACAGGAGGCATAGATAACATCTACCGAATGTGAAAGCTGTTGGTGCGTCTGAGCTTTGCGGTCATCTTCCTGTGAATTCTCCTTCCCTTCTTTCCTTGGCCTTAGGACATTTTCCATCAAGATCAAGAATAAATGGTTAGAGAAAGTACAAAGGAGGTAATATGCATGTGTGTAATGTGAGGTCCATTCTCGCACATCAGTGTCATTATAGAACCTGAGGGATAATAAACCTAACACTGATACTTAAAATTCTTGAAACTTTGATACTCGCCTTAGTGACAGGTTTTTCATTACCAGCTTGAAAAGTGTTAACAAGATAGTTTTATGGAGTAGTTTTAGTTGATATATTTCTACTTATGGTAGCTTTTCTATATTCAGTTCATCTTTTTCCAATGTGAAGTAGTTGATAGTTATAGTTTCCCAACACTGGCTTTAACCATGATGCAGAAAATGACAGGCGTGCATAAATACACAATGAAAGATATCTGTCAGAAACACACGATGACTGTGGCCAGCTGTGGAATAAGAGCTGTTTCCTGTCCAGAAAAAACCTGGCACCCATGATATTCACTCTGCAGTTTCCTTCTCACCATGAGTTCTTAATGATAGCTTCACATCGCTTTTATATACACCCACATACACTCAAGCTGAAGGCATAATATTTCACTTTAAACTGCATTTTCTGCACGATTCCTGTGTCTCGGGTTTTTTTTTTTGGCCACATAGTGAAATTAAAAGGAAAGAGAAAAACACCATCTTGCTCACACACGCATGCAGTCAGATTGTTTTCTTCAAATCCCATTTATCATGGCTGTACTTTCTGCCCTGCAGCTAAAGAGCAGCGGCGGTTTCTGGCATCATGCTGGCATAATTTCCTTACATTGAAGTACCTGAACAAGGTTGTAGACAGAAGACCAGCATGTGTCCATTTATATGGCATTCTAGGAGTTTTCATTCTCCGCTCCTCAGTTCACTGATGATGATCTGACCCAGAATCCTCGTCTGTCCCTGGTCCAAGGTCAAACACTTTCAAAACTAGACCTATAAATATAATTTTCATACTTGTATCACAGATTTCTATATCTTTATGCTTGCTGTGGTAAAAACAAACATCTCAAGATGTCTAGTAACACTTCAGTCATATTTTTTGAGTTTCATAAGTAAGACATTATGGCAGAGTTGTAAAACAAGTAATGACATTAATTTTATATTTAGGTGGCCTTGATATTCTGCATTTTAGTTAGAACTCATTTGTCAGTCAGTCGATAAAGAAAATAGAAATACAACACAAATAGAAAGCTACAAATACAGGCTAAGTTTATTTCTACAGCATTTTTCAGAAGTAGATGCTACAATTTATTTCACTATAAAAGACAAGTTGAGATAAGAGACACAGACATTAAATGCAGGCATCTAGATAAAAAAAACAAAACAAAACATATATATATATATAAAACAAACTAAATCTTAACCAAACATGAATGAAAGAAAAAGGAATCTAATGTCCTCACCATGACATGACTGTTGTGAGACACTATACTGACTGATGTGTTGGTTTTATTGTATTTTTCAGATTCTTAAATCGTCCAGCGCCCAGTCACCAATCAAGGAGCGTAGCCGAGGAAAGTCCTTATCACCACGGCGACGTCAGAGCAGCCCTCAGCGACGCTTCACACATCGTAGAGACAAATCGTAAGTGTTTCCTGTTTCATGGTATTTGCGCCTCAGGAAAGCAGATGATGCGTCACTGTTGTAGCAGCTAATGAGTTGTTGAGTTTAAGAAATACTTCAGACTTACCATCGAGTTTCCCAGTAATTAAACGCACACTTTGCAACTCCTGCCCCAAGGAGTCTCTCATCAAAACAATGAAACACATAGCAGTTAGATGACATGAAGTGTGGGATCATGGGAGTTGTTGTTTCTACCACCACTGCACTAAAAATCTATCTGCTGGATTTCTATTCCCAGTATGTTTAGTGATGTATTTTGGTGTTGTGTTATTTAATTTTAATGAAATGGACACTGAGTAATGTTAGAAACAATATGACAGTGTCGACTGGCAACTAAAGTAAACAGACCTTTAACACTGAATAATTGTACAGATTTCTCTGAAATTTGAGGAGACAGCTGATGATGTAAGCACATAAGTCAGCCAAATATAGTACGTAGCTCAGCAAAACTGTAAAGTTCTTAATGTGGAAATGTTACATATACAGTTTTTATATTAGTATAACCATGACATCCTGTATCTCAGACAGGAAGAAGGACTGTACTGTGCAATAGAGACACATCTTTAAAACACACACACAGCATGATGACAAGGCTGAACGCCAAACAGAACAAGGACTTGTCTACTCGATGATAATGCTGAGCTGTCGGCGAAAAGACACACAAGCTCCTCAGTGTCAGCTGTAGGTTAAGATTAGTGTCTGAGTGACTCTGGTGCTTTTACTGCATTTTTTGTGTGTGTGTGTGAGCTCAACACACAAGCGGTGTTTCCATCAGGATGTCAGAACAATGTATTCTAGAGGGAAAAATTAAGACGCATCAATACACAAATCACTGAATGCCTAAACTCTCTGTGACCTGAAGAAAGAGTGAAACAACCGTCAGCTGTTTTCACTTGAATGGCATAACATGATTAAGCCAGTTATGGCCCAGATCTTATCATAGTAAAAAAAAAAAAAAAAAAATCATAAAAAGATGGTGATAAATATCCCATTATTAGCTCACCCAGTTTAAAGGCCTTTCTAGTTTTGATTGAAAGTTGGACAAATTATTTTTGGTTTTAAACAGTTTGTCAGCATGTCGGACCACTTCAAACATACTGAGGCGGAACATTCAACACAATATAATTTAATGTTTAATGTCAAAACATGCATGAGAAAATTCAGCAAAGCATTGAAACATTGTGTGTCCTCTGACAATGTAAACAAAAAAACCCCAAAACACTGGATAATAATCAAATAACTCATAACCTCTTAGCTTCTATGAAAATTATTGTAATATGATAAAGATATTGCAATAGGATATAAAATTGCTGCAAAATAGTTAACATTTTCTTACCCAACCCTTATGTGAGTCAGTGTCATTAAAAATAATGCTAATAAAACTAAAGGCTCAGTGTATAAAATAGGACGATCCATGTTACAAAGATGGAAGAAAATATCACCTAGGTCAAGTCTACCAAGTAGTAGTAGTAGTAAACAAAACACAAACTATGGCTTCAGGTTTTTTGTTGACACCATAGGTGAAGTTGGGGGGTGCTGATTTCAGTTTCAGAGCTAAATGTCAGTAAATACATCAGTCTCATTTGGAAACATAATTTCTACCCCATTGCAGATCTTCATCTGCAGTGGTGGTGTAACTCCCATAATCTGTTATTTCAGTACATCAGCTGCTTCTAGGTGTTTTATTCTTGTTTTGATTGACAGACCTATCAGCACAAATTAAATTGTGTGATGTGTTGCCCAGCTGACACACTTGAGGAGATTCATGCTGAATTTGACACTAATCATAGAATAAAAACATTTTTTTGCTCTAAAATCCTTTGGAATTACCACAGTGGATAAAATCCCATTTATCTGCTTTTGTTGAACGGGTTAAAACTTTTGAAAGCAACCCTTGAATAAAGTAGGAATGAATTCTTCCAGGGTTAGCAGCTCTTAAAAACATCATGACTCACTCTCCACTTCATTTCCTATGGCAGGGAGGCTTTAACTCGCATATGTAGCCTGTGCGTGTCTGTGTGTGCACGGTCAGCTGTGTGATAGGACGTAACACAATCTGAGCAGGACAACAGCTGCAGCCCGGTCGTACTGCAGAGTCACCACACAAACACACATTTTGCACCAGAATTAGTGGCTCTCTGCCGGTGTTACCATCTGACATGGCATGTTGTTGACCTTTCGGATGAAGAGTATTTTCTACCGGATTTAACGAAGTATTGAGTCACAGTAGAACAGTAATTAAAGTCATAAGAGTCATTTACCATTTGAGCTTAAATAGTAAAGTACCACCACCTTTATTTTGTTACACCAAGGATGTTAATGTTGATTGTAGAGATATGAACTCAATTTATTTACTCCTGTGGTCTGGTGGATTTGTGACCACTAGAAGGAGTAGTGAGTCACAGTATTTCTTCTATGGGGGTTGAGTTTGATTATGAGTCTTATGAAGGTATAAAGTTATTCTGTGATGTTATTATCTTTGCTAAGTTGCTATTTGTTTATCCATGGTTCAGGCTAAACTGTGACAGTTCTGACTTTGTTTGGATGATTCTGAATAGATCTTTAGTGCAGCTACTGGCAAAAACCATATAGAAAATGGAGATGGTTTGCGTTTTTTCTGTGGCTTTCCTGACCAAAAGCAGAGCTAAACTAGCAGAGCTATCATGTAAATTACAAGCTGACACCACACATAATGATTATAAGACAGTGTTATTTAAACCGACTGAGTTTTAGTTTGAAGAAGAAAATTTGACGATGCCATAATTCAAATTTGTGTAAACAATGAGTTTCATTCTGTAAATGCATAGGTTTGTGATGTCCCCCTGCTGTTGAGAGTTTAGAACTTCACTACTACATAAAGCCTTTTAAAGGATGTTAATGTTATCCATTTGAGGTTTACTGTCCTTTTACCGTCGCAGTTAGCGCTGTCTGTGAGGCTGGAGTTGAGAAAAACACTCATGTTTTTAATTGAATTTTTTTGCATTATCGACATGTACAGCACGTACGGCTACGATCAGGACACAGAAGAATAGGATATTGAGACTTTCAAAAGGTAGCACTTAAAAAACTATCGCTGTTATCAGCAGAGCACTTATGCACTTAACATGTTGGTGGTTGACAGCTGACTCCAGTAGAGACACTGTAATAACCTGCTGCTTCAACGCCACAGGTTATTTTAGCAGAATGAGTTAACACACTGCCTGCTACGCTCAAACTAATCCTACACGAAACTTAATTAGATAAAATAAAGAACAGTTTGACATGAGATGTCAAAGTTTTAATATTGCATGCCCTTCAAGTTCTCACTACTGATTTCCTCGGTAACAGAAGTAAATCTAGTTGTATTTGTACACCGTAAAAAATGTGAGCAATAAACGATTGAGCAGAGTAAAAAGAACAACACATTTGAGATGAGAAGAGGGTGAAAACAAAGGAAGTGAAAATGGAGAAAGGTTCAGACCGACTGGAACAAATAACATTTCTCCTTGATGCGTCACTGAGCTTCAAAGCTTTGCTGTGAGATGACTGAAGGAAATGGAGGATAAAGAAAAGAGTGAAAGGAAAACAGGGAGAGAACTGACAGGAGGATCAAGTGTGACGACTACTGGTAGAAACTCCCACTGAGAAATGAGAGCTGGATCTCTTCATTTTCCATCCCACTCTTCATATCTTCTGATTTCCATTTACTCATTCCTTTACACACTGCAAGAAACAAACTGTTTACACTGATTTACAAACTGAAATACTGTTATTTTTCTAGTCTGTCGTATCTAGATGCATGTAGCTGATTTTTATTTTTTTTTGTACTGTGTGGTAAAATAGGACCTGCAACAGACTGGGATAGTATACATATAAACAAACTGTTTTCACTCACCTGGGTGGTGGTGTGTCTCCTTCAGGCTCAGGTCCTCTACCAGAGGCCTAGGAGCCTGATTTTTTTTATCTGCTCCCAGAACTGCGCTCTTCTGGATGGAGATCTCAGATGTTGTTCCTTGTATCTGCTAGAGCAGTCCTGCAGCACCTGGGGTGTTGTCTGGTGTGGTAGACCCCGGCCTCTATTGCTCTTGTGTTCAGGGCCTGTTCTTGTGCAGCCATGAGTAGTACCTCTGTGCTGTCGTTCAGTCCAGCCTTTTCCAGCCACTGGTATGTTTTCTCTGTCACCTCTTCAGTGTGGTACATGCCATTTGGGGGTTTGTCTTTCCATGATAGCCCCTCCTCCTTACCAGGCTTCTGTGGCCTGAGGCACTCACTTAGCGAGACTAATCTCTTGAAATCGCGTGAACTGCTAAGTACAACATAGCACGACTCGCGTAAATATACATGCCACTTTTAACTAGCATGTTATCTGTACACATTATAAGCTTTCCGTGAGTATGTTCACACTGCGTCGAATACCACGCACAGAGTTAGCGTTATGTGAACCAGAGCTCTTAAATTGACACACGATCAAATGGCGTTGAATAATACGCAAAAGGTGGAAAATGAGTAAGTATAGCACGCCAAATACCATAAGAACTGGCATGACATACAACACGATTTCAAGAGATCAGTCTCGCTAAGTGAGTGCCTCAGACCACAGAAGCCTGGTAAAGAAGAGGGGCTATCATGGAAAGACAAGCCCCCAAATGGCATGTACCACACTGAAGAGGTGTGGAAGATACTGGTAGGCAGGGCATACATGGAACAGCAGTATGGACTGGAGGTCCCAGGGGCAGGAGTGGAGACCTCTTTGAAGGTGACCAAACAAGCCAAGATCCTGTAGGACTTCCAGATCCACATCAACAAGACGGTGGTGGTCAGTAAACATCAGAATATATAATCATAGGTGTTTCCAGGGAAGTGGGGGGTTAAGTCTTCTGGTTCAGACAGGGAGTAGAAAGCTACAGAGGGAATTTTAGCGCATCTTCACCTAATTTATGTGACTTCAGTTGTTTGTATTTCACAAACCTAAGCCGCAAATTTTAGTCGCTCATTTGTAGAAATTATGCCACAGTAATTACCCCTTCTACAGCTACATAATAGGATGTTAAGCTTGTACCGTGCCTCTGATCTGGTGGTTTGTGTTTTCTTTTAGGCCGGCCTCAGTGGAGAGGAAACCTCCAGAGCTCAGCACGCTCAATGATGGCTACCAGATCCGCATCTGATCCCCTCACCACCTATCACATCCTACTCACCCCATGGTCATCCTTCACCCTCCACAAGTATTTTTTGGAACAGTCCCTTCAGCTGAGGTGATGTGGTTGGACCTGAACTTAATGAGGTGAAAGGAAACGACAAAGAAAGACAGAAGTCAGTCACAGCTGGGGTTTGGACACAGAATGCCTGTTGGTCTGGTTGTCATACTTCACAGTGAACGTTGTTTACCTGTTAGGTTGTATCAAATGCTTCATCATCACAGCCCTCATTTAGACTCATCTCACTCATGCAGCATTTACTTTCACATGTAGATTATTCAGCCCTACACAGGGACAAGTGGCCACAAGTTACAACAAAAAAACTACATTTAAAGAGAATGATCTGATGGAGTGCATTTTGTAACAACGCAATGTTTTAATTACACGTGGACTTTTCCAAAACCTTCATGAAACAGCAGAGCAGTGCAAATGAGATGGGTAATTAGACCTCTATATTCAGATTCTATTGATTCCAGCAGACGAGATTAGAATAAGGGGGAGCGTTCAATAAAAAAAACGCTGGGAAATCACATGTGCAGAGTCGACAGAAAAAAAAGGAGGATAAAAGAGGAAGAACAGAACAGTAGGGAAGAAGTGAGAGAGTGATACAGAGAAAGGATTGACTGCAGAACATCAGAAGGATCATTAAAGCACTGCAGCAAACCCCCGTCTCCTCACTCTAACTTCGCCTCTGCCTTCTGTCGACACAAGTGAACCTGTTTCCATCCAAACTTCCTGAACATCGGACATAAAGAATGACAGGAATTTAAATGGTGTTTATGAAGCACTTCATGATATTCTGCCCATGAATAGATGAATTTACAACAGATTATAATTGTCTGCTCAAGGTCCACATGTAATACATTTGTTATTTTTTTTCTGGATGGAAACAATGGAAATTCTGTTGAAGGGTCAAAAGACGGTAATGTCCTGTCAGAGAGCGAATTTTAATTGATTACCATTCCAACATTTATTGCAATATAAAGTAGCTCCTTGTTTTGGATAATCCCTCATGGTTCAAGTAAAGCAAAAATGAATTTAAAAGTAAAAATGTGGGTCATTTAGCAACACTAATCTGTCAAATTGTCTCTAAATGTCCCGTCAGAGAGATTTCGAATACCGTGTTTTGACCCTGAAGTATTTCACAGTTCAGTCCCGAACAACAAAGCAACTTCAGCCCAGCCAGGATATTCCAGCTTTAACGCTAGCTATGAACAAGTTGAGCTGACCGCGTACAAACACAGACTAGTCTAATCTACAACTAGAATCCTGAACAAATCTGAGGAATGTAAAAACAGAATAAGTATAAAAGTAACAGATGCTGTAGCCAATGACAGGAAGGAACACACTGAATACGTACGCTCTAGAGCAGCTTAGGTTACCATGGTGATATACCTGGTAAAACACGAACTGCCATCGTGACGCTGAAAACCCAGGGTTAAACCTGGCGTTGTCCGTCTAACCCTGAATCGTGCTTCGCCGTGCAGGACTCCGCTGGAGCCATTCGTCTTCTCAGACAAATGAGGAGCGAGAGCAGATGCTGTTGGATGAGTGAACGCTCAGCAGACAGCTTCAACACTCGTTTAAATGACAAGGCCATGTACCGCTCTGAAGGCAGTCGGTGGGTGTTACAGTCAGTGGGACGGCAGAGTGGGGGTCATGTGAGGCCTCGAACGATGTGTTGATTATCCAGTCTTTAATACTGAGATTCATCATGTTTTAGTCTGGAAAAGGAGTCAAAGAAAGGGCAAATCCACTCCGCTTTGTGTTTGAAAACTAAATCCAAGTTTTACAAGTTGTTGTAAAAAATATATATGTATATCACTTAGTCAGAATATTAATGAAGTTCTCAGAGCAGTTTCACTCATTTCGCTCTGACGTTTCAGTACCAAGTGGCCTATGGGAGTCCGTTCAGTACTGTATGCACTGATTCACGCAAGTGTGTGTGATGTATTCTAAGGATTGTCCAAAAATCTCATCAGAATCTGGTACTTTTTTGGATTCTCCTGTTGGGGCCTTTGACAAATCGCAGCTAAGAAGCTTGAAATCTAATGTCACACATATTCACAGTTCGCTTTGTTACAGGAGTTTAAAACGAACAGACACTGTCACATATCAAAGACAGACAGAGCAGAATCACACCACAAACATCCCAAATGAGAACAAGCCGGTTGTGTTTTTAGTTTTGACTGTAATAAACACAGTCTGTGTCTATGTATGTTTACATGTACTGACATATTTACATCTACAGAATGTACAGTGTGTTTTAAACCTTCTGACTGAAAGCTGTACCAGTCCTGTTACCAAGCAACTTCTGGTGACATTTAAGATTTTACATATCAAAACCATTTTTATTTCAGTATTTAAAGTATTGAAGCTGATAATATCACAGCTCAGTTTTACTCAAAAAGGACTTGTATTGTCTTCATCTGAAGGTTTGAATTGGGGAAAAAATGACTTGTTTTTCACTTGGACAGTAAAGCTGTACCAGGCATTTTACAGATTATTTAACCCTTTTGCCGCCCTCGTCGCATTTCGGCGACGGAGTATGTTGTCTTTTAGATTTCGCTGTTATACTTCATATGACTCAAAATATCTATAATACTCCTTACCACTAGATGGCAGACGTCGCGGTAGTTTGGCCTTGCATTTTCTCTCAGATTACTGTTACACAAGCACCTGAAATGGCCCAAAAAATGT
>JAPQRP010000018.1:10671236-10692245 GCA_037367295.1 Apogon hyalosoma
TATATTTATTTATTTATTTATTTATTTATTTATTTATCTTTTTAAACTGTGGTCCACACTCAAACTGCACCATAAGGATAGATTCCATCTGCCATAAAAACAGAAAAAAAAAAAAATCTGTTTTGAGCTTCTGTCGTGGATAATGCTAAGGAAATAAAACGCAACAGTTCTTATTTTGATGATAAACCAATCCTGTAAATCTCCGTAAATCACACACACTGACCTGCACTTATTCCTGTTAACAGATTACTGTCACAGCAAAACCATATTATCAAGTATCTTTTCATCATATGAGCAGCACGTCAACTTCAAGTGATAATATTCAGGCTTTAAAAAACTCATTAAAAAACAAATCCCTTCAACTTAAAACAAAACCTGCTTATTTATGGGTAAAACCATTTTCAACAATTTGCTGATTCTTTAAACAAGAAAATACTCTTTCAACTTCTCTACAGATATGAAAAACTTATGAATTAAATTCAATGTTAATATTGAATCATAAAAAGTATTTCTTGGCTTTTAGCAGCTACCACAAAAAGCCTAAATACTGAGAAAATTATTATGGAAAAATAGTGATGGTGACGAATTAAGAGTCTGGATTGGAAGGAAAAGAATTACTGTTTTTTATTTTACATTAAAGTTACATATTTTGGGTTTTGCACTTGAAATATCACTAATCTCTTTTAATCTTAAAGTTTTAAATAAAGGACTAGTAATTCTAATGTATTTGTTTAAAAGAAAACCATAAAATCAGACTGTACCGTATTTACTTTTGTTCATGTAAAGTTAATTTTAGTAAATTTACAGGACATGAGGTTGCTCAGTTTTGCGAATCCCTTTGAGTCTCAAACATCTCTCGCTGAACGATACTTTTCCCTGCGTTGCCGTGACGATTAGCACCGAAATCGGAAGCGAGCAAGAAGAGGCAGGTGGTCTGACGAGTGACTCTGATTGGGCAGCCCGTTGACCTCCTCCAGCTCCGGCTGGCCGACCAATGACAGCCTGCCCAGCAGCTGGAGGCCACGCCCACCAGGAAGTGATGACGAAGAAAGATGAGGAGGAGCGGTGAGTTCTTTGAAAGAGGAAAAAAGTAAAAGAAAAATAAACAAAAGACAGAGTTAGAGGTAAAAAGTAAAAACAAAAACACAACTAGTGCACAACAAAACTTAAAAAAGAAAAGAGAGAAGAGTGACTGGATAATTTTTTTTATCTCACCTAAAGTAAATACTCAGCAGATTCTTTATTTTAGTATTTAGATTTTCGGACCATTAAAGTTTAAAAATGCATTTGTAAAAAGTTTTGTAGGTATTAACACAATTTCTACAGCTGAGACATTTGACAAAAGGGAAAAACAATATATTTTAATTTCAATTTTTAAACATTCAGTTC
Source organism: Apogon hyalosoma (assembly GCA_037367295.1). Lineage (NCBI taxonomy): Eukaryota > Metazoa > Chordata > Actinopteri > Kurtiformes > Apogonidae > Apogon > Apogon hyalosoma. The sequence continues at coordinate 10,672,626 of JAPQRP010000018.1, forward strand.
AATGTTTTGTTATAATTGTTAATCTCCAAAGCCTCTCACTAAGGACAAAACTTGCATTTGTCGTTTGTTTCGTATATTTTAATTTGTTACTTTCAATTTTTTTTTTTTTTTTTAAATAAGCGAGGAAACACATTTGTTGCAGAGCTAAAATGTTTCCGTTCTCATGTTTTTTTTTAATTCTTTCTGCAACAGTGACTGGTAATAATATTTAGATAAGATACGGTCCTGGCATCCGAGTGTGTTTTAGTGTGTGTGTTGGTACCGGGTGTATAGAGGATGTAATCCACTGTCACGGCGGTGCGGGAGTGGCATGTGGTGATCTCCGGTCTCCCATCAGGCATCAGTCTGTGCCGGTACGACGACTGCAGTTTCAGACTGTGTTCGATTGTTGCTCTGCAGGAAAACACACACAAAGTCAGTGTGTTGGTCCAGACTGCATCTATGTTCAGAACAGGTCTGAGTACTAAAGAAACCTTAGATTTACTACAATCTATCACCTTCACACTTAATTAGTTTACCTCCATCACACACATTATGCTTTCACTCATGTTTGTCAGCATAAACAAACAAAAAAAATATTTTCATTACATTTGGTGGAAGGATTTAAATTCTGGAGCAAATTCATTAAAAAAAAAACTTTGTGGACCCTAGAATGTTCTCTTTTCATTTTTTTCCCCAAACACTGTGAAATCTGGCATTTGACTGAATCACAGAGTGGGACCTTGGTGGATGTAGGAGCTCTTAAATTGTTTGATTTATTCTGTTGTGCATTTGCGTTCATTTTTGAAAAATCTAATGAACTCCTGTGCCATTACTAAAGGAGAAACGAAGGATTTATTCCACATTAACACATGTGAAATTCATAGAGAATAGATTCATAGATGTGGAAGCTGCAGGAAAACCACCAAACCCATTCATATTATGTGAAAGACTGTTTTGTTTTTTTAAATAGTTATTTCCGATACTTGTTTCATACTATTATAACAAAATCTGAGCCTTTGATAATGATTAGTTCAAAACAATACTGGTGCACTTTACTATAAAAAAAATAAATAAATAAAAAATAAATAAATAAATAAAAATAATAATCAAAAAATAGTTTTATAGGCTTATGCTGCACAAGAGAAAATAAAGCAAATCATTTTGTTTACAATCTGGACTGTAACCCTAAATCTAACCTTAAAGAACCAAAAAGAGTAACACAATGATGATCAGTGTCAATACGAGTGGATGAACTCTGAATGACCCCATCCACAGTTATAAGACATGTATTACCTGTTATAAGAAGCAGGAACTTTATTGGCCAGATCTTCTACTGTCAGATTAGAGATGGCTCCTTCTACTGCAGACAGACAGAATGAGGTTGGACTGAGTATCTGATAATTATATTCATGATATATTTACAAGAAACCTTCAAATTAGTCTTAGTAGAACTTTTTAAATAAGCAGAAGTAAAATAAAAATAACAGCTAAATAACTTTAGAAGGAATAAAATTAACAGACGCGTAAGAAAACGGAAACTCCATGATTGCTTTTACAAATGAAAAAAGTAAATGGGTTTAACACCAATGGAGTTCAGGTACGTCTTCATCAGGACACACCTTTTTTTTGTCGGTCTCAAAATATAAAGCGCTGCTCTCAGCAAATCTAGCTCAGAACCAACTCCACAAATCATTTACTGACGACAATACATAAAATAACCACCACTGATTCAGGATGACATTCATTGTGTACTTAACTCGTTTAATTTAATTAAAATGTATTTTATCTATAGTTTTATTTACTACTTTCTGGTACAGGACTAAATCTTTCAGTTGAGACTCTCTAACAAACAAAACAATACGTAAAACAGTACAATATACAGGGTTCGTACATGTTTTTCAAGGTCAAATTCAAGCACTTTTAAGGGTCATTTTCAAATGTTTCCAGCACATCACCTTATTGCTGGGGTCAAATACATATCCACAAGAATAAATATACTCATGATTATTTTTTCTCACTTTTTATCACAATGATGTACATTATATTATGTTATAAACATCTAAAATTATTTTTAATAATATCAAAAATTTTATAAATTAAAGGAGAACACAAATTTTTATCCAAAAAAAAAAAAAAAGAAAAAAAAGCTACCTGGCATTCTTCAGACACACTCGCACCAAGACAAAGATTAAAAATGTACCTGGAGTCGACCTGAGAACACCCAGTAACTTTCCTTTTTGACTTATTTTTCAAAATAAAGTAGCTTTGGCTTGACCTCTAACCTGGCAGAGTTAATATTAGAAATAAACAGATAAATCACATCACAGTTATAATTGCAAGCACTTGAACTAAAACACTTTTCAGACCTTGAAAACACAACATTGAAAATCAAGCATTTTCAAGGAATTCAAACACCCGTACGAACCCTGCTTACACTTACTAATGTTCTGAGTTAATAGACAGTCTGTGTGTATTTGCAGGGGTAACACAGAAGCACAGTGAGCGTACCTGTGGGACTGGAGGGGTTGGACTCAACAGGTTTACTCTCGTACTGACATTTCTGACTGATTCCTAAACTGCGAGACCAGATCGGAGACGTGAGGAGACGCTGACCTCTGGGACTCGACTCCTGACCAGAAACCTGACAAAAAAAAAAACCAAACAAACAAAAAAACACATAAGAGTCAGCTTCACTTTCACAGACGGAAACATGTATGAGGTGACAAACAGCTGCTAAGTGGTTTAGTTTCCTCTCAAAAGATCAACTTTTCAGTGTAAGAAATAGTGGGAAATACCATCGAATGTGTCGTGACTAAACGGTTTTGTCTGAATAATATCCAGTCAGTACAAAGTGATTATAGAACAGAGAAAAAGCAGGAAATAATCACATTTAAGAGACAACTACAGACATTCACTTAATTCAGATACTTAAATATATTATAAAATATAGTACAAATCATTCTGCAGAGAGATAAAGACAAGTACAAACCACCACAGAGACACATGATGATCACATGGAACATTACAACATGTGTTTTTTCTTCCATCTATATAAGCAAAGAAATGAACTAATTCTGGTGCTTGTCCAATAACAGATAGACAAAGTGACAGAAAAAGTACATGAACCCTTTAAAATATCTGTTTTCTACATGTATTGGTCATGAACAGATGCTTCTTGTGAACAGCAAATTCAAGAGGTTTGTGTGTTTTTTTAGGAGTCAAAGTCTTTCTGTTCATGGCTCAAATCTCATTTCACCGATTAGAATTCCGGTTTGATCCAAGTATCTGTTTTTGGAGTCGTTAGCCTAAGGTTCACTTACATTTTCCAGCAGCACCGACTGTTCATAGGTGCATTCAATAAAGATGTGAAACATTATAACTGTGTGGTATTTAGTCAAACGCATTCTGTTTGTCTCTACTGGTGATTCAGATGCAGATCAGATCACAATTTATGACCAATTCATGCAGAAAACTGGGAAATTTCAAAGGATTCATATATTTTTTTCTTGACGCTAATTAACCACAGACCAGATTTTCTCACATTTTAATAATAATGATCTAAATATTTGTTTTTAATCAGGTATTGGCCAGCATCAGGTCTCACACATTATAAACAATATGTGAAAACATTCATTTATTTACCTGCAAATATTTAAATTAATAAAACTGAGTATAAATTGGGTTGAAATACTATTGAATTCTACTTAAATTGGCAGATTAATGGTTTTTCAGTATTGTCAGCCAAACCCCATATCTAATCCTCCTGAGACCCAGGAAAGGAAAAGCATAATACAACAGGTTTTTTTTTTTTTAGAGTTATTCAATTTTATGGGATGTCCTTTACAGTGGAGTGGTTTTTTTTTTTTTTTTAGTAAAGCTCTTCTTTGTCCCCTACAGAGGACAAAAATGCATTGCTGGGTCTCAAGAGGGTATGTAATAACTGTGGGTGTGACCTTTGACCTTTCAGTGGAAATGACAGCCTAAAACCTGATCATTACTTGTCAGCTGGACATCTGTAGAACACATGACAGAAGCAGGTGTGGACAGGTGTGTCTCAGCTGTTGACTTGTGTTCGGATCTGGGTCCGAGGCTCACCATGCCGATCTGGAGTCCTGTGTAATCCAGGCAGCCTGTGGTCAGGAAGCTGTAGAGCGGACTGCAGGGGGTGGAGTTAAAATCACCACACAGCAAAACTGGACTGGTGGACCCGTCTGGAAGGCGGGCCAGTCGGTTGATCTCGGCCAATAGAATAGCCAGCTGGGCCAGTTTGATGTCCCCACGACGAGGGTTGTACAGGAGGTGAGTGTTGGCGACGCAAATGGAGGCGGAGGGATCTGATTGGCAGGTGGCGTCTTTAGGTTGGAGCAGAAGAACCAGCCCCACGTTGTCCCGGTCCAGGAGGGTGTCACCGGGGCGGAAAAACTCGACAGGATTGGAGGAGACAAGCGAGAGGCGGGATGTTTTGAAGACAATGGCACAACCGTCGGGTTTCCTCCCTGTTCGCTTCTTGTATTCACACTGGTAACCTGACAGACACAGAGGGAATTCACAAATTAATAAAAAAAAAACAAAAAAAACAAAAAACTACTAACGTTTATTTGTCACATGTCAGTTTAGAAATGTTATATCAAAACAAAAACTCAACCTCTGTGTACATTAACCCTTTTAAGAATGCCATTATAACAGAACGCCTAGGTGTCCTCAAGTTTTCTTTGCAATCAAAGTGTCAGAAAATGTATTTTTTTTTACCAATTCTTTTGCACCTTTGTTTTGAGAAAAAATATAACTTTCAATATCTGGCCATTAATCATCATTGTTATAAACAATAAATCCTTAAAACAGTGCATTTTAGTAAAAAAGAAAAAACTGACTTGAAGTTTTAAGTATGTTTATTATCAGAAACAACTGAAAATGTCCATAACAAAACTTTTTGAGATTACAGAAATAACCTTTCAACTATTTTACACCTGCTCAAACATGCTTTTTGATTTTGAACATTCAGTATTCATACTATGGCTTTAGATTTTTTGTCATTTCCAGGCCTTTTTAGCCTGTGTGGAAGTCTTTGAAACAGTTCCTTTCTAATTGCAATAGAGTCCCACATTGCTGCCGTGAAGTGTTACATAGTGTCAGAAAGCTCAGGATCTCAGCTTTCTGATGCCATTTGAATTTTGCAGATAGCGTAAATAGTTCAGGAATTACAGTAATTTGAATGCTGTAAAGTGTTAAATGCAATGCCAGAGAGATTACAAGTATTATTGAACTACAACAAGATCTGTCACTGATTACCTAGAGCCAGTAGAACAGGTTTAATCTGGTTTACAAAGTGGTCCTCCTGGACTTCTTGAAGACACAGAATCTAAAGAAACAAAAACATCCATCAAATCACAGGATAACTTACATTTCAAACCTGAAAGCAGGTGTTTGAGCTTCAAATAAATCTTATTACAACAGGAAACATATCTTATATAACTTTGGACTTTTAACTTTTATATTGAATTTGGCCCTATTTGCCCTGTGCATAAAGGCAAAACTCACCCATACCTAAACAATCATCTATCATACATCTATTTGCATACTGTTCTTCTTCTATTGATAATGTGAACACCACTGGTCAGGGTCATTTGTGTTTAACTCACATCAGCGTTGTACTGCTGGATCTCAGTCAGCAGGTTGGGCAGTCTGAATTCCCAGGGCAGGACACCGGGATTACAGTGTCGATACAGGTACGAGTTGTCCAGCAGCAGATCCTGAGACAAGATGTTGTAAGACATTATGGAGAAGTCAAAGGCTTTGCTGACCCCTGGTGGCTCCACGTCAGCACTGCAGGCAGGAGAGGCCTCCCACCGTCTCTGAAGAGCTGAAGAGGAAAATATGACCAGAAATAATGAATGAATACACAGTCTGACTACATTTACTCCCAAGCATTTATATTTATTCTACTCTGTTTATTTAAAATAGTCATGAACTAAAACCAAGACTTTATTTGTAATTGTATTTAGTTTGTGTTATAAGTCATGAACCACAGATCCGGCAAGAAAAAAAAAAGAAAAAAAAGAAAGAAATTGGACCATTCACGCAATGCAATCTTCTATCATTTATATCATTGAGTAACTCACATATACAGGAATATTTTTCATTGGATCATTGGAACCGTCAACGCTGCAGAATCACATCCAATCAACTGAATTTACCACAGGTGACGCCAGTCAAACTGAAGCACGAGTGGAAACAAGACACACCTGAGCTCCATTTTGAGTGCCATGGCAAATGCTGTGAATACTTAAGTACATGTTTGTTTGCTTTTTTATTTTTATTAAATTTGCAAACATTTCAAACAAACTTTTTTTCACTTGGTCATTATAAAGTACTGTGTGTAGAATTTTAAGTTAAAAAAATAATTTATTTATTTTGGAATAAGGCTGTAATACATGACAACTAAAAAAATAAAAATAAATATGTAGAGCTGTGAATACTTTCCCGATGCACTGTTAACCATCAGGATGATATAAATTCATGCATTATATTTACACAGAAATTAGAAGAAGGTTTTGGCCATATCACACTCCCTTACTGTAAAAGTACAAGATCATTAAAATAAACAGTGAAACTTCCTCAGACCACTGAGCATGAAGCTGTAGTGGAGCAGGTTTATATAGACTTACGTTTCACTTGAAAAGGATCTGCTTTTCTGTCAGGTGGAGATATTCCAGGTGGAGGTGGCTGCCATCCAGTTCCTACCACCTGCCATGCACAAGGAGGAAGACCAGGGAGTTGAGGCTGAGATGGGAGGGCCGTAAACTGACCTCCTCCACTGCCTGTGTCCCTCTGCTTTGCCTCTGGGTTGACCTCAGGCCGTCCCTGTTGGTCTGTGCTCTTGTTTTTGAACCAGGGGTTCGGTCTGGGTCTGTGAGTACAAACTGCATCCTGCTCAGGTTTGGACTTGGGGGTTTGAGTCCTGGACTCTGCAGGTTGAGAACCTTTATGCCAGTGTTGATGATGTAAAGTCCTGCCTTGGTTCTGGGTTTCACTCTGAGTGGATCTGTCTCCAGATTTAGTCCTTTCTACATTTTTATCTCTGCTCCTTTCTCTACTGAAATCTTTCCCAGATCCGTTTTCCCCTTTGTCTCGACTTCTGTCTTTGTGGTGATGGTTTGGTTGATGTCCAAAGTCCCTATGATGGTCTGGGTGATGATGGTACTCCCCTTTTGCACCTCTCTCCCTGCTCGCTGGTGCTCCTCCTCCTTTGTGTCCTTCTGCACTCTTTCTCCGTTTGTGTGGAGGCTCTCTGTCCCTATCAGGCCGCTCCATCATGAGCCCCGCTGAGGTGTAGAATGAACTCCAACTGCCTCCAAATTTACCTGTGTTGGCGTTGGCAGTGTGTACTGTCCTTCCAGAAAAAACCTGTGGAGCTGCTGGGTGGAGAAGTTGAGGAGGCCAGGGAGGAAATCCTCGCCCAGACCACCATGGATGGGGAGCTGGGACAAAATGATGGAGATAGGAGGATGTAGAGGAAGCACCACCGCTCCTGAAGCCGGTGCCGTAAAGAGCTTGACGGCTTCGGGGAAGGAAAGAGGAGCCGAAGGGGCTCAGCTGGCGAAGGAACATGGGGTGACTGAAGAAAAAGAAATACAAGACAAATTAATCTTACTTTAATTTATTCAGTTGTTTCATAATTTGTTTACTTTTGAAAATAAAGAGACTGATTCATCAGTTTACCCGCTACCAACAGGAAACTTTACAGACCACAACATAGATTGTTGATTAGTGTCAAGTTAGATTACAAGTATCTATGTACTTTGATCCAGATTAATTGATTTAGGTGTTTAATATACTGACTTGCTTGTCAAATATGTTTAGCTGTTTTGTTCCTTTCTTTTCCAGTTTGCAATTGTGCCAAAGACAATTTTTCTGCAAAACAAACTCTAAGTACAATCTGTTTGCTTGTTGCTTTTCATTGACAGTGCACTTGTTTCTTCAGTCACTGGTTATCAATGTTTCATTATTTTATTTAAAATGTGCATTTCTCACAAATTACACATACTGACACGTTTTGTTACTGATGCACTTGTTGATGTTACACATACAAGGTATTGTTTCAATATAGACAACTGTTGTTGAAAACTAGATTAAAATGTTGAATTTTCAACAAAACTGAATGATAAATTAATAAACTGAGATTCCATGTTTTGGCCACATCACCCAGCCCTATCTTTAATTGAACATATTAAAAATGTGAGAAAAGAAGTCCAAGAATTCCCTCTCTTTTATATGTCCAGTATTTATTTATTTAACCAGGAAATCCCTTGAGATTAAAATCTTTTTCGACAGAGACCTGGCCAAGACAGCACACCATTACAAAGCTACAAAAATTCTAAAATAAAACACATTAACACAAAAAAAAAAAAGGACAACAGACACATACAACAAAATCCAGCTTAGGAAAAGCATTTGCACTCTCCAGCGACACACACACTTACAGCAAAGTTGGTAAGCATTTACATTTTACCCAACTTTATACTTCACTATATGTCAGAAGCTAATTGTACTTTTCAGTCCTCATTCTCAGAGGTGGGAAATCCCAGCTACATAAAGTAAAACTCTTGCCATGTATTGGTTCCAACCTGTTCACTGAACACAGGTGATTCCACTAAATCTGCCATCTGCCTGGATGAGGAGTTGTGCTCATCAGAATGGGCTGGTTCGGTGAATGGTTGGAACAAATACATGGCAGGACTTTTACTCTATGGAGCTGGGATTTTCCACCTCTGCCGTCTTCAATTAAGTAAAAATCGTCTGATTCACTAGAAAATGCGTTATCACAAAGCTGAAAACTGACTTGTTTTTCTTCGATAAATAAAATCTGACTTTTTAGAGATACGTAGCTGTAACAGGACAGCAACACCATGAACATGTGATCATCTGGTAGAATGTGGTGCATTACTGTACATTTTACTGCATGACAACTTTGACTTTCCATACCTGACGTACATTTTGTTTGTAATCCTCACATATTTCATTTAGCTTAAGTTTTGAATTAACACATTCATCCTACTACTTCGTTTATCGTCATAAACATACAACTTAAAAAAATGACATAAGTAACTCACTATAAAAAGGGATGGTGCCATTAGTGTTGTGAACAAAATGTCAGATTGTCAGTTTGTTGCAGTAAAATACCAGCTGTTAGCATCCTGCTATTTGTAGCTTCGTTAAACAGGAAAACTGTCTCTTTCTCATGTTTTTTTGTTTTGGTTTTTTTTTACACCAGGTAGCTATCATTTAAGTACTCACTTTTGGTTGCGGGTGGAATAAACATCGTTTATGAATCTGACTGGAAGCATTTACATAAATAAAAGAATAAACAACATCGTACACGGTTCCACTATAGCTAAGACAGGTTCAACGTCTCCGTGTAAATACGTAAACAATGACGCATAAAATATGCGCGATGCTACATTTACTGACTGTAAAATGCTCGTGTTTTCCGTTATCTGACACCAACGCTACAAAGTTAACATCCACATGTAAAAGCACCACCTTTAACAATAAAATCATTGATACTCCTCATCTATTTGTAAATTTGTCTTCGTAATTACACAAAGTGCGGTAGCGGTAAGTGCCTGTACTGATGTTTTCTATTTATGTTAACGTTACAAAACATAGTAAAATTACAAAATAAATAGCAAAATGAGCTTTTGTAGTCATATAAAACAATCAATGAAATAAAAAAATACACGGATAGAAACAAGATTAGACAATGTAAAAGCTCAGTTTAGAAGAAAAAGTCAAGATCAAAAGCAAAAAAATACAATTTCCAAATTTCCTAATGCAACGCCAATGTCAATGCTGGGACTTGTAGTTTTAATGTCATAGTGGCAGCCTTTGGATAATATGAGAAGAATCGGTTAAAGGACTACATCGACGGTGGTGCATCACAAATGTGATTCCGCCTGGAAACGTGTTTAATGGCAAGATTTTTTTCATCGACAGCATCCTGAAATGTGACGATTTCTCACAAAATAATAATAGAAAGACCACAGACCAATGAGTCAAGATGAGAGTTAGGGTATTTACGTGGTTTTGTGTCTGTAGAGCAGGTGTGTCGTAAATTAGTTTAGCGAAATTGAAAAGGTCATTGTACTTACGTAAACGCGAACCTCCTGCTGAAGAAACCAACGGTGCCGCACAAACGGGTTTCCAGTGAAAAGAGAGGATGTCAGCTTCTGAAATGACTCATGTTCTGTTGATCCGTAGCGTTAAAGCATGAGGTCCAGCTGTCAGCAGAGGTTTAAAGATCCATTTATGCTGTGTGGACACGATCATCAGACCAGTTTCGACCAGTCTAAGGAACAAGAGGGTCCGCTCCGACCTGCACACCGGACTCTCTCTCCGTGTGTCACTCGACCCACCCCTTCTATCCTCATGGTGTATGGGTTAAAGATGCAGACATGCTGCATCCCATCCATCCATCCATCTTTCAGTCTTTCATCTAATTTTCTAGTAATTTAGGATGTGCATTATGACACTCAAAGATGTCATTTTCTTATTACTGTCCTACAGAGATGAATAACCGGTTACTATTTCATGATTCAACCCTTAAAGACCTAGAAATAGTTTTGTAGTGACTTCCAAATAAGCATTTAATCTTTCCCAAGTGATTCATCACCATTTAATAAAATATTATCCTCTGCTTTTACCTTTTCAAGTGAAAATCTGGCATTTTTCTTCATTGAAATTACTGATCACGTAGATGTTTGTAAAAGCTTAGAGTCAATCCAAAGCTTATCATGTCAAAACGGAGAAAATGGACGAAAAGCTGTCTCTTCAGGAAAATATATCATTGGCTGAAAATAAAAACAAGCGTCGACAACCACTGTTATCAGCAACATTTTAGATCAGTAGATGCTTTTGGTCGCTGGCGGCTGTTAAGGTCTTTGTGGGTCAACTACTGGCTGATTTAGATTTTAATTTTGACTATTACATTTCAGATGATGATAGTTCGTTTTACCCATTCATCCAATTCCAAATAAAAGGAGAGTTCAAGAGTGGCTGAGGGTGATATTTGCCAAATAATCTCCCGACAGCCTCCAAACTATTGTTATTAGATGTTAAAAATTCACCTCTACATAGATAAATTAATGAATTAATAGAGGAAACCATAGTAAATTCATTAGCAGAAAATAAAAAGAATAACAGTTTGAATGAGTTTTTAAAAAAAGTAAATAAAATAAATAAGTGAAATAGTCCTTAGAAAATGTCTTTATTTGCGAGTCAAACAGGTTATCAAAATGGTGCAGTCAGTAATGTTAGTGACAGGAGTTACACAATTAGGAGAAACTTCTGTTGCACAAGAATCCATCATGAAGAAGAGCAGGTTAATTAATGTAAGTTCTGCTGGATTTTAAGACGCAAAAGCAAAGAAGGCTGTTTGACAAGTAAAGGGTCACAAGTGTCAGCTGTGGTTTGACCTCAGATCCCGTCTGAACTGTGGGTCCAAATAAAGCTCTCACTTCCACTTGTGAAACCACTTAAAGCCAGGACGTTTTGCTTCGAAAATAAACCTAAACAACGTGAGAACATCAGTAAGTTTCAAGGAAGTGTCAGTTAGGACAAAGACAAGCACCGAATCATTTCATGTTTGATCAGTGTGTGAAAAATATAGAAAATTTTCAGCATGCACAGCAACTTTTCTGTCTGCATTTCTATTTGTTAAACTATTTCCTCTAGTTTTCACAGTCAGACTCCTCTGGCTTCTTCTGGATATGCGTGTTTGTGTTTCTTGCGAGCCAGATCCCCCCTTTTTCATGCCCTTCTTTGCCTTTTTCTTCAGTGCTATGATGGCAAATAAAAGCTGCATTAGGGAGAGAGTTAATGGGAAATTATGTCCTCCTAAACAGCCTAAAGCAAACAAAACGTCTCATCCCCTCAGTGTATTTCAGAGCTGTAATAACACTGAAATTACTCTGCTCCAGAAAATAACCATAACATTTTACGAGCACAGATAAAACTACCCCAAATGTTAAGAGACAAACCCTCAATTCAGCCAAAACTGGACATTACAATAGTAGATCTTTGTTCTTTTATCATTCAGGCTTTGGTTTTTTTTTTTTGTTTTTTGTTTTTTTTGGTACAAGGTGAACTGTAGTGACACATAAATTATGCAGGAAACTTTGCTCATTAAAATTCAGCTCCTATCTCTTCTGTCATGTTTTATATTTGAGATGATTTTTGGATCTTATTCCATGGAGTGTTACAGTGGTTTATAGGCTTCATTCACACTCTAAGCTTTTGTGCTCAGTTCTGATTTATTGCTCAGATTCGATTATTTTTCTTTCTTGCCGTGTCCACTATTAATGTGAACTGGTCATGGTCCTTAAAAAAAAAAAAAAAAAAAAAAAACACACCAAAAAAAAAAAAAAAAAAGACGTCACGTGTATTTTTTTATGCTGAACTACACAGGGAGGTCAGTGACTGTGTTTACTGTTTAATTTGGAAGTTGATGTGCAGAGAAAGCCAGCGAATTAATGAGCAGATGATAACGAGAATGAGGAGAAAGAGAGCCAGATTTTTAATCAGAGGAACAGAAGTGTCTCGGCAGATATGTGCTGGGTCTAACAGCTCACTGTCCCTCCAGAGTCATGTGTTTCTGATCAAAATCAGCTGATCATTACTAGAACTGAACCTGTACGACTACAAAAAATATGAACAAAAAGTGATATTTACCCCGCCCCCTGAAGGTGGTCCGGTTTGTTTGTTTGTTCACACTCTAGCAGCAAAACTATTGGGTGAATTCATACCAAATTGGGTTTATATATTGCCAGTGATCCAGAATAGATGTCATTACATTTGGGGAAACATAGGTCAAAGTTTCACTTTTTTCTGAATTTCTTTTTAAATTTTACTTATAATGGGTGAAATTTCACATGTCTGTAGCAGCAAAACTCTTAGTTGAATTCATACCAAATTGGGTTTATAGATTGCCAGTGATCCAGAATAGATGTGGTTAAATTTTGGGAAAAGTAAGTCAAACGTGTAATGTTTTATGAATTTTTAAAATCTTTATTCTTCTCCCATTTACTTCTTATGGGCGACATTTCAAATGTCTATAAAAACATCAATTTCGTTTAAATTTACTTGAAACTTGCCACATATATAGAGGCAACTGATATGCGGACATCAGCACACGCACAGACATGATGACATCAGCTGGATCGATGCCAAAAAAAGCTACAATACATGCGAGGGGCGGGGCTTGTTGTGCCTGGAACCACTTGTTAGTATTATACAGACTGATCTTGTGAAATCGCGTTGTAAGTGATGCCAGTTCTTAGGGCATTCGACATGCTGTATGTATGCATTTTCATCCTTTTGCGTGCTATTCAACGCCATTTGATCACGTGTCAATGTATGCCAAGATCTCCTGTCGACATATCCCTAACCGCTAACCCTAACCGCTAAACCTTAACCTAACCCTAACCGTGGTTTTTGACGTGGCATGAACATACACACAGAAAGCTTATAATGTGTACAGATAACGCGCCAATTAAAAGTGGCGCGTTATCTGAATGCAATTCATGATATCACATTAGCATTATAGATAGTTTGGTACCTGTTCAGTTGCTGTAACTGTGAAAAATTCCAGTTATTTCTGACTAAGAATTAGAAATCAAGTGTAATATTAGTTCAGGCCATGTATTCAAACAGCCGATCATCATCATCATCATCGTCTTCGTCATCATCATCAGAGCTTCCCGTTTCATTAAATCCTACTCCGTTTCCCCCGTCTACCCCACGTTCCTGCTCCAGCTGAACCTCTGCCCCTGCTTCTCCCCTTCTAGTGCAACATCTGTCTTAACCACGTCACGCTGCTGTTTTTGATGCCTGCTCTGTTTGTTCGGCTCCCCACGGGGTCTTGCTTCACTTTCCCTGCTGTTTTCTGGGTATTCGCATGGGAGGGGAGGGAAGGTGTGCTCTTCCTGTTAAAGGGTTTCCACGTATGTGAACGGACGTCCCAGAGCAGAGCCGTACCAACAAATACCATTTAGTGAAGTGGTCCAGACTTAAATGGGAGATTTTTTGTACTCAGTTGTTTGTTAAGATGTAATACATGAAACTCTCATACTAACAGATTTTCCTTAACCCTTTAACCCCTGACGTGTCTGTGGTGAACGTTCTAAATGTCTGATTTATTTTAAATGGTCCTAAAATTTCAACCGTTTGCTCAATTGGGAACATTTCAAAATGCGCTGATAGAATAGACCTTGTTCTTTCCACAGACATCTGAGCATGCTCAGTTCACCCCCCGCTGTCTGTGGAATGGGGTCAAAACACAGAGCAGTGACTGAGACCGACTCGCTATTAAACTAGACAGTTTTTTTTTTTTTTTTGCACTGTTTTCCTTGTGGTTTTTTGTTTTTACTGTTGTTTGCCATGTTATAGATTTTTCTTTTTTTTTTTTTTTACTCCGTTTTTACCATGTAACTGCTTTTTGGAGTTCAACCAGGTGTGAAAAAGTAGCTGGACTGAGTTAGAAAAAAAAGAGGCCCAAAACAAAAACTACTGGACCTAAATTCAAATCGTTGTAGTTGTTCATTGCGTTCACAGTTCATGTTCAACATCCTAAATCTCTTACTGATCTACATTCTGAGTGCCTTATTTAATAAAAACCTGTCAAACTTCAATTCCTCTATTTGTCTTTTTCTGTTATTCCACCCTGTTTTGACCCTAAAACACACAGTAAAACAAAACCAGTGAAGAAAACAAACACAAGCACATACTCACAGCAGCTTTAAGACACTGAAACAGACGCAAATTCACAGCAGCTCATTTACCTAGGATAATGTAAAGGGGTTAAAGGGTTAAATGGTGAACAAGTGATTTAGGAGAAATTATAGCATTCAATTTTTATTATTATTATTATTATTATTATTATTGCATATTTTCAGTTTTCTTTCTGTCTTTGTAGGAGTCACGTGAAACTAGTCTCTAAACTAACTTTGACTTTATTTACTTTGAAGCGATTTTAGTTCGAAAACCCTACACTCTTAGCTGATGGTACTGGCGGCGTTCACTGTTCAGACTGTTCTCACTGAAGCTGTTGTGGTGCACGAGTACGAGCCTTTTATACTAAAGAAAACAGATCACATACAAATACAGAAACGTTCCTGCATACTCCCTCTTTTTACATCACTCAAACCAGCCAACAGGAACTTTAAAACCGTTCCCTCCCATGGTCCCTGCCTTTTTCTGGTGTCTAAGTTTCCAGGGGGAGGCTCTATCTGACCAGAATCCAGCTCAATCCACTAGATTCAACCACAGATCTGTTCTCCATGCACATTTGTTTTTATCGCCTGATGAATAAGTTTGTCATAATGTATAAGGAGATTATACTTTTCATGGAGAAAATAACGACTTTTTCCTGATTTCATCGTTCATGCATCACCAACTTCAGGTATAAAAAGTCTTAAAATGAACATTATGAGCCTAAACAGGATCTGTATATGAATAACTTTACCTTTTGATCCATATGTGTAGTTCAGCGCTGTAACCGTGATCAGTATAAATGTATTTCTCTGACGATCTCCATCTTGTTTTGTATTGACTGACTCCTGAAAGTGCACAATTTTGACAAACGTAGATCTAGTGATGTAGGTGTTGCATTTATTCAACACAAAAACTCAGACCTGAAAATGACTTTGGACCAGGTATGATGGAAGTGGTTGAAAAGGTCATATTCCATGAGATTTCTGCTGCTTAACATGTTATAAATAAAACAGATCTATGTCACGTATGAGCGAACGGGTCAGATTTGGGATGTTGAATGTAATGACAGGTCAGATAAACAGGTAAATATGGATCATGCGTGGACATAGACAAAGCTTCTACTGTCGTTTTAATGGATCACCTTGTGGCAAACCAGATTCTGTCCATGCTTCAGCTTATAACACAGCAAACACATAAAAGACCCTTTTCATTGGCTTTGTTCAGGTGAGTCTGGACACAAAAAGACTTGTTCTTATCTAAATCATCATAACAATGACACTTATTGTACCAAATAAACTAAAAACTTGAGTTGTGCTTGGTTTCACTCCCAGATTCTTGAACATCCTTAAAAACAAAGCAATAGATTATTTAACACATATAGTTTTTTTTCTCACCTCAAGCAAAGTTTGTGTCCAACTCAAATCTTTGACAGGTCAGTTTTAAGGTGCACTTGGTTTGACTCTTTCTGACACTTCTGAACAGCCTGAAACATACAAAAAAACATTTCTGATTCTCTTACTGGAGTGATTTTTTTTTATATCCAGTACTGAGCTTTGATCAATCAGACCTGACAAAGATCCATGGTGACTGAAAGCAGTTTCCTTAATAAACAGTGTAGCGCCATCAAACCCCATGTCTTCAACTTTTCTTTTCGGCTACGCTCGTTGCAGCACTTTGGCATGATGTGCTCATGCATCGATACTGTGTCTGAGCCGGAGTCTGTGCTCAGATTTCAAAGTGGTACATAGGTCGGAGGACGGGTCTTTGGAGGTGACAGGTCACAGGGTTAGAGGTCAGGAGAATGGGACTTCCCATCTCTGTGTGTATGCACTCAGTTCACAGGGGCTGATGACCAGCATTCGGGAGGAGTCCATCCCATCCAGAGCCATCTCCGAGTCCAGACAGAACCGAGACACCAGGTGCTCCAGGTGGGTCCCCGACTTCTGCCACCGCTGGAACGGCACATAGACACTAAAGTTAGACTTAATATAATAAAGAAAATAAACAGAAATCCGGAGCAGCCTGGACACTAAGCACATTAACCCATAAAGACCCAGTGCGACTTTTGTGGCAGTTCCCAAATGTATTCTTCCCTTTGTTTAACCCTTCTTGAGTGATTTATCACCATTTTTTGTAATATTAACGTCTGTATTTTCCAAATTCTCAGTGAAAATCAAGTATTTTGTTGCATTGAATTTACTGATCATGTAGATGTTCATAAAAGCTCAGATTAAAGTTGATGGTCATAATATCAGGAACAGAGAAAACTGAAACAAAAGTGACTTTTTCAGTCAAATCTATCCTTAACTGAACATGAACCCAGTGTCTCCATCCTCAGTCATTGATCCAACTCCATGGGTTTTACTGGTGAATCAATGTTGTAGAAGATGACGGTGTTTCCACGGTAACTACGGAAGCTCTGAACGTCCAAATGGGTCATATCTGGTGACCATGAAAAGATGACAAACTGCATTTACACAAATTACTTACATGTATTGATAAGATAAGTGGATAAACAGGTATTAAACAGTTACATCAGTAGATGGGTTTGGTAAACGGTGGATGTTTGAGCCTTTATGGGTTAAGTGTCTGTTTTTGTGGCCACCAGAGGGCGCCCAAGACCAACCGTAATGTCCTGAAAAACAGCTTTAATGGAGCTATATGTAATGCTTTAAAAGTCATCTAAAGTCATATCATTAGATTGTCTAGAATAAAGAGGTCTAGTGTTATGTCAAATATATAGTCGTACAGAGAAATCAAATGTATTTATTCACAAACACAAGCTGACATGTCACTTTGAATATATGTGACCACTAGAGGGAGTAGTGAGTCACTCTGCTGGTCTCCAACAGTGATGAAAAGTAACACCAAGACCAAGTTGAGGATGAGAACCATTAAGAAACAACTACTCTCTACTTACGAACATCTAAAATATCATCTAAAATTATCATTACAGTGCTTAGAAAAAAGAGCTTGGTAGTTCTGCCAAAAGCGCTAATGTAGTGTACTGTACAGATATGAACTGAATATATGCTGAATATAACAGTTCTGTGGATTTATGTGACCACTAGAGGGAGTAGTGAGTCACTCTGCTGGTCTCCCATGGTGACAAAAACACCATGGGGCTTTTGTCCAAAGCATCAGACAGTGACAATATGGAATGAGAACTCTGCTCCACAGTTAAAACAGATGTCAGAATATACAGTAGATATTCTAACACTGGACGTTTTCTGCTATAAATTTGACACAAAGAGCAACGAGACCTAAAATTGATAATGAGTGTTAGATTGATGTAAATGTGTAAATGATCAAGCATTGATAAAAGTCAATAAGTAATTTATAATAAAACCTGAACAAGACATTTTCTGGCCGTGGTCATGAAATGATTATTAGGGCTGTAATGATTTTGCATCTGTACTAACTAGCTGTAGTTCTATCCTCAAATCATGTTTAAGTAACAAAATGTAACTTTTATTCACATTATGTTTAGTAATGTAGATCCTTCAGTACGACTATCGAATGACTCCAGGTTTATCACTTCCATTTAATGACGTGACACTGATGTTTTTCTTACAGTCTCACAAAAGACGTTTAAGTCAAACTTGAGTTGCTTCTGCTGAAAACTGTTGACAAGATGGAGCTGAGTTGGAGAGGAATAAATGGTCCAGATCTTGTCACCATCAGCTCACAGAGGAAGCTGACAACAGAAGTCATCATAATGTCTCTAAAATGATCATTTCAATCAGTATCTTCTATCATTTTTCTACAGAACCACATATTTATCACTGCTTCAGGTGGGAAATACAGTGCGTCTTAATAACTTTAGCACCACAAATAATTTTTCTTTGACAGTGAAAACATAAATGAAAAGAAATGCTGTACAAAAACATAATACTGCTGTACTGTTGCTGATCAATCCGTAAGAAAATCAATAAGGGACAATGTCAATATGAAGAGCCAATCAAAAAAAAATCTCAATTACTATCGTTTTATTTAGTTTTCTGGTGATTCCGACACTGTTTTTGCAGTAAGAGAGGTACTACAGCCGCCGAATAAGCCGTAATTAAAGTAGACGGTATATTATAGCCGCTGCTCGATGGAGTTTATAAATGTCAAACCCTGCAGTGAGCAGAGACACATCTGAAAAGGTTTCCAGTCATGCTCTGCAGGGCAGGTATTACAGTATGACCAAGGTGAAAAATACATAGAAACATGAGTCTGTCAATTTCATGTCACACTCCCCTGCATTCAAAGAAACAGGAGAAGTTTCACAGTGTTTCATCTGAATATACTGGAGAGACGACTGAAAAAAAAAATACAGGATATCCAGGAAAAAACAGCTGAGCGAAAAACTCTAAAAAATATACTTATTAAACAGAAAAAAAAATGATGCGCTTGAACACCTGAAATCTCATTACATCACAGACCAGTTATTAAAGAACATGCATTTTAATCTGCTCATGAATTCAGAGTTTAATTTTATTATATTATATTGTCGCAGTTGTGTGGAAACCTCGTAAGTCCATTTTTGGTCTTTTTTTTTTTGTCATACAACGATTCTGTTAGTCTTCACGTTGGCCTGACGGTTTTAGAAATATTTAACCAAAGAAAAGTGTTGAAAACGCCTTGTGACTACATCTCCTAACTCCATTAATTTTTTAAGAATATACATAATTTTTTTTCCAGTTTTCTGAATAATAACCATTTTGGACATAAGAGGTTTCTGCCTGACAGTGACAATATGCGACGTACAATTGATATGGAGGCACAGAATAACTATTTTCTGTTGAGTTTTTTATTAGACCACCCTTGTTTTCTTCAATTTCTTGTTTATTTTAATGCCTGGTACAACTAAAGGTACATTTGTTTGGA
>JAPQRP010000018.1:10714832-10727523 GCA_037367295.1 Apogon hyalosoma
CACACACACACACACACACTCACACACACACACACACACACACACACACACACACACACACACACACACACACGCACGTACAGACGCACACAGGCTCTCGGTTGTGTTGATGTGTTACGAATAAATAAGAGAATAAAGTTGAACAAAATGAACTAAAGGCAAAAATTGTTGGTCAAGTACACACAAATACACACGACCTTACCCTTTACCTGTCAATCACTACACACAAACCCTATTCCTGACAAATTAGGGCAGAAAAACCAGACCTCGCACACAAACATACCTGCTGTTGTAACTTTATTATGTTTTAACTTAATGACTCTCTCTTTGGTTTCTCATTTACATCTGTTAATGAACACTGACAGGGACACACACATAAATACTCCCACTAGGAGTTGCTAAAGTTAATGAAGTCCATATACTTTTAAGCTTTTCAGTGGGCAAAACAAAAAATCTAATAATTTAACACATCACAAAAAACATGCACAATTATATTCCTTGTGTAAAACTAGTTTATTTTGCCTTTTCAAATGAATCTGACCACACAAAACTGAAAATAAGCATCTTCATTATCACTCTGCACTGAGATTTCTCACAAGTGATAATTATAATACTCTGTATGCTAATGTCGGCTGGCCCTCCCTCTGTGTAAACCATGATAGACACTGGGTTTTATTTCATTTTATTCATGAGGTCCTTAGAGTTTTTTTTTTATCCAGTTAAATTGCTTTGTTTCTCTCTTTTAATGCAGGGCCTTATCAAACATGGTCAATGATTGGATTGCGTTACTGTTTTTACAGAGCTTGGAAAAAACAGATTTATTCACTATACAATCTGGAATAGCATTCTTAGAGCTAAATGTTGCCTCAGTCTTATCCCTAGGGCAATTAACATTTTTAATTTCATCATATTTCACTTCCAGCTGTTTTTGTTTCACTTGATTCATTTGCTTTAAACTTTAATTGCTCCAATTATTCCTATGGTTTTATTATTTTACTAATGTCTATTTTTTTAACAAAGTTTCTTATTTGTGTTTCATAGACTCTAGAATCTTGTTTATTTTTTTTATTTTGCTGGATTGTAAATGAGGTCTCTGATGTAATGTATTTCAAGTTAAAACGGAGGCTGAATGCAAGTGGCCAAAGTGAAGCCAATGTGGAAGTATCAAAGTAAACTGAATGTCCACTAGGGGGCTGGACCCAAAAAAGGGAGTGGTGTTGACATGTTTACAGCCAGATACAAAAGGTACTTTAGGTCTCTGTAGATCATTTTCTCCTCTGTGACAACTGTATGGAGGTGAACATTTATAACTCACTCGTTTAGATGATATTAAGGCCATAAAATTCTACATAATTTAATAGCATTAGCTTGGCTTGGCTTGTGAGTTGGATACTGAGAGATCTTGTTTATTGAATAAAACTTCTACAGGCAGCTCTGCCAGATTCTGTCATGAATTCTACTGGTACTTAACCCTCAGAGACCGTGACCACCTTCTGTGGCTGACTTGTCACTTATTAATCCTGCTCATATGCTTTAAAAAGTAAGGCAAAGTGGAGTTTCTCAGCTTTCCAGGGATATTAAGTGTCTTACTTGGGCCTGCAGAGGTTTTGTAGTGAATATCTTTAAGCATTAGCCTCGATTCATTAACATTTATTTATTTGAGTAAACACATGGCTGTAAGTTGCTTCTGAGGTGTTAGATGTAGATAGATTAAAAAAAAAAAAAAAAAAATCGGCATTCAACTTCCTAAATAAGAAAAAGCAAAAAGCACAGCTGAAACACAACTTTTTTCGCTGCATTATTTTTCTTCAGGTAATTAATTTATTCTCTCATGATGCAAATGCAAAACTTAAAATGAACCAGAATCAGATAATGAGTGACTCCTGATGCTGACTGACCCTAAAGGTAATAAAAATTTAAATGACCTAGTTCACCATGAGCCACACAAGGTGATTTAGGTCTCTGAGGATTAAGTAAAATAACTGATGTAACTTAGCTTCATTAGCTGATGTTAGTGTTAATATATATTGAATCATATGGTCTGTCAGGTAGCCTCCTGATTAGCTCAGGTAAACATTATTTCACATCACTGTTATCAAACAAAGATGTATGTGTTAGCATTTATTAAGTACCTGAAAGTACTTGATGGTCTTTTTTATTACACCTTTAGTGGATTTGGTCAGTGTTTTCAGTAAATTGTAGTTTTATCCCTTGTTCTTCAACTCCCTCCACTTGTTTCTATAAAACACACATAACCATGTCTCTTAAAGCTTCAATTGGACTTCATCAATAGGTGATGTCACAGTGGTGCATTCACTAGCTATATATTGTATGTGGTTGAATGAATGAATGAATGAATGAATGAATAAATAACTTGCATATAAAAAGGTGGAAGCCAATCAAGGTTTGCCTGAATTATTGTTTTTTTTGGTTTTTTTTTTTTTATATTACACTGATCACAAGTCTATGAGCAGTCCTTGTAAGGAGCTGCAGGTTTGACATGAAATAAAAAGAGCAGTGCTTTCACTTGACTGAGCTGACGTCCTGGAAGAGACAGATGAACAATGCCTCACCTGGTTGATGGCGGGGACTCCCTCTGTTCCTATGCAGGGAGCCAGTGTGAGGACAGGCAGCTCCTGGCCTTCGACTCTGCGGGACTCCAGACAGTTCTGCCTTTGTCGGATCACCCCAGACTGAGAGTCTGAGTCATCTGGGACCCTGATGGAGGAACCACAATGCACAAAATATTCAAAACTCTGTTCTGTTTACTTCTGTGCACACATTTTCAGCTGAAAATATGTGAAGTTGTAACATTTTGCTACTTTTAAGTGAAACCAGAGACAGTTTCAACTTGAAGGTAAAGGTGCAGTTTGACCACAAATGTCACCCCCAGGAAGAAAAAAGAAATCACAACCTGCCCTCAACAGAACTGAATATAATAAAAAGTTACATTTGCATTAATCTCTGCAAAATCCTCGTTTGCACGTTGATGTTGGTTTGCAAACAATAGGGTTTCTGTGTGTCCTTAAAAAGGAAAAAAATCTTGGGAAAAAAAAAAACCTTGGGTTGTAAACACGATAATGACAATAATCACTTTGTAAAGTTCATGTCACTTTTATAAAGTTGCATTAAATTCAGTCTCTAAAATATTTCCAGCCATATTCACTTTGAAAAATATATAAAAAGCATGCTATAACAAAATGCTAAAACCATAACTATATACAGTGGTGCAGTCTGGTCATAATTTGTAGGAGCTGGTTGTGCCACAGTGATATAATAAGTTAAATGTATGGAAATAATGTGAAAAACGTGTGTATGTATTGGAGGCTGCTTCACTTTGTGTAAGAAAACACTCAAATTAGAAAATCAAAAAAGGCATTAGGGTCATAAGTTGTGCCATAAAAGGTCTAATTGTCCTGTATTCACATCAGGAACATCAGAATACTTCTCCAACTCCAATAAATAACATCCAGACACACGTGGATCTATGTTAACACTGAAAAGCATGTGAAAAAAACTAAACAGCTAATTTCTAATATCTGATTATCTCTGCCATTACTGCCTTATCCAATACAAAACACTTTGCAAAAAATATGTTTTTCACTTATTTTTCTAAAAGACATTTTACATCACAAAAACTGACATTTTTAAAAACGCTTTCCAAAGTGAATGTTTCGTTACTCTGGTTTGTGCGTATCTGTTTTGACAGAAAATGCAAAGATTGAAAACGATGGTGTCACAGTCCATTTTGCTCATGTCTAATGTGTTATTTGTGTATTGAACCTGCACCTGAGGAATCCGACCAAATTAAATTAATGTCTCATGCAAAGGAAAGTCAATGCTAACGGCTCTGTTAATATAAAACAGAGGTATCCAATCATTTCTACTTTGGTCTCATTAACCATCACTTAATTTGACAGTGATTTATCAGCTTTAAAAAAAAAAAAAAAAAAAGAAACACTGTACCTTTAATAAATCCGCTGATGGCTGCGATTCTCTAAACTCATTACTTCACAAAGTTTCTTTTTGATAAACTTTTGCAGTCTTTCTTGTTAAATTCTCAGCTGTGCTATAAACTCGGGCTTAAGCCCTGTAGCATTAATTCAATCTGCTATCTCGCTCTGTTTTAATAACCCGTTAAAGGTTATTCTGCGTTTTAAGGGTCAGGTCGGTCTTCCCCTGAGAGCAAGCCTGTTAATTCCATTCTGGGGGATTAACACCAGCCTCTAGTGGATAAATGGGCATTTAAGTGTGTCCGAACGTGTGTGTTTTAGTGTGTGTGAAAGAGGGTGCTTGTGTATTTTACAGGTATTTGTATGGGGGAGTTTATGTGTACATCATCTGTATGTAATTGTCACTGCCAAGGATTATACTGTAATGCTTTAGAGTATGTATACATGCATTTGTGTTTGTGTGTGTGTGTGTGTGTGCAGATAGGCCCGTCAGTCTGAAGAGCCAGGGCCCTTGGGAACTCAGCCAATCAGAAGACAGTGAATGAGGCGTTCAGAAAGGCATAAAACAGGCCTGTATATGGGTATGTGTGGCTGAAAGCGGCAGCACACTCAGCATGGTCGTGAATTTTGACAGGTGCTTTAAAACAAAATGCATTGTGGGCAGCCCCATTTGCCGTTGTCTTGTCTTTAAAGATAAGTATAAATATCACATGGCTGCCTCTGTCTTCCAGATAAAAAGGCTGCATATTTCCTTACAGACCTCTGCGTTAACAGTACTGTAAGCTCTCATCCATCATGGTTTTGTAATTAATTCATCAAAGAAACATGATTAGGATTTTGTCTGGAATGCATGATTGTATACACAGTGGTTTTGAAGGCTGTTAACAGAAGATGTTCTGGAGAGGTTAGGAATGGACAGACAACCAAACAGGGAATGAATGGACTGAGGACAGACCGGGGACACGTGACAATGAAGAACAATGAATTCAGCAAATTAGAACGAGGATCAGGACAGAAGACAGCGTCAGATAACCCAGTCATCAGAACAAAATGTGTGCTGTATTTTTCTACAAATCAGGGATACATTTCTCAATGTTTGTGAACTAAAAATATGTTTTGCACCAACATTCGGAGACATAAATGAGTACACCCCAGCATTAGAGGCAGTAAAAACTTTGCACAAACAAAACTGTTACCATTTAGATTTAACCAAGTAAATAGTTCAGATCCTGGCATTGGATAATTACTGCCGTGATTGATTGGTTTCAGTTGCAACAAGTTCTTTGACCTTAAATGATGCAGTGAGTCACTTCTCATTTCTTAAATAACCATCACTTTGATAGAGAGCATAAAGATTGGACAGTGTTTCAATGGGAAAGGTTGCATGGTCTGATGAGCCCAGATTGACCCTGTTCCAGAGTTAGTGAGAAGAGAGGCAGATAAAGTGACTACCTTCCTTACCATCCTTACCAACCTTACTATCATGCCTAGTGCCTACAGTACAAGCATGTGGGGGCAGTGTTATGATCTGGGGTCGGTTCAGTTGATCAGGTCTAGGTTCAGGAATATTATGTGTCCATAAAATGAGGTCAGCTGAACTTGAATATACTGAGGGTCTGAATATCAGTGGATTTTTTTCTTCACTGATATTCCAACATGACAATACCAGGATTCATCAGGATCAAAATGTTAAACAGTGGTTTAGGGAGTATGAAACATTATTTTACACATGGAGAGTCAAGACCCAAACCCTATTGAGAATCTTTAGGGTTTCAGGGAGAAGAATTTACACAGCGGTCCCACTCTCCATCGTCAATACAAGTTCACAGCGGAAAATTAATGCAACTCTGGGCATAAATAAATGCTGTGACATTTATTGCAACTTTGCATAAGCGTTGTGTGTCATAACAGTGAATGTGTCCTGTGATCAAAGCTACAGACATTCCAATAAAATAATGGGTGTCTCTTTTTTTTTTTTTCTGGACATTGTCTTTATTTTTTCTGCTTTTCAGAACTGCCTTGATTCTATTGAACACTCAGTTCACAATAGATGTGCAGATATTTGCTGGGACATTGCTATACATCATGTTTCAAGCCCCACAAGTGTTGGTTTAGGTTTGGCTGAGGCCACTGTTTCAGATAAGTAGAGGTTTGCTTCAACTGATGTTGTGATTCATTCGCCTTCCACCGCAACCATTGCTTTCCTTTTGGATGGCAAAAAAGTATTGGATTATATTGACACTGACAGAAAAATACAATGCAATTATTTTATTCAAGCCAATAAGATGAATCATGAAATTCTTACAAGAGATCTACACCAGAAAAAAAAACAGGCAAAGTCCATGTTTAAGCAAAACAGGAAACTGGGAAAGACAGACAACCAGATCATCAAAAGGAACAGATGATAAGCAGGAGTCCGTGGGAAAGCAGTCAAGGGTCAGACACATACGAAGGTTAATCAATGGTATAGGGAGCTGGAAATTATCAGTGGGAACACACAATCCAGCAAGGAACAAAAGGAAAGTGAATGGTTCATTACTGGGAAACAGGTGAGTGTGGGAGGATGCTGCGATTAGTGGTGGGAAAGCTGCAGAAAATGTGGAAACCTACTGCGGAAGAGACTCTGTGAAATGAAGTGGGCGACAGAGCAGGGTAGAGAACAGGGAAAAGCAGGGCTGCAGTGGAAGGGAATCCCTGACAGATAGAATGGGCTAGAATGTGTTCACATGGTCTAAATTTGAATTCCCTCAGAGAGGAGTAGAACAGAGATTCACTACTGCTCTTCCAACGTTAGTGCACTGGTGTTGTCTGTAATTATAAGTCATTATATCCTCTCAGAGGCAAGAATGATTAAATAAAAAAAAACAAAATGCACAGCATGATGTCAGGCAGTCCCCCCTTGAAAGCAGTGATAGCAGAGTACTCCTCTGTAAACAGGTGAAGTGACAGAAGTAGTGACAAATGGAAGAAAAAGAGAGCTCTCTGAGATGGTTATACTGTGCTTACAGTCACCTCTGTTGGTCTTTCCAACGATGTTCAGTGCAAAGTAGTTAGAGCTTGTTTACAAAGAGTTCAGATTATCTCATGAGCAGTTGTCATACTCATGGTGTCATTGGTTAATTTCATACAGTATGAGTTCTCAAAGTTCAAACAAAGAGGATCAGTCATTGGGCACCTGTCTGACTGTTGACTGGTCGACGAAGTGAGTCACACACAAACAGTAAGAAATGTGTGGTGCCAGGGCATCTACAGGTACAGGAATTTTCACACTTGAATGGTGTGTTTTTGTGAACATGGCTCCACTTAAGCTTTGCATTCACACTGCAGTTTCTGTTGTGGACCACGACAGATGAATAGGTCCTTGGGTTGTATCTGATATCATCATGTTGTTCCATTTTTTGTTTGTTTTTCTTCTTCTAGAATAATTGAATAATTGTGATTTGGTTACATAAATATACAGAACAAAGGTTATTTCACAGCCATTTTTCCTCACTATAAAAAACGATAAAGGAATAAGCTGAAGCCGAGGGCTTATTTTTGCTCATCCTGTTCCCATCCATTCATTTATCAAGAATACCAGCAATAATAAAAATAAAAATAAAAAAATAAAAATAACCCTAAATATTCCTTACTTATGTTACATGTAAATCATTTCAAATTATATTCCTTAATTATTTTATATTTTTGAAACTCTACAGAGAACTTCACATTTTCAACTGATTACTTGGTTCATTCTTGTCAGACAGACAGACATATATCCTACACTGGTTTCCACCTTTCATGTTGCAAAATCAAACAATCTCCTTAAATTAACCCAAAACCTGTTTTTTGGCAATGATAGCCTTAAATTACTTTTTGTAACAGATCCGAAAATGTGGACCATCTATCCACAAATAGTTGTCACATGAACTGAAACCCCTGATGTAGAAAGAACCATTGTCTTATACAACGTTGTGCTGTTTGATTTTGATAACTGATCTATATTTACTGAGTTTCTTTTTTGTCAAACAATGCTTGCTGCTCACAATCTGAGGCTCTTAGTCTTATGTAGATGAAGCAGCAAAGCACTTGATCCTTTGGTTTCCACAGTGCATCCTGATTCTGTCTGGTAATGAAACACTCTTTGTCTCATAAATGGCCACACCTTTAATGCGTTGAGTCAAGAATAGGGAAAGGTCTTTAAGCACATCCAACACTCAGTCCATTTTGAGGTCACGTCAGAATAACCCGAGGATGAGAATACACAACAGAAATGCAATGTCTGTCCTGTTATATGTGTCAGATTATTGGAGAGTGGTGCAGAGTGATATGAAGAAGATCGAAGCCTTCCACAGTGGGTGTCTAAGGAAGATGTGTCACATCTCGGTGATCACTAAAAGTTGCCTGCCAGGTCAAACCAATGCAATGAGGCAAGACGACACAGTTCCCATAGTAACGACTCTGTAATTCAGTCCTAAATGCGGACTTTTCAGGCTTTTGGGAGGTTAATATTTTTTTTATTGAGTGGAAATGCGAATCATTGTTGATTACTGAATTTGTGGCCTTGATGAAACTGCAGGAAAAAAAAAATAGCTGTCTGTGGATAGATAGATTTTTTCCAGAGCAGTTCCCTCATTCAGAATTGTTGGCACTGCTTTAAGCCCATTACAACCTCTGTGATTTTTCATTCATTCATTTTCCAAACTGCTTAGTCCTCCTAAGGGTCATGCAGCTGACAAACTGATTGACACAATGGGTGTGTTTATGTTGCAAAACTATGAAACTCAGGCTTTCTGTGCAAAATTATCATCCAAAGTTTCCATCTCATGAGTCAACCAGATCCACACTCCCCTCCTTTCCTTTGATAGGATTTTTTTCCTGTTCACAAACAAATATTGTACAGAGTAACCATCATTAACTTACCTTCATTTTTGCTAATGCAATGCAGACACGTGCACTGATGATATTTAATTGTATCTTTACTTGCATCATAACCTTGCACAGTCTGCATATGCATGGAACTAAAGTTTTTCACAGTGTGGCTGCCGGTAAACTTATAAAACTGCTGAAATCGCACAGTCGGAAGGAAACTTTAAATACGCAGAAAACACTGTTTTTCAAGACAGCATTTCACCAGGGAAGAGCTGATAATAATGCTGAACGTCTTGGTGACTTCTACAGCCCATGAACATCTAAACACTAGGAAAAACTATGGGATACTATGTTCTAAACCCATCTGCTAGAGTTGTCACCGTTTGGCTTGAGTTGAGGTAAGAACGGACCAGTTTACTCTGCAGCAAACTTCACAAGCTATGTCCTAAAATGGGATTTACAAGGACTCCATAAGAAAAGAGAAAGCGACTGCTTGGAGAATGACAAAACCAGCGGAGATGATGGAGATGTTTCTGTGACAGCTCATCAAGTTTTCATTTCCCAACACAATAAATAACTTCACACTGTCCAGATTATAATGTGAATTGCCTTTTAGTTAAGGATTACAGCTAAAAGTAACAGAAAATATAATTCTTTTTTTCACAGCTGGGGTACTCAAACTGAGAAAAATGTGTAAAATCATTGGAGTTCCCTTTAAAAGCTAAAAACAAATAAAGCCAGACCTCATACAATAAAGGAGAAAATCCTATTTAAAACATGAAACTGATAAGCTGCCTTGAAATGTTTCTGTTCTGTCATTTTGTGTGCTCAGCAGAAGCTTTTCCTGCAGGGATAAGTCCAAAAAATAAAAACACACAAACACACACACACTTACTTGAGCTCTGGGTAGACATTGTCCAAGTACCACTTGAAGGATTTGCAGTTGAGCTTCTTGCGGAGCTCCACTCTGCTTCGGATACTGGTGACACATTCACAAACAAACACACAAGCAGGCGGACAGATAAACGATCCAGTAGCCAGGACATTTTTTTTTTTTTTTTGCTCCAGGAGAAGCGTAAATCATAAAATAGCTAAAGAAAGAAAAAAAATCAACCCAGATTGTAAAATAATTGGAATGTTTGATGTGAAATAACAGTTAAAAACTTAAATGTCAGCATTTACCTGTTTCTAACAGATAAACACTGAGCCCAAAGCCCAAATGTGGAGTTGTACTGCAGCTTGTGTGTGTTGACTGCACTTGTATCAAACATACAATAGGAACTTAGCTTCTGTTTTGAGGACTAAAGCTGGGCCTCGCTTATTTTTAGAACCAGAATATAGTTATATTAAGGTGAAAGTGAATAACAAACATTTGCTGAACTCCTTCAATGGAATTACAGAATATTTGATTTAAATGCACGAAACAATTTAACGTCCTGCTACTTAATTCCTACAAATATCTGTTAAGTGTTTACTATATCTTGACCTATCTTTGCAGTATGGTGTATATTTATATATGAGAAAATCCACCTAAAACCACCAGATTTCAGAAAATGTCTAGAGAAGATAGCATCCATGTAAGAGAGGTATTATTAACCTTCACAGCATGTACAAGAGGGAAACCATTAACTAACCCACACTATTATAAATATAATTTGGTTAAAGATGCCAACATCCTATTTTGTGCGTGTTTTAAGGAGATATGAATGTTTTATATTAGAAATATAGGTGTGAAATAAACAAACATGGGGAATAAATACCAACAT
Organism: Apogon hyalosoma; assembly: GCA_037367295.1. NCBI lineage: Eukaryota > Metazoa > Chordata > Actinopteri > Kurtiformes > Apogonidae > Apogon > Apogon hyalosoma. The sequence continues at coordinate 10,725,403 of JAPQRP010000018.1, forward strand.
TTAAAAAATCTGATGTGCTTTACTGTGGTGATACACTAATATTACATATTATTTTCTCTTATAGTGTACAGCAAGCTATAATTTTGCAAATATGCAACTGTGGATGTTCTTTTACAGCAGTAAAATATATAATTTATCTTAGAATAACTCCTGAATATTTAAGGCATCTATCTCTGCACCTGCTTGTTGTATGTTATTGCTGTTAAGTGTGAAATTTCCCCATGGTGCAATAAATAAAGTCATCTCATCTCATCATCTTATCTTATCTTATGAATAGTTCAACATAACACCCAACAAAACTGCACCACTCATTTTTACAGTAAAGTCAGTACCACACCCCATTGTTTATGCTTCAATATCTCAAAAACGAATGAAGATAAGGCTGACATTTTGTCTGATGGCTACTAGTAAGTATGAAGCACATCACAGATGATCAGTCTGTAGACCTATGGTGGATTTACATGGACTGACCCATTTGGCATAAGGTCTGTATGACAAAGATAAGAAAAAGTCATGTGTTCATTCTTACTCTCCATAGGATTTGCCACGAGCTGCAGGACGAGCAGAGTAGTAAAACAGCCGAAAGTCATCCATCCACACCTCAGCTGTGCGACGTGTGTTCCTGTCAACACACACATGCACAAACATACAGTTAAAACATGCCAGGTCACTGTAATTTACTGGTATTTATATACTTGGGCTTAAAATTAGTAATGTTTGACAGCTGTTTGGTGTATGGTATGTACTGTACATGTATGGTATGTTGTGGAAATACCAGCGATGAATATTAGAACTAAAAAAAAAGCCCAAGACCTGCAGGAATCTTTAAGCAGCTCAAAAGAAGAGCATGTGAAAGCCAATATAAAAAAAGAGTCCCATACTTAGATATGACAATGCCTAACCTCACATAGATAGGTCTTAATGAAAATTGGATTTTTTTGCTGAAGTCTGATCTTGTTTTGCATGGTTGTTCACATTGTAGTCAAAATGGAACTGCCATTAGACTCATGTGTGAACAGTCTATGATGCTGAAGTAAATATGGATCTTACTACTAGAAGTATGGATTGTCTGTTGCATTTCAATGATGAAAGTCAGCTGAAATACAACATGACTACTCAGACTGAAGTCCCCTTGCAAAACATCAGATATGTACGTGATTTAAACCCACAAATGAAAGTGGCCTGGGTCCGATCAGATTTGTGCTGTTCAGATTGTCATAAAAAATTCAGATATGGGTCACATATGGGCAAAAAAGTTAGATTGGACCACTTTTGCCTGCAGTGTGAATATACTAATATACACATACTAATATACTAGCAAACTTCATACAAGCATCTACTCCATAAAAGATAAATGAATGTGAAGATGGCATTTTTTTTTCTTTTTCTTTATAGATGATTAATATATAAATAAATGACAAACTATAAGCTTTTAAATCAGCCAGCAGGAAAATCCATTCATTAGAGGAAATTCAGATTTGGTGATTGCTTCAAAGGAAAATAACTGCCATTTATAATTTCACTCTGATTATGGGGTGAATGCTTTCTTAACCTTCTAGTTTTATTTGTAAACCACATCAAAAAAGAAGAAGAAAAAAAAACTGATCGAGTTTTGTTTTGGAAAATTATTGACCTGTCCAGATATCTTTTTTTTTTTTTTTTTTATAAAGACACTAAATGACTATAACAACATATCATTTGAAACAACACCCCAATTGTCATGTTCAGTGATATGGTTTTGGTCAGAAATGTCTATTGCTACTTGCAACATTGATACTTTTTCTTCATGACATCTATATGTGTTTAAAGCAAAATCAATAAATACAAAGCTAGAGAACCAGGGATTGAAACAGCAAGACTGTGGATCCGCATTATACTTTTATATATATTTATACTTTCCAAGAATTATGTTTATTTGCCTGTACAATGTTATAGCTCACATTATTCACTGCTTGCAAAATTATATTCATGCACTAAACACTATCGCACTAATTTTCATGGCACTTGGAGAGTTGAGTGTGGAATTTTTATTTATATACACTGCAAAAATCTTACCAAGTGTATTTTTCTCATTTCTAGTCCAAATATCTCATCACACTTAAAATAAGACATAATCACCTA
>JAPQRP010000018.1:10727623-10747087 GCA_037367295.1 Apogon hyalosoma
TTTAAGTGTGATGAGATATTTGGACTAGAAATGAGAAAAATACACTTGGTAAGATTTAGATTTTTTCCAGTGTATTATGTACTTTTACTCTCAGACTGTGGGGTCTGGTGCACTGTACTGGTCATTACCCAGTACCCTGAAGGGGAGGCGAGGATATTGTTTTTGGTTCTTTTTTTTTTTGTCTGTTTGTCAGCAACTTTACTCAAAAGCTAATGGACCAATTTCCATGAAATTTTCAGGAAAGGTGTGAAGTGGTCCAGAATAGATCCCATTAAATTTTAGTGAATGTCGGTCAAAGGTCAAGGTCACCAAAAATGTGTTTTTGCAATGACAGGCGATAGGGCAAATCAGGTAAAATGTTTGCGAGGGGCGGGGTTTGTTGTGCCTGGCACCACTTGCTCTGTTTTGTTTCTCCTGCTCTTACATCACATTCTTTTACTGACTTTTCCTTTGTACATAAGCCAATATATACATATAATAATACTTTATCATATATATTGAAAACATCAGCTAACCAGCACGTCTGTCATTTGTTTTCCAATTCATCTTATTAAAGTATGTAATATTCCACACATCTAACCTCTGTTACCCAAAAAACACTGTCAAATTCCTGTGCACGTTGTAAAGTTGGTGATAGCCATTGATTCTAGACATCATTAACGACATGTGCCGCTTAGAGCTGAACTGTAATAAAGTGCAAACCACACAGCGCTGTGCTCGTCAGGCCTGGACTGCTCTGATCAAAATGCAGCGACTGAGACTCCAGATTATAACAGGTGTAAATCCTGCTGCATTTCCCTCGGTCTCTGCTCAGTTCAGACTCACTGCGCTTTATTCACCAACACTGCACCGAAGGCACATTTTCTCAATCTCTCGCCCACATTTACTCTTTTCCTCTCATTCTTTCTTCCCTCTCTCTGTCTCTATATAGTAATTAGCTATTAGCTGAGTTTCTCTGAGCTGTGAACGATCTCATTGAAATGACAGAAACCCTCCATTACAGGCATTATACACACTAGCTGTGGCAGTTTAATGAAAGGGGAAGAGAGAGATGATATGAGATGCTTGTAGGCGTATAAACATAAATTCAGATCACACACAGGCTTACAATTAAAAACTCACACACACACCCACAAGGTCATGGTAGCAGGCACAGCGAGGGAGGAAACAGCATAATCTTTGTAATCGAATTATTAAGCAGCTCTTTTTATTTAGCATATTCATAACCCAGACTGCCTCCAGCTAATTAACCAGCAGAGCAACACATGAGCAGACAACGGCAGCTTTGTCTGGGAGATCAGCGTTGATCACAAACATCAGGCCATCGTGATACGAATAAAAGTCACCATCTTCCGTGGAGAACAGATGTTGCCTTGGTAACAGCCAACAGGGAGTGAAATGAGCAACTAAACAGACCAGCTTAAAAAAAAAAAAAAAAAAAAAAAAAGAAAAAAAAGTCACAGTGTTGGTGCGGATTAGCTGGTTGACAGAGAACAATAAGTTTATATGAGCCGCTTGGCATTCAGCAGCAGAAAGAATCATATTGAATTGAACCCTCTAACCTGGCAGTGTTAGTGCCGTTCTCTGTCTGTTAAACCAGAATGGGAATTCAACTCCCAACCCTGGCAGCGATAGTGCCTTGCTTACCCGCTGAGCTCTATGAATTGCTGAACTGCTAAAGGAAAAAGCCGCCACATAAATATCATCAGACTGCGGTGTTTTAGTGGATCCCCAGAGTTTTTTTGTTGATGAAGTGCTGCAATTTATTTTTTGGCACGTTCTGTCTCTGCCTTCGCTTCAGTTTGTCATTAAAATGCTTCCCAGAATGCATTGCCTAAATCTGATATTTCTGAGTAAATTAATTGTTGAAGGAACGCATGTCAGAGTGTACCTCTATTTTTATGATGTATTTTTACAATACATATAGCTTTTTTTTTCTTTTTTCTTTTCTTTCCTCAGAGGACTAATATGATATTCTTTTGGATCTGAGGTTTGATCTATATTTCAGACACCATCAGAGCAGTAACACAAAGCCATCTTACTCCAATGATTATTGTGACTGCTGGAAGTTTGAGTCTCATGAAAGGCTGACACACAATAAATTAGGATTTTTTTTTTTTTTGAGGCTTAAGTGGGAGTAAACAGCTATATCACTCAGACTGCAATGGCATTTAAGGTGTAAGGTTTAAGTTTTTTTTTTAATGTGCTGGTCAAGTGCCACAAGATTGACAACAAAAACAAAATACAAACAATAAAGAAAATTGGGCATAAATAATCAAGTCAAGTAAAACCATAAATCGACTGCTTTCTGTTCAGTTTGTGTTCTCAATATAATTTCATCATCAAACTCCATTCTAGAGTTGTATCCAGCGGTGAAAATAACAGCGCTTTGACTCTAAAAGTTGTTTCTTAGTGGTTAAAACGCTTTGACAAAGACGTCATGGTGGCAGAGCGACTCACAACCCCCTGTGGTCACAAAAATCCCCTGGACCTTCAGTGTAAAATGGATTAAATCCAATACCTTTTTTTAATATTTGAAAGTAGAAATACTACATATGTTCCCTTTAAATGAATGTCATAAGTAGCAATAGGTGCAATGTTTTTATACCTTACTTGCTCTCAAAACTTTCCTGAACGCTTTTTTTGTATTGAGCCTATTGTGACCAAATGGTGAGAGCCCTGATGTGAATACACTGAAAAGTTATATATCATTACACAATTGTTGTGTGTTGGTTTTGCTGGTTCAGACTCTGTAGAACCACACTGAGCCTGAAATCCACAAACACTGCTGTTCTTCCAGAGAACCATAATAAAACCGCTCAAACACTGGGACTCATCATTTACCCCAAACGCATTTTGCTTATACAGACTCCTATCCTTCTGATTCCTCTTAGTGGTGATGTGATGTAACATTACTGTAGTTTGGGTACATTGGCAGTACTATAATAAACATATGTTAATAAACTCAGTGCCTACATTTGAGCACATCTACATAACCTGTATAAATTAAACATTATCAAGAAAAAAACGCAAGAAGTATTTGTTTTATTCCACGTTTATTTACCTTTGCTTATGACAACTATTTTATCACACTGTGATTCATGTGCTTATCATCGTCATCATTAGCCTCATTTATTCTTTGTGTTCTCTCCCAAGTCACACACATAATCATCTATTATAGAATATAATATAGTGAAGTTAATACACTAGCATTTGTGTTACAGTATATAATGAAATATCCCCAGATGGGCACCTTTAGGTTCAGGCTTAAGAGGCTTTTTAGATAATTATTTGTCATACCTTGTTTTATAGAATGTTATGATAATTAATTCATAAGAACACATCATGCTATGTTGACCCTTCACTTGATTTGTCATTTGAATGGACTCTGCATCTTACTATATCCTTGATTAATCTATTTATAAGAGATCAGTTCCCATGCATAACCTGAGTATAATAGTCCTGTTAATGGATTATTGGGCTGCCTGTAAACATCTTTCTGTATGAACTGTTTGAAAGGGGCAGAGAACAGACTACAGCTTATGCTAATAGGATAATATTGTACTCGCAGCTCAAAGGCTCCCAGGCAGCTGTAAATCCACTTTAACAATGATGTGAGCAGCGTTCAGTGGCTGCGACACACAGCTCAGTGTGCAAGCACTGCATATCTGCTTCCTCTGTGTGTATTATGTCAGTCAGGCAGTGAATCAGTCAGTGGGAAGGTAGTTTGACGGTCTGTTAGGTATGTCGGTTAGAGTGTAAGAATATATTATGGGGTTTTAGGAATTTACTGACAAGCCAGACAAGCCATTTGTTGGTTTGGTTCTAAAGTTAGTCAAGCAGACATCCAGTTACGCAGAGAGCAATACATGTAGTGGGTCAGTTTAAAACTTTTCCTAAAGATAAGTACAAAACCTTTAAACTGCATGAACAGCACTTAAACTTAAACAAACACAACCGAAGGGGGAGATGATACTGAATGACAGATCAGTATATCCACGAATGACAAGACTAACTGTACTTTTTGATCATGAAAAAGAAAAATCCCTTTTTTTTCCATTTATTTTTATATATTTTAAAACAAAAAACAAATTCTTAGTATTCCTTTCTTTTTTAAAGGTTTAATATGTACGATTTCTGGATGCTTGTGTGTGAACTTTGTGTTGGAGTGTGTTATATGCTGCTCATTTTTTAATGTGCTAGCAGTAGGCATACAGTTTGGCCTAAATATAAGCAAAAGAGAGTCAATAAAGAACTCTGGAGAAGCCTGAGGATTTTCCCCACTAGAGTCTTTTAAATGAATGCCAGTGTATAAACTGTTGATTACAGGCAGCTGAGGCTTAGACATGGAGTTAGCTAATGGTAAGCTAAAAACACGCAAAACATGTGTGAAGACCTACGCTTTGATGAGTTTGTTGTTGGGTTTTGAACTACACTTTGTAATTTTTTGATAGAACTGTCTGAAAATATATAATATATAAAATATAAAATATAAACTGAGGCTTACTTGATGTAGGTGTTGGCGTTGCCCTCAGGGAAGACATATGGGTGCTTCTTCCTAAAGACGTGACCCACTCGGCTGCAGGGCAGGATCTCAAGACTGCCACCACACTGCCACACCCGGAACGAGATCTCTGCACACACATACACATAAAAATGACCATGAACACGCATGTACAGAAGTGGTATCATGTTATACTGTATCTTTGAAAATGAGTCATTAGGTGCATTTCCATCCAGTTGTTTTTATTCATATTTTTCAAAATATCTCAAAAAGGGGTTTATGGTTTATGTTTATTCGAATTTAGCATATTAATAAAATAAAAAGCAAAGTACAAAAGACACAGATTCGCTATATAAATAAGAAAAACAGAAGTACAATATTTTATGGCAAAAAAAGGAAAGAAATGCCACCATGTATAAAGAGCAGACAGAAATGTTCAGCAGCCTTCGATAAACTTATAGTTTATAGTTTAACCCAGAAAAACAGCTTGGTTCAGGAGGCAGATGTCAGTGGTTGGTGTCCAAACTGCCAGTATCGTGATTTGACCATGGGCAAAATGGCTTTTTGGATCCAGAAGTGACCACATTTGGACAAAAACGGCATTAATAACAGAGCCAGAGGTGAGCAAATGCTAAGTGCTGCCTTATTTACTCTGTAAAACTGTAAACTTCACTAAGAACTGCCAAACAAAGCCATTAACCGTAATTACAGTCAAGGTGTCAATTAGGAAAAAATACATTTATTCAATAAAATGAAACTCTGCAGGCTGGCATGTCCTGAAAGAAATATGGCTGATTTGATATTTTTAGAGAGAAAACTAATATAAATCTATGGGAAATTACCATCAGTGGTATTATAACTCTAAGAAATTGCTGCATTGGCTTCAGGTATTCTTTCTTCTTGGTTATTGTACATAATACTCTATAGTCATATCATAAAATAACTAATTTTATTCACACCACTGTACTGGCTTTTTCTTTTGCTCATTTTAGAAAAAAATTGCACAAATGTACGATATGTTTGGAATCCTGCCATCAGAGTCTCTGTGTTGTTTATCTGCAGCTTTTCCATTCTGGTTCTCCTCACTAGTTTAATATCCTGCACTTCATGGCTAAGTGGGCCAAACCTCACTAAATATTTGATGACCTGTCCGTTGAACTCTGATTTGTTGGTTTGATTTAGTGTGTCTGAGGGGAAATGTAGAACTCCATATTCTGTGTTTGCTCACATGACCTCCTTATCGTGCTCTCATTCTCCAATTTGAGCACAGCAACACATGAAAGTCCCAGAGAACATCACTGTAGTTGACTTTATTGTGTTTTTAATTCAGAAAGCAGCTGCCTGTCTGCAAACTCAGGAGGGAGAAGGAGAACTAAGACAGATTCCCTAAAGAAAAAGAAGCTGGAAACTTTTAGTGCAACTGAGAGGGAGAGAATCATAGACAGAGAATGGGAAAAGGAGAGCAAAAGAGAGAGAGAGAGAGCAAGGGGAAGTGAAAATGAGAGCATGGACTAGATTTGATGAGGAAGAGGAGAGATAGAAGTCGAGATGAAAAGACAGAAAGTACAAAGGAGAACAAGAGGAGTCAGCGAGATACTGAGATACTGACACAGAGGCTGAAACACATGACGGAGAGCATGTGAATCTGTGTGAATTTTTAGCCACTGCAGTGAGGACCTGGTCTACAAAGTGAGGACGCTCTCACCTTCAGATGGACCCTCCCATTGATCATCAAGGATTCAGGCCCGTTGCGGTTAGAATTTTGTCAGGGTGAAGGAAAGCCTTTCAGTTGTGATGAGTGAGTACATTTATGCAGGGCTTGACAGTGTTTCACATGCAAAAATAGATGTATGTGAAAGAAGGTTGTAACATTTCTGAGTATGTATGTATGGCAGGTACATTTGATTATTTAAAGCACTGGAGAAAAATCAAGTCTGAGCAGAATCACAATGTCAGACTCATGAACTTGTGCTGCATTCTTGTGTAATTTTAACCCCTTAAGGACCCAGTGTTACTTCTGTGGCAGTTCCCAAATGCATTTTTCCTCTATATTTAACTTTCCTTAAGTGATTTATTGTAATATTATCTTCTGTATTTTGTGTTTTTTCAGTGGCAATCAGGTATTTTCCTACATTTAGTTTACAAATTATATTGGTGTTCCTTAAAGCTAAGAGTAAAGTTGGTTATTATATCAAAAACAGAGAAAACTGAAAGAAAAAGTGACTTTTTCAGCAAATATATCATTAACTGAACATAAACCAAGTGTCCACTGTCATCTATCAAACTCCATGGGTTTTACTGGTGAATCAGTGTTGCAGAAGATGATGGTGTTTCCATTTTCATTGCACTATTTCTCATGTTCATTGCACTATTTAATTTTCTTTTCCACACATATTCTTAGTTTGCAATGTTTAGTTGTTTGTCTTTTAATTCTTCACACTGAACCTGAGAGCTCTACCTCAATTTTGTTGTACCAAAACCAATTATTTACATGTATTGATAGGATTAGTGGATCAACAGGTATTAAATATTTTACATCAGTTGATGGTTTTTGGGTGTTAGGGTCTTTATGAGTTAAAATCATGAAATTTTAATCCTATTTCCACAGAACTAGTATAACCTGTGGACCACTGGTGAATTTCCTGACATTATTCCTGAATTTATATGTCAAGGGCAGGTTCAGCATTCACAGATAATTGTTGAAAGGTGGAAAAATGTTGCTTAGTGTAGTTGTTATGCATCACATCAATCTGATCATCTTTTGAAATGTCTCATCTAGATTACATCATAACAGGAACATCCTGAATTTCCACCCAAAACAACAAACTGTGATTTGTCATCACCACCACAGCCTCCACCATTGTCAACCAGAAAATAGGCTGAATAAATGCATGTAGGAACCAAAAAAAAGTCACAATCATATTCCAGAGATGTCAATTTGTATGAGACTATCATCATCATTGGGCCTACATTTGCTTAAATATGTAATTTGAAGTGGATTTTTAATTTACAAATTACAGATTAAGCAGATTTGCACATTAGTAAGTTTAAATTTTAATGAAATATTTTAAAATAAGTGGTGATATCGCATGCTATAATATGTTATATTTTCTGAGGCAGTTATCATTTCACTAAAATCACATGTTGCAATCTTACAAAAGATGCTGAATTTTCTTTGAGTCTAAATAAGGACTTGAGTTTATTTAACAAATGGACTCAAACTTCAAAAAATATGTCAAGAATCAACAATCTGCAACACTGAGTAATTTAGAAAGGCCTGAATCAAAGAGGTTGGTCAACTAAATTAGTACCTTGGTTCGACATTAAAACACACGTTCAGGTCTTGAATGCAAAATTATAATTCAAATTCCAAATTTTTAATTAAAAAATGTTCACATTCCATTGCAACATTCCAAATGTGAATGTCAGTTCTAATTCTGATGTAAAATTCTCAATTCAAATTCAAATCTAACCATAAAATTGTAAATTCAAATGCAAAGGCACTTAGTAGCATAAAAACACAATACATTAATATAAATTATGAAGGCCTGAATAGAAGGGGTGAATCAACTACATTAGTGTCTTTGCTCAACATAACATATATCCAAACTTTAAATGCAAAATTTTAAATTAAATATTAAATTAAAATTCATAAATTCAAAAACGTATTCAGCTGTAACATTCCAAATTCAAATTTAAAATCTGAAATGGAAATTCCAGTTCCAGTGTAAAATTCCAAATTCAAATCCCAGTGTTTTTTTGTCTTTAACAAACATTTTGTTTTGTTGCGTCTTACAGTGCCATTGTTGTCTTACTGCTTTGATCTTGTTACGTCTTGTACAACTCTCCACTTGTCTTCAGTTTTAAATTGGAAAACAAAGTCACATATCATATTATTGCTGCTATCGTATCTGTTACCGCTGCTGTTTGGTGACTCAATAAAAACATCTCTATTTCTAACACTACATTTGAGAAACACAAATATAAAGGAACTGAGCAGTTTTGGGCAATTTAACAATAAAGAGAAGAAGCAAAAATAGTTTAAAGTGTAAATAATTACATAATTAAATTTCCTGCCTGCAGCTAAAGAAAGTCTATTGTTCTAAAATATTTAATAACTTGTGCTATAAAAAGTTGGAGAAAGTGCACCCCTCAAAATAAAAACAACTTTATAATCTATCTATGTTCAGATAAAAAAGGTTCCAAATTCTTCTTATTACTACTGCTATTATTTTTTCAGGAATTCGGGTGAATTCACCAGTTATTTGACAAACCAAATGTATAATTGGTTCCTGAACTTATTTAACTAAAATTTTTGATGCCAACTGTTAAAATATGTTCAAAAAACTTAGTAAATACAGATAATTCTCAGGTCTTTGAGGGTTAAATAAACACAATTTGAAGATGATATAAAAGTTTTCTATTGAAATACATTTTTCTTGAGAATATTTCTCCTCTTTTGTTCAAAGTGTTTTTCCACAAAAGCACAATAGTCATCACTTTTTATACCCAAACCTATGAACACTCCCATCCTCATGCATCATAAAAAAAGATAATTTAAAAAAAATGAAAAAAATAAATACATAAATAAAAAAAAAAAGAAGATACTCAGATATTAGTCACAGATTAGTATTAATAATACAACTCTGGAAGAAATGAGGGATCTACCTCTTTTATGTGGTTCAGAATATTTCTCTACTTCAAGGAAAAACACTTTATTTTTCACTGCATTGCTATAATTTATCAACTTCAGGTCACATGTCTTTGTCTGGAAAATAATGTGTTGGAGCCTGTTAAAATCTGTGTGTGTACATGGGTTAAAGGAAGTCAAAGAGGAAAAACAGACTAACATTTTCACTGATCTGAGAAGAGCAGCAGTGCCGTAATCAACAAACTGACTCCAACAGTCTATTACCGAACACACGCATTTTAAGATGACTGGAGGCGGGTGGCAGCAGGAGAGCCAGATGTTGGCGCTGAACGGATGTCAGACTGTAAAATACTCCTAAATGAAAAGTTCCCTCTGCTCAGCTGATACTAAAGGACCTCTGCGCTCCCATCAGTTAACATCAGCGGTGTGATAATTTCTTCCTCTTCGTTATCTGCCCGGCTGTTTATGATCCAGTTGTGATAAGCGTCTAAAAAAAAACAACCCTGTCTCCATGAAAACTGTGGTGCTTTCATTGATGAGTGTGATTTGGAGGAAATGTGGCTAGTGTTTATAATAACAAAGTTTGACATTTGTATACTACAGAAAAAAGCTCCAACTACTGCTGAAATATATTTGGTCAAAAGATGATATTGCAGTCAGAAAGAAAGTTCCATCCAAAAGGTCATGTACACATTTACATAGAAACCTTTTCTATTTTCCTCCAGGCATTGCTTTTTTTTTTTTTTTTTTTTTTTTTTTTTTTTTTTTTTTTTTTAAATATGAAATGTCCTGAATAAATCAAGATTTTATGTTTTTAATCATTTAAAACATGTCTTGATGTGCCCTGCGGTTATGTGCGATGATATTTTTCGTATGCATCAGTATGGCCTCAATAGTAAATTATATAAATTATTACATTTTCACCAGCTCTCTCTAGCAGCAAAATGATGAAGATGAAAATATACTGTCAGAGTATCAGAGTTACATGGAATTAGAGCTCGCTGCATGTTTTCAACAGCTGGTTCCTGCTCAGAGGACAGTTTACACTGAGATATTAATCAAATTATATTAGGACATAATCATTTTCACCTGGAAAAAGGGAAAACTTCACTTTATGTCCCAGTGTTTTTGAGCAGGGTATAAACATCCAATGAAGAGTTCATCAGACACATAATGCAGTTCTGGGTGTTTTAATGTAATTGTCATCTACTATAATTCCTCCTGTGGGCATCAATAAGCGGAGTCTAATCACAGTTGCACCAATTGAGAAACTCTGGGCCAATGCTGGTGTTTTTTTGCTTTGTTAATTTGGTGTTTATTTAGTTTTGTTGTTATTTCTTCCCCCACTTTGTGCCAGGGGAAACAAAGAAATCGTATTATCCTTCTGAGAACCAGCAATGCATTTCTGTCTTCTGTAGGAGACAAGAAAAAAAAAAAAAATGCAGAGGACATTATATATATATTTGACACAACTGTTGCATCATGCTGTTTCCAATCAAGAAACATATTTGATGTAAATGTTATCATATCTGTCTACATTGTACATCTTAGATATTTATGTATATATCAGTAGCGACGCTGTTATAAAAGGAGTTTTGTTGGAATTACCAACATGCATGAATACATACTAAAAATGCCTATTTGAAGCTTATGTTTCTTGACTACGCACTAAAAAAGCAAAATATTAGAAGAGGAAGATATGGAAAGTTCAGATCTGTAACTTTTTAAGGAAAAATGTTAAACATAAATATAATAAAATTTGATTCCCTACTTTGGCCATCGAATCAAAGCTGCTTTGTCTAGTCTTTACCTGAGTACAGTAAATATAAAACCATACCAAAAGTTGAAATGGATCCAACTGAGCTGGACTAAACAGCCTATAAAAACCTCAGAGACCTTATAAAAGCCTCATCGGTCTCCAGGCTCCTCAGACTCACCAAAGTTCTCCCCGCCCCAGATGTCCATGGCAGTGTCGTATTTGCCGAGGTGATTGAACCAGGATCTGTCAATCACAAAGAGGCCGCCTGCGATGATGGGGGTCCTGGCAGAAGTAACAGATATGGAAAAGGCAAACACAGCAGGATGAGGAAATGTGCATTTATAAGTACCTACTACACTCTAATTCCATATTTCATTGGATTGCCTTTAGTTTAGTTTAAACGTGCAGTCATAAGTAAGTATAATAATCATTAATGTGTAGGTGCAGTTATTACACTAGATACTTGGGTTTGGTTTAATATGGAAAATATATAAAATAGACTCCTAACGTATTAAGTAATATTTTAACCTAACAATTATCTTTTCTAAACCCTAACAAAAGCATTGGAGATGTGATCTCCATGCTCTGGTGGGAGAATCAGAGGTGTCAAGTAATGAAGTACAAATCCTTTGGTACCTTCCTTAAGTAGAAATTTAGGTTATCTATACTTTACTGGAGTAATTATTTTTCAGCCGACTTTTTACTTCTACTCCTTACATTTTCATGCAAGTATATGTACTTTCTACTCCTCACATTTTAAAAATAGGCTTATTACTACTATTTCATTTCAGCTTGTTTTCATTTCGGCTTGTTATCGTTCAAATAAAAAAACTATCCAGATAAATGACGCCATCCGGATAGAGTGAATGTGATTGTGGTTGGATGAGAAGTATAAACGTATACCATTCCGACAACCTATTGGTTTGTACATGATCCATCCCACCTGACTTTTTGCACCATTCCAATACTTATATTCAACTAGTCGTCATATTTTCCGCTCCGTGAATCACATGTTAATGCTCAGTAGTTCACATATATGGTTCTTTAATACATTTGCATTGTACTAAAACGCGTTTATTTTCAATGGGCACATCTGTGGCTGAAACAGGAAGACTAGTGCATCCCAAATGTTTCAGCATTAACATTTCAATATAACATTATAGTCATTATGACTTTTAGGTGGGGAAGTGCACTATAGGCCCCTGTGGTACTGCCTAAGCTTTTGTCCTAATCCCCCCCCCAATTTAATTTTATACTTTAAGTAATTTTGAAAATAGTACTTTTATACTTTTACTTGAGTAAAAAGCTTGAGTTGATACTTCAACTTCTACAGAAGTCTTTTTAAACCCTAGTATCTATACTTGGATGTGAATACTTTTGATACTTCTAGGTAGAATCCTGGATTTTCTAAATTCACCATCCATATCAAATACCTTCTTGTTATTGAGGAAACACAAAGACAGAGAGGCAAAAAATGCCTTTGACTGGTAAATTTCATTAAGATCACATGTACCTATGGCAGTATAGTCTGGCTAAAACATCCTGTAGAAGACCTTCTGAAGTGGATCCATCTGAATCACATTTTCTCCTCCTTTCTTAGTCATAATGTAATGAGTTTTCCTCTAGTTTTCTGTGGTTCATGGAGGCTAAGCCTGTGTCTACATTGTGTACTACATGTCTGTGAGAGCTAGAATTTCTCTTTAATTACACAATCTAAGAGTTTCTACTCTAAAATTTTGCTTTGCACCATTGCTTCTACAAAGCATCACAGGCTGAACTAGCGGATCAAGAGTTACTCTAGTCCAAAGTGATTATTTTGCCAATATTTCTTAAGGCCCAGAAAAAAAAAAAAACTCAAAACACATTATACAAACTTTGCAGGTAAAAGTGGACTATGGTCAAGTACTATACAAGAATCAATATGATAATAAACTCACTAGACTAGCAATATTAATGTTAAACAACTCAATGTGCAAGACTCTGCAAAATATTGTAATTATACTGATACTTGAGCCACTGAAGTTGAATGCTAACTGAAAAGGAAAGTGTGGAGAGTGCTGTTATTTATTTAATGACCTTCTGTCTGTAGAAAACCTCTGAAAAGCAGATCAGATGACAAACAAAGGTCCATTTGAATTTATCACGCAGTCCTACGTGTATCCATCATTTCCAAAATGTTTGTTTGTTTATTTATTTCGACTATAACAATAAAACAAAACAACAAAACGATTTATATAAAAAGAAAGTCAAACATTTGAAAAGGAGCGGGATGAAGTTTAATTTATAATCTCCCACCCCCGTACCTCATCCTTCTACCTACCCTAAATTCTTATGTCAAATCCCATATGTAGCTCAAAAATCCTACACACAACAGACTAAATTCTGACTATGCACAAAACACAAAATTGCTACACATCTCAAGGATAGACTCTGTCCATTTTGCAGCAGCATTTCACATCAAAATAAACTTAGTCCATTGCGTAGCAGTAATAGTGCACATATCAAAAACAAAAATAAACTATCCATTTTATAACAATAATGCACAAAAATAAACTGTCCATTTCTTAGTAATATACATATCAAAAATAAACTCTGTCCAATTCATAACAATACCCATAAAAAAAACAAAAAAAACAAAAACAAAAATAAACTCTATCTCTACTCTATAAAATGTACAACGGTACCATGACTTTCTGGTGATTGGGTTGAATTTAGTGAAGACCAGCTTGTTATATTTTCTGTCTCACACACACCAGTACAAGGTTGAACTCTGATCTGGACAATGTGCCGAGTGAATCGCCGAGGGCCAACACATGTCATCAAATACCCTCTGTTTATCAGCAATTATCCTGCTGCGGCTGCCTGCAAATAAGACTGTTTGTGAGGCCGAGTGTGTTAGGGCACGTGAGTGGGTGGATGCACATAAAACCTTTTCTAGCTGTTTGTCCTTGTGTGTTTAGAGGGATGTCAGGTTGTATGGAACATGCTTTTGCTATAGCGTGGAACATTTATGTGCTTGTGTGTCAGGAAATATAAATAGTATAAAAAAATTTGGGGAATGAATGTGACAAGGCTGATGTTTGTGCGCGTAAGGTTCTAATTATTTGCACCTTAACAGATAGGACACCTTTTTAGGCAACATTTTGTCAGTCCCTTCAGGGCGTCCAAAATAAATACAACTGTGAGTAGGGTGAATTTTGTGCACCCATGTAGTTTTGTCTGATGATTCAAAATGTGTATGTATGTACAGTATGTCACCAAACTCACATCCCTGCTATGTGAACGGTGAAGATGCAGAAATATCTGACATGAACATTACACTTCAACCAACAAATGAGTACAATAGCCTGTGATGAAATTCACTGTTGATCCGCAATTTTATACAAAGTCTGCTGTAAAATCAAGCATTTTAGGTCCCAGCAAACCAATAAAAGCCTGCAAGATTCTCGATGGACTGTTCAACACACTCCTCACTTAAAAAAGCTTGGATTTTGTAACTGGTTTGTTATAAGATTTCAATCCAGACTGAAATACTGGCTCCATTTCATGACACAATGGACAGCAATCCACAAAGTCTAGTCAAACTTGTGTTAAATGACTGTAAAAGGCACAGTACAGGGTTTTCATACAAGGACCACGTAACTCTAGAGAGAAATCCCAGGTACAACCAGCATTTACATTATAATATATTGTTTTTGAAACGTTCTTATCACATTACAATAACCTGTTTTATAAATGCAAACATAATGAAAGAATCACAACAACCTCAAATCTGACTATTTTATGAGCAGTAATCATTAAGCAGAAAAAGAAAGACATTAGTGGCTAAAAGGAATGGTCTAATTAAAAATATGTAACTGTACATTAGGGATGCATACATCAAATGTCGCGTGTAAGCTACTAGGTAATATTTTATTTTCTTGTTTTTTCAATTGCGCGTAAGTCCTCTGCTGCTGACTTGAAATCACACACAAAGCACATAAGCCATGCAATTCTCTCAGCGCCATCTCAAATCAATTCTGCAGAGAAAAGTTCCTCTCTGCATGCACACAGAACTCATGCCGTTGTAGCCCAGTCAAGATACGCGTTGCTAAACACATAAAAAAAGCACTTTGCAAGTTAAACCCCCATAACTGGATGCGCTGCCTTCACTTCTATTGCATCTCATCGTCTATAAAAATGCGAGGCTGCTGATTCAGTTGTAGCTTTACGGCTAAAGCAGGCAGTTCTTTTTGGCATAGATATATTATGTATGAGCATTATTACCAGACATCCTTTATTTGTTAACAGCTATAAATCAAATGGAAACCCTGGCTGCCATTTATGTTTTCAACTGAGAATGCTGTGAGGTAAAAGTTGTGATAATATGTTGCAGTAAAGTCTTAGTTGGCAAATGCAGTGAATTGCCAGATAATGTTACACTGCATTATGGAACAAGTGGTGCCAGGCACAACAAACCCCGCCCCTCACATGTATTGTAGCTTATTTTGGCATCAATCCAGCTGATGTCACCATGTCTATGCATGTGCTGATGTCAGCATATCAATTGCCAAGTCTGAAGTAAACTAAAACAAAATTTATGTTTTTATAGACATTTGAAATTTCACCTATTGTAAGTAAATGGAGAGGGGAAAATATTTTAAAAATTCATACAGATTTTTAACTTTAACCTACTTTTCCCAAAATGTAACCACATCTATTCTGGGTCACTGACAATCTACCGAATTTGGTATGAATTCAACCAATAATTTTGCTGCTAGAGTGTTAAACACACAAACAAACTGAACCAAAAATAACATCCCTTGCCTCCCCTTCAGGGGGCGGGGCAAAAATGATCCTTTTGCGGAATCATAATGCAGTGTCGATGTGATATAATAATCAGTTTTTATAGCATTAAAGGTGGTCATCATGTACAGTGGTGAATTTTCACTCTCTGTAATTTAACACTTTATTCTTTTTAATACCTGCATGTACAAGTTTTTGTCGTGATGGTTAGATTGAACTTACAGCACAGGTAATGTAAGAGTCTTCATAAGTATATTGTACAAGTACTGTGTCCCCAGATGGACACAGTGACTCAGTGCAGCCTCCACAGGTTGACGTTACACTGACAGAAGCATCACACTGACAACCAGGTAGAGACAGGCCGTCATAATAAACAAGCTGCACTCATCTCTATACATGTAACTCTGACGCGCATACAAGAACACACACTCATGTGCACACACACACAATCATCACCATCCATCCATCTGTGAGTGTTTAACACTCTGCCTCCTCTAAAAAAACAAGCACCAAGTCAGACAGTCACAAGTTGGCACAGCAGTGGATCTGGGCTCCTGCCACCAATCTCTGACTTAGGAAAAAGGAACAGAGCCAAAGTTTAATATTTATATCTATGTGTGTGTTTGTGTGTGTGTTATTGTGCATTTGGCATGAAGCTGCCATGCCTTGTCTTTGTTTGTTCATCACTCCACACCAAATGACTGCATTAAGTGTTGCTGATTTTATTTTAAAACATTTTTTTTAATATATTTGCAATAAACAAACCCCTTCACCACTGCCCAGCAGCAACAATAATGGGTCAAACACACAGGGACATTTGTTAACAGGAAATATCTGCATTATTTGTCATTATAACAGTGGTGGGCCACTTCAGCTCTGAAATTAACCACCACAGTCTGAGAAAATGGGATGTTTTCAAGCCATTTCACATCATATTAATAAAATAAATTTCCTCACACAATTTTATGTATTTATTTATTTTTTAATGTTAATGCTTTCAGACCCATCTCCTGTGAACAAAGTACCACCAAGGGTTTTTTTTTTTTTGTTTGTTCAGTAGCCTGCAGATGGTTGTTATAGCAGTGTCAATGACAAAATGAGTCACACTGCAATCATAGCTGTGTGTTTGCCACGTGTTTTGTGATTATAAGTGAGAAATTAGTCACAATTGCGTTGTCGATGCATATTGTAAGGCTGACTTTAGCAGCTGATGTATTTTCAGAAGTATCCATTTTTGGGAGGTTACAGCTCTACAGGTGCGGACACCAGGTGGAAGTGCAGCAAAAGGTTCCATTTGTAAATAAAAATGCCCTGAATATTACATAGAGAATGCAATGTAATAAATATGATAAATTTATGATGTGAATGTATTAGGATTGATGTGATCTGATGTTGACCAAATTAGACATGTTCGGTCAAAATCTCAAAGCAGAAATCTCTCCAACATGTTAGGAGTTTGAGTTACGTGAACATGTACAAAATAAACACTAATTTTCCAGTCTTTCATTTGTATTCACAATCTGAAGATAATATGTCCATCAGCTTAGATCAGAAGTATTCCAAAATGTTTCAGACATTGTCTCTTGTTCTTGTGGGTTGTTTCCTGCAGTATCACTATCACATTTGGGTTGAAGCCCCTTGGTACCTGGTTTCTATATCAGAAATATCTGGCTGAAATCGTCCACCATCACTTACATCAAACAAAGCCAAGGTCTAAGAGGAGGAAATGAACTCATGAGTGTCAGTCTGAAACCTATCTGTTCATATGTTTTTATCATGCCCTCAACCAGTTGACCATTATGTGGTTCTCAGTGGTTGAAAAGAAAATGTTGCACCACTTGCACAAATGAATCTCAAGCTGTTAATTCTAGAACTTATCTTTGAGGGGAATACTAGATAACTGATGAGTCTGCCAATCTGGATCCAATCCAGATTGTAGCTTCGCATCACTTTGGACCGCACCAAATTTTTGTTTCAGGTGTTGAAAGCTGATGTTTTTTTGGTTTTTTTTTTTTTTTTGATCATTGAGAATTTATAGAACTAAACCACTGACTATATTTGGACTTGTGCTTAACTCAAAATCCTGTAAATGTTCTGATTTCAGTGTATCTGATGTACATGAAATTCGCTCTTTTCTTGCTGGTAGCAAAATCACTCTTGACCATACAGTCATATAATGAGGAATTGTCAGTGTGCATTCTTGAAAAAAGAAGTTATCAGGTGTTTGTGACCAAGATCAACATAAGATATTTTTCAGTGAAAGGACCATTGACAGTCTATAATCTGGATGTAATGTCACAATAGCTAGACTGAAACAATATAAGCACAGAAAATAAAATGTACTTTTCATTTCAGACATTAGCTGACTGCATAGTGAAGGACACATACTGTTACACAACCACAAAAGAAAAGCCAAACCACACAAATACACGTACACACACTGAAAAGCACTCAAACCACATTTAGCAGCAATTAAAACTCTCCACTCAAGCTTGAAAATGGGAAGTAAAGATCAGGGTTAAACGCCCACGACAAACTTTTTCCTGCAACTTTATTATTTATATAATTATTAATGTTGTTTTTTCTTTGAACATAAGGGAAAGCTTGCTCTGCACCCAGTGAACAGCCGGGGGAGGAACCTTACATGTTATCAACCAGATGGAGCTTTCAGGTAGAAAGTGGAAGCAGTGATATTGCAGATAAACTGCGTCTCCTACAGAAGATGCTTTAAAAACACTCCCCAAAGTCCATCCTTTTCTCTTTTTCCCCTATCTCCCGCTCTTCAGTTTCTCCAGCATTTTAAACTTTCCCATCCTCACTTTCACTCTATTCTTGTTTGCACTTTTGAGGTCAGGAAATAGTGTTTTTTTTTTAAAGTATTGGTTGTTGTACTATATTTATTGACTGCCGTGTCTAAGCTGCATTGCTTCACTGAGATGTTACAGTTGTGTTCTGTACTCAGCTATGTGCGATGATGTTTGTACAGTATTTGTGTGTCGGTGGTTACTTGATAGGCTGGGTCGGGTCAGTCCGTCGAGCCCTCTGTTCTGGCGACAGCTGCTCCCATTTAAAATGGAGACTCCAGTCAAAACCTGGGAGACAAAAATAAATAAAAGGGCATAAAGTGAATACCATGCTGCATCACTGCTGATAAAGCAGTAAAGTCACATGTTTTTCACACAGATTTTTTTTACCCTTAAATTAATTTACTGGAAAAAAAAAACAAAACTTGACATATGGAGAAATAAATTAATTTGTATTATGTTAAGAGTTACAGGACAACTCAAATATGAAATTCTGGACTGACAAAAATGTTCAAAGCAATTTGGCCTACAGTCGATTTTGTTTTTGTTATAATTTATTTGTTTTCTCCAAGAGGAACAATGAATTCTTCATCAAAATAGAATAGAATAGAATAGAATCATATTTAGTTTTTCCCTTTTTATTTGGTTAAAGTGCTGTACCTAAATGTTATGATAGCTGTAAAAACCCCGCCTATAAAACACAACAGATACACATCAGCTCCTGATAAATGTTATCTTATCTGGTAACAGACCGCTGGCACTCGACAAACTGAATACTGGCTGATGAAATTTGAAGTTGATGTCAAGAAACTTTAGTGTGAAGTCTGGCAAAAGTCTGACTCACTGATGCTTAGTAGAAAAAAATATACACTTCTTACTATGTTAATTCTTTCTTTCTTTCTTTCTTTCTTTCTTTCTTTCTTTCTTTCTTTCTTTCTTTCTTTCTTTCTTTCTTTCTTTC
>JAPQRP010000018.1:10783382-10797678 GCA_037367295.1 Apogon hyalosoma
TCTATCTATCTATCTATCTATCTATCTATCTATCTATCTATCTATCTATCTATCTATCTATCTATCTATCTCTAGTTACAGTGAAGCTGACAGACAAAGATAAATGAATACAATCTCTTTTCTTTTGCTTTTCTTCTGCTCTCTCCACCTCCTCTCCTCCTTTTCACAATCTCCCTCTCACACACACATATGCACAGGAGTTCCCATTCTCTGGTTCACAGGCCACTAGCTATGAGGCTTAACCTCCCCTCAGGCGTGCTGAGGGAGAAGCTATCTTCAGCTCACAGAAAATATTATCACCGCTGACAATACGGCAGTCGGCTGCTACAGAATAGCAGCTCTATATCTGCGCCGCTCGTTTCCAACACTCTATATATCTATTTTAGGAGGAATTTTTTTGAAAAATTTTCATTACCTACAGCTGCCATTTGGAGAGCGCTTTCATTCAAAGTGCCTCGAGAGCGTGCATTTTTAGAGCTGCTCAGTGTGTGTGGCCCCCGATGGGAATTGAACCCTATTTCACTGCGACGGTGGTACTAAATGGGTGCTGCTGTAATGCTGCCAGGGTGACAGCGGCATCTCTCTGGGGCCAGCCATGCACAATGTGTGTGCACTAACAGTAGAGTGGAGCAATTTGATACATAGTCCTAAAAGAGCAAAACAACACAAGAGCCATGCGTTCGATTTGAAGCAGGGTATTATTTTTAAGCAGAAAGGGGATAACTGGCTTCTGGTGGTCTAGTAATCACTGACTTCATACTTTAGTATCAGCTCTTTTGGTTTTTGTGGAGTAGAATTCAGCAAACACTGGATTGGTCATTTTCCCCACTGTCTCTCCTAGAGTTTAGATTTATATATAAATTGAAAATCCAGTTATGTATTGTCAATAACATAAAAAGTAAATGTTGAAGGCGACATAAACACTCATAGTGTTTCTCATATTTCTGACAGCCACTAGTGGAGGAGTTTTCAGTTCATTCACTGAAGGAAAGGACTGACAAACACTGTGAAAATACCCTGCTACGAGTAAAACTTAACTTAAAGGACATGATGCTTTTTTGGGGGGAAGCACTTTTTTAAAGGTGATTTTTTTTTTTTTAAAGAACAAATACAACATTTGGAACCTTTTGGGTATATTTGGTAAAAAAAAATAAATAGTAAGTAAGCACAAGAAATGACAGTTGAATCTAGGGAAGTTGGCTGCATTGTTAGATGTTAATTTCACACATAGCTGCAACACTTTTTGAATAATTACAGATATGTCATTTGCATTTGCTTACATTGTAAAGTGGCTGTGGAAATAGCTTTTTTGGGGAGAAATTACACAAAATTAATGACAAGTAATGATTTTTTTCTGGTTAAAAAAACAAAAACATTATCATTACCTGAAATAACAGTGAAAAAAAGAGTGAAAGTGTTTTACAAAACTGGCAAAAATAAACCAAAGTTACACAGAAAGTGTAGTTCATTTTGTGAGTAGTCTTTATCTGCCAGTTTATTTCATAAATCTACTATTTTGGTTGGACATTAAATCCATCATCCAATCCTCCAGCTGTCAAAAAGCTCAAAGTGAAATAAAAATGAAAGCAAAATGAAAAATACAGAACTGTTGTAACCTTGGTCCTTGACTTCAGCTTGGCTCTATGCAGTCATTATGTTCTGACTCGTTATTGAAGGTTAAATAGCAGGAACACATTTAAACCAAATATAAAAATACAATAAAATAAACACACACGGACACCGAAACGCTTTGTTTTTTGTTTTTTTTTAACTGTGTCATCTGACTAAGGCTGAGTGATCTGACGAAAGGATGACATGGTAAGTTTTCGAGGTAGAATCATCACCACAATCTGAATCCCAATGTCCTCACCTCTTATAAAATGGGGGTGAGATACAAACACAATCCCAGTTTTCTTCTATTTTACTTTAGTTTATGGGGGCTCAGCCTGTGTGTGACGGCTTTTTATTGTCCTTATCTGACGAGAAACTTTGCAATTATGCATTATCTGGGACTGAAATTATTACTAGATTGTCAATATTTAGATGAAGTAAGCGCTTGTCGATATTGACCTGTACATACAACTGCAGTGTTTCCGTTCATTTAAAAAAACGGCTCAATTTGCCCTGCTGGAATTTTGGATTGAATCAAAACCTTTTCATTTCAGCATTTGTGTAAATCAATGTCTACACAATGGAGTTCAGAAGCTGACGCACTTATTATAATTCGTCATCATAATTTCTTCAACAGCAGCAAAATGACACATTAAACAAACTCTTCACGTTAATGTGGACTCAACCTGAACACTTCAACATGAACAAATGCTATGGTATTTTCTTAAAGATGGCAACAAACCTAGTGCCCAGTGATGCTACAAAACCATAGGTTGATGAAATGCTCTCTGTAAAATACTGTAATGAAATGGGCCATTTAAAGCTAATCTTAGCTGGACAGGAACATTTTGTGGGTGCTTTTATTTTTTAGTGACACGATCTGCATGACTCCTCTAAAAAGTATGACAAATTAAGATCTTAGATTCTTAATCTAAGGATGTGGATCGATCAGCCTCTCATCTGAGTGAAAGTATGCTCACTCACTACTGTTGCTAAAGGCTCCAACAAAATTTGAGATTTTTTTATTTTTAAGTTATCAACCACACTGTGCAATGTGTGTCTTGTAATTCTGGATATAGATCGCTAAGGCTCCATCACTTTCCAGTGTGCCCTGCAAGACCACACTTTGGAAATATTATGAACGGTGTTGAATGGAGAAATGGACTCATCTCTCATTGCATGTGATACATGTCACCGACACCAAAACAGTCACTGCCTTGACACGCTTTACTCAATCTTCAAGTGAGGTCTTCAGCGGGGTAGAAATATATTAAAAGAGGTAAAAACAAGTACAAGTCTGGTCATGTTGAAGCTGCAGAAACATCTACAGTGACTTTGAACACATCTTTAAACGACACAGTTACAATGGTGTCACCTTGCCAACATTTGGATGTGTATTCTTTATATGTATGGACAGTATTTACCACAAACTGAGACCTTCTTGACTTGTAAAGTTATCATATGTGTAAATGATGCATAATTCCAAGGGGATCCAAAAATTAACTGTCTCACAGTTGACTATAACACTTTTTTTTTTTTTCAAAATAAGGGATCATGAGGTGCAATTGGAGTGGCCAGACTTCGGCTTTCTATGACATATCAACAGATGGCACCATTATAAAACCAACTCAGATATAGGTTACAGGAAATACAAGAATAAACATCATCAGTGCATGTTGTATATCAGTGCCGCTATAGTTGTGAACAGTGACACTAAGCTAAAAACTGTGCAGTTATAAAAGCAGTGTATAAAGCAGAAGTGTGGAAAAAACACTCTAAAGTTGAAGAGTAAATGTGACAGTATTTCTAAAACAGGCCTGCAACACCTTGAACTGACACTTTATTCACTGTAGCTGCTGCTCATGCTGCTGCTATATGCACCACCACTTTAACTGTACTTTTGCTGCATACTGTGAATTTTGTACCGCCTACTGGTGTATGAGTGTGTGTGTGAATGGGTGAATGCGAGGCCTTGTAAAGTGCTTTGGGCATCGTGAAGGTGTATAAAATGCACTATATAAGTGCAGTCCATTTACCATACTAAGAATGTATTTTATTTTATTTAATCTTTTTTAATTTCCTTTTTTCTTTGCATATTTTATTTTATGGTGGTAGTTTTATTCTACCCTACTTACCGTATACATTCTATTCTAGATTTTATTCTTTATCCTCTATGCTAAATCCGAGACTTGGGTAACTATATTTCGTTCTATCATGTACCACTGATCAAATGAAAATAAAGTTAAGTCTGAGTCTGAGTCAACAGCTGTCACACTTTGATCCTTGATCCATCATTTTTTACAAAATTTTGCCCCAGATTGTTTTTGGTCACAACACTGGAACAACCACCGTCTGTGAGCCCATGTAATTGTTATCCAAGACCAAGATATTACTGCATATTGTGTTTTTTTTATTGCACAATGTGTATGTGGTTTATGACAGTATTAATTGACTCATCATGTAATATGTAGAAGAAGCTGGGATTTTGGGAGCAAAAATTATTAACCTAATTTTTAACATATTTTGATGAATTATATATACATGTAATCCCAAATGGGGAATAAGATTGCACTCCTTTGGACCCTGACACTATATTAGACATCACCCTTTAGACAAATCAGCTGGTTGAGGTAGAATTTGTATTGGCTGTAAGAGCTGAAGAGTCATGAAGTCTGTGTTTTGTACCACATTATTTTTTGACTGCTGAGTGGCAGTAAATTAAAGTTGTTTTTATGTCATTTATTTTTCTACCTTGACACCAACCTTTATGTATGCCCCCTGGCAAGAACAATTCATTCATTTGTGCGCAAAAGAAAAATATAGTACGACAGAGTCTGAAGGAGAAAAATACGACAAACGAAATGAAAGAAAAAATGAAAAGATGCCTTTGTATTCACTGAGAGGAGACAGTTTACTGCATAAATTTGTGTCAAGGACTGGCTAAAAAAAACCAAAAACAAACAAACCAGAGCTGCAGTCATTTTTAACAAATTATATCATGCATATATTTATATTACTGTGCTTCTACATCTGTGGTGAGTTATGGTTGTATGAGAACGGAAGCTGCAGTTTCATGCTCTGTATTAGAACTATGTTAAACTGTACCGTCTCTATCATATAAACAACCATCATATTCAATTCATACGACAACCTAGTGTTCCAGTTGTTAAAGTACATATTTCATGGTTGTTTGTGCATTTTAACTCCCCACTGATCCTCCATGGTGGCAGTAGAAGCGTTTGCTGAACGTGATGCAACTACAAGCCTCTATTACAGGTTTCAGATTGTCTTGCCTCTGCGCTGCCTGAGATTTATGGATTTATTTACACCTGAGAAGTGATGCTTTCAACTGTTGTGAGCCAGATATCTTCTGCTCCGTTGGGTAAAAACACTTTCCAACTCTCTGTTTCATGGGCATGGGGGTTTTACTCCTATTAAATCAGCTGCAGAATTGTTTTTCACTAACTCCAGTCCCTTCAGGTAAGAAGTCAAATGGGTTTCTACTGTTCATAGGGTATTACACTTTGCTCAGGGCACAATTTTGCTCCTTTTTCATCCTCTCCAGAGCTTTTCTCCCTTTTATTTTTCTCTTTCTTGGCCCTCCCTCCTTGCTTTCCCCTCACTCTTTGCCTGATTGGTCAGCTGACAGCCGGTTCTTCCATCCTCTACCGTGCTGGAGTAATTCATCACTTCTTTTTCTCTAAACCTGCAACTGCCACATTTTACGTTCAACCGTTCTTTCTCCAGCCTATTTCTCTATCATGACCTTTGACAGCACTGGAAGAATTTCACTACAGAAATTAGGTGTGTAGCTTTTTTTTTTTTTTTGTATTTCATAGTTTTTCATCATTTCATAATTGTTCTTCCTGGTCACAACAGATCACTTAAGGTATAACATATTATATTAAGATAATATTAGTCATCCAAGTAAAGAAAAAAAGTAGGATACTTCCAAAGTTACAGCCAAATACTCTCTTTTAATAACAGTATCTTCATCAAAGCTCAGCAGCATTGCATATGGGAAGTGGAAATCCATTCCTATTGACTAAAAATATAATTAATTAAACTGTTGAAGCTTAATACCTTTAGATAAACTCTTGAATCCAATAAATATTTGCTGGCCATAAAAAAGTTGCTGTCCCCACTCATTCTTCCTACACTCATGACTTCATCTAAAATATCCCAGACCTTGCCAGGTGTCACAGGATACTTTTACAAAATAACAAAAAGAAAAAATCTTGTCCTAATTCAGAAAAACACACTACTCCAATTGACATTTTTACTAGGCACATGAACATGATTATTCCAGTTATTCTGTTTTTTCTAATTGATTTTTTTCCTTGTGTGTAATACTACAGACTGTACTATCATCTGTGTAATATTATTGTCTATCAGTGTCCATGACTGCATTGCATTATGGGATACTGATGCTGATGATCATGATGATCTGTGATGTTTTGACTCATTGATTCATTTTTTGCACAGAAATGGAACTGTTTGTCCCCATCATTTATACACTGTTGGCCATAAAGTTAGAATAAGATATTTTTACCTCTTGTGAAATGACTGTGACAATGTGATTTAGTCTTACAGATAAAGTGTAACTGGGACTCAGTATGTAATCATTGCTACTGGTCAAAGCTGAATACTGATTGCATATAAATAGAAATAAAAAGAGGAATGTGTATGTAAAATTATTCAAATTTTATGGGTAACATGTTACTAAAAATATTATATACAGGATTTTTCCAACAATCTTTGAATTTAGAGAAATCCATAAAGTCATTCATAGTAAAACCCCATTTACTTATATTGTCTGTCAGTGGCATCACATTCCATTAAATAACTTGAACAGTAACATTATTTGTTGCAATTTTATTATAATTAAAAGACATAATCTGAAAATTTCAATGCAACATACATTATCTTTTATATAAAAAGTGTTTTGTGTAGAGTTTCAGAGTTTGGTAGTGGTGGCAAAAACAACTTCCCTTTTCTTTGATGATGTCATCTATTATATGTTTTATTATTGTTTTTATTGATTTGACAGAGAGCCCTAAGCAATAAGCAAAAAAATGTAAATCAAAAAAGCCTGTTTAAATGTTAAATAATACACAACTTATGGGAAAAACTGAGTCTATCCTTTAAATGAGAGCATATTTATGCAAGACACTGGTTCCAATTTACTATTAACATCATGTACCTTTTTAATTAACAATTATTCAACTTAAGATAGTGAAACCATGCTTCCTGTCTTTGTCTTAAATCTCCCTCTGACAGAAAACCTTTCCCAGCAGATCTGCAGAAACTGTTCTTGGAAAGAAACCCTGATTCAGCCGTTCAATATGTTCTGTCTGACTACTGCTGATGCATTATACTATATATCTGTGCCCAGTAAATACTGTCTCATCACTGCTGATCTACAGCTCTTTACATCTACATTTATCAGCTCCAGACTGGGATCAAAAGGCTAAATTGTCCTCATGATTTATTTATAATCAAGGCAGATATAGATGTAGATATAGTTTACATCGCATATGCTGTAAGCTCATCAGCAGTATGGTAAAACCCGCGCTGAATGCCATCGACACTGATTAAAAGTCTCATCAGTGATTATCTGTAGAGCCTCAAGTTACGACTGTGTAAATAGTTTTGACAAATAATATCTAATCACAGCTGAAGTGGAAGTTTAAGCTTAAATGGATGAGCAGAGTGAATGTTGTCTAATCACAGTTGAACGGAATCTGACTTCAGAGACACTTTTTGATTATGTGCTTGAAATTTCGCCAAGTGACAAAAACAATGAGTGTTAACCAATACTTAAATTAAACATTTGCTCCAGTGGTGTGTGAGCACTGGATAAAGATAGATGAAGCAGGAAAAAAGGGACAAAAAAAAAAAGAGAGCAAGGGAGCCTCTATAAAATAGTGAACTTGCAGGAGAAACTAAAGGCTATAAATCTACTGAATGGCCTCGTCCTAATAAATCCTGAGTGATCAGTTGTAGAGGAAGTGATCTGGACTCTTTACTGTGCGTTTTTGGACCGCTGAAGCAGAAAGTGCTGAGCTGGTGCTGATCTAGAAGTGGCATTTCTATACTCTCAGAGGCTGCTAGCTGCTGAGCAGAGCAGGATGCTGGTTGGCTGGATTACGGACGTCGGCAACTAATTGATAGATCAGACGCATAATTAGACGCACTGTGAAAACTTTGTGATTAGACGCTTCTTCTTCCACTATAATGGCACAAAACTTGCCTCAGTGTTACTTGACTTGGCTCAGTTTTGGCACCAACACATTGCATTTCCATGTCAGGTATTGCACCTCCTCATGATGACTGATCGTCATAGTGATTTGACTTCTGCAAATTGTGACGTCATCTTCAATGCAACTGTAGCGATGAGCGAGGCAACGATGTCACAGGATGGAAGTTAAGTCATGTCTAAACGAAGATGTTATGTTAAGATTTTTTAAGGTGAGAATTTAGTTTTATTGATATATTGACAAAGCAACGATTCTGGAACAACCAATCTATGATCTGCAGGATTTTAAGTTATGTTTAGTGTCAGTAGTGGTGTCTAACCAGGTGGTGAGCATTTTCGTCTTGAAATACAAGTAGAAATCCGTAGTATAAGCGAGCTTCATACTAGCCGTCTCTAATCAGCAACGAGTTCACACATGCTCCACGTCTTCCCCGCGCACAAATCGTCTTATCTTTAATCCTTTATGAAGCAAGTGGCTATATTTGGTAAATTAACATTAAATATGGGGTCAATCCCGTGCCTCAGTGAGGTCAAGAAGCATGTTGTTTTTTTTTTTTTGTTTTTTTTAATACTATACAGTCATTCAGAGAGATTTTATAGAAGTTTTGAAGCTGTAAATAGTGAATATGAGTGATTTTTGTCAGTTTATGACCTTATAACAGTTGTTTTATTGCACGTGTTTACTTTTTAGCAAGTGCTGCTCGGATGGTTTATGACAAGAGGAGGTAGATGATAATGTCCAGTAACACGCTAAGGTTGAAATGTTGAATTTTAGAGTATTTCAATGAATGCCCTATAAAGGGTTAAGCTGAATAAGTTGATAAAACCAGTTTATTTGTTATTCTCTTTTATTATGTTTTTATAATTGTTATTTTCTTTCTAACTGCACTTTTTCAGTTTTAAACACCCTTAAAAATTATTTTTGGGTGGTTTTTGGGATTAAGTTAGCTAGTTAATTTCGATATGGAGAATTGATTTGTAAAATGAATAAACTGCAAAATGAGCTCTGTCATGGAACAAATTAAACTTGTACTTGTAGTCCAAATACACATTGTGTCAAATCTACAGCCATGGTTACTGTAGATACCACTGTATGAAACATGATAATGAATAAAGTCATTCTCTGTTAACACCATATCTACCCTACTTCAGTATCTCTAGTGAAGGGCATTAGCAGTAAGGCTCTTTTTATTGCTTATAATTGATTAGTAATCATACACGTTTGCTTTAAATGTAAAACTGTGTTGTGTATATTTGGAATGTGGCAGCAGCATGTCACGTTCCAATTCTACACAACACTGTTTGTTAGAGATGATGCTAAAAAGTGCCAGAATTTATTCCCACCTAAAATCCACTTCATACATGTTTCATAGAAGTTAGAGGAATGTGTTTACTAAATTTAATACTTAAATGTTGTTTGGTTCAGGTTGTTTTGTATACACTAAGACTATGATGGACGAAGGATGCGTATTCATTTGTTTTTATATAAGCTATAAATGTGCTCTTTTACATGTTTGAGAAAAAAATAACCACAATTACTTCGCTAATGAATAGAAGTGAGAAGTGTAGGCTGGGGATCAACAAAAAAATAAACATTGTGCAGAGTTAATTAACCCTTTTCTCTTATCATCATGTTTGTGCTGCACTTATGATTGTAGGTGTTATCGACGCAAACATGAGGTAAAACAAGATAAAAAAATGAGAAAACAGGTTAAATTATATGTTATTTATATGTTTCCATCCATCTTTGAGCTGTAAATCCGTGTTGTAGGATCAGCTGTGTTTTATGTCATTCAGTTTGGGATTAATGAGTCAAATTTCTTAACATAGAAGCTTTGATCTGGTAATATTTTTGTCATGTTGGAGGAGATTTTTCTGCTTTTTCTGTCTTAATAAAACCAGCACAACAGGAGCTCAGGAGGCTGTTTTACATTAAAACCAAATACGTCCTCGCAAAGTTCTACGTACATCGTTTTAGTCTCTTGTTCTTGTTCTTTTTTTTTCTCTTGCGGTCTGCTTATCTCTCACCCGGCGGAGACAGAGAAGATGAGATCAATTTTTGGGATCAGAGCTTGATTAAATATCGACAACAGCCAGCTCTCCCTCAGAAAGCAACTCTTTGATCACGAGATGAAAAGCTTTCAAAGTGCCCATCATTGTCTTGGAAATCAAACTTATTAAAGTTCAGCCTGCATCTCGCTTAGCCCCAGAGTGCACAAAACCCCAAAATTATAGCCTTTTATAATGTAATTGTAGCTATTCAATATATGTTCAGTGTTTTCAGAGTCTCCAGAGCAAAGCATGATTGCAGATAGTAAAAAGACGTCATATCTAGCTATTATCTGTCCATTAAAGTGACTTTATTCTGCTTGAAATCTGGCGGTTGAAATTAGATTGGTATTTTTTGCTGTCTTCATTGAACAACTTATTGAAAAACTTCTGATAAAGTTTTCTTTTACTGAAGTTTTCAGCTCTAAATATTGTCAAAGAACACGATGGCATTTCTCAAAAGGCAGTCACCCACAAAGAGTGATGATGGTGGCTTTTCTCACTTTGGCACTTGTGATCATATTTGCACACAATTACATTTAGAAGCTGCAAAAAATCTCCAGTCGTTTAGGTTGAATTACTTGCTCTGGTGATCTCAACCAGGAAAATAATCAGAGTATTTACTCAATTGTAAACGATACAAGGTCTGTGTCTTTTCGTATGTGGTTACATCGTATTCCTTCACACTGCTGTTTATGTCATTAGTACAATCTGAAAGGTAATACTTGTAGCTGCTTAAATCCTATTATCATACTTTACTGATTTCTCACTATCTTAATTTTACTCATGTACTTTGAGTACTCATTTTCTCCCAAAGAAGTATAAAACAAAGTTCATCTGCAAAAACTGGGCTTGAAACTTCATGTTCATGTATTGAACACTCCAGTCAAGTTGGTGGCGTTAATTTACTTCTTTAAGCACCTTTAAGCAAGTTTGCCAACTGTCAAAAATGCCACAGAAGAAGAAGACATGAGGCGCTTAGTTAGTTAGTGACTGTCGATGAGCAGGAGGGGAGCACTCAAGTTTTCTGAGGCAACGTGGAAGGTAATTTTAAATGGAAAGAAGCATTAGGATTCTCAGAAACCCCAGAAGTAAACAAACACACGCTACAGTGTTGTGCAGTAACGTGCATGAACACACTGATTTGAACCACTGCTTACATGTCAAGGCTCCTTACTTTAAGTTTGACAGAGCAATCAGGCTCCACAGGTGTGCAACATGTGCTCTTCCATCAATGTGGTTGAAGCTAGGACACCTGTTCTTGAAGCGGCCATTTTGAAACACCATTAGTCAATGGCCATTTCTCAATACGCATTCTTGTCTGTTCTTCCGTTCTCACGTTCTTGTGAAATGTCACCAGTCGCAGCCCAAGTATTGTTCCATTTGAAAGTTTGCAGAAACCAAGAACGTATGGAATACCCGGGTGTTGTTCTTGTCTGCTAGCTTAAACCAAGGATGCACTGGTTGGTGACTCATGTAGAATTGGCTGGCAAAACATCCCAAGATGCACTTCATGCTACTCTCGAATGCTACGGCGGCTTCTGTGAAAACTTAATTCAGAAATGTTTTTTGACTAGATGACCGCAACGAGATGATGTGATATAATGTTAGAACACGAGCGAGAGGAAGAATAGCGAGAAATACGTCTTTATGATCGTGATATGGGATTCAACGAAATGTATTACAGTTTTGAAAAATATACAAAATGTATAAATGACATGTAAATACTAGTACAAATGTATTGAAATCAAATTGAGTGACACTGTGGTGATTTGAGGGAAATACGTTAAGGAGCAGATGGCAGAAATACAGCAGAGGCAGGGAGGGAAGTTCACAGGTGTGCAGCTGGTCCAATTACAGAGAGTCCATTCTCTGGGACCGTTCTTACCAAGACCGTACTCGCTGAGTTCGCAAGACTGTACTCTGCATTCTTAATATTGAGAAACAGCCAACGTGGTCTTGCTCATTCTTGTGTGGAAATCCTACTTCTTCTGAACCTTTCGGCCTCTCCCTTGGGCAAGGCCTTCCTCTCTCATCTCTCATGATGAGAGCCTCTTGTGAAAAGAACCCAAAACTAAATAGAGATTCATTTGAAGTTAGATTAAAACTGTTTAAATGTCCTTTTCCTTTCACTTCCTTTTCTACCTCCATTCTTGCATAAAATTACCCTTGTACTGCTTACATGTACGTATGCTGCTGTTACAGTATTTTGTTTGAATAAAAAATAACCCTGCAAACTAATCATTCTTTGTTGTGCTTTCTTCAGTTATTTAAGTTGTTTATACTTAGAAAGATCAATTTAATTATACTTGATATTTTTAAGTAAATTAAATAAACTTATCTAGTAGCTATGAAGTAAACTGAACTTAAGACTAATTGATCATGTTTACTTGCCTTTTTTGAGTGCAACCTGTTTCCTAGATTCGATTAAGATCAACTTGTCATATTTTTCAGTGTACTTTAAAGCAGAACTCTAATAATGTGCAGTGAAAAAGCAGTATAAAGGAAACAGAACACACAGGACCAGACAGACTGCCGACACACAGGCTGCGGATGAGGCAGAGATATTCGTGAGCATGAATTTCTCACTTCTGTGTGATTTATTTGTCTTGTTATTGTTGCGTAAAAGGTCTTTACAGACCTACTCACACTTGCACATACAGTGACTCAGCCTGATACTGCACACACGGCTACATGCATCATCTGCACAATCCACATTACTAGATGTTATATATATATTTTTAAACAAGTATTTTCCTTCTCTGTTTTATTTTTCTTCTTTTTTATAAATCTGTACAGTGGCCCTGGTTTACAAAATATCTCTGCCCACACTGGACCATTGTATCTGATGGATTTAAAAGTGTGGCCACTGGGACAATCTACAGTTATTTATTCTATTTTTATAGTTTTTGCTGTTCATATATAATTTCTTATTGAAGTTATTTCAGTCTTAGTTATTATGGGATTCATCAAGTACAGTAACACTGCTGGTCCTGAAGACACATTTAATTTCATGTAGAAACATGTGATGACAATAAAGTACCTTGAACCTTGAATAATAAG
Source organism: Apogon hyalosoma (assembly GCA_037367295.1). Taxonomy (NCBI): domain Eukaryota; kingdom Metazoa; phylum Chordata; class Actinopteri; order Kurtiformes; family Apogonidae; genus Apogon; species Apogon hyalosoma. Next base: position 10,796,365 of record JAPQRP010000018.1, read on the forward strand.
GGACAAAGAGCAGATCCAAAGGCTTTAATCTGACATGAAGTTGAACAGCAATGGCAAGTAATAAACTTTAGTTAACTGCGGGTTTGTTTGCTTTGTCAAAGTATATTCTTTGTATCTTAAAGATTCTGTCCCAATTTTTGGCACAGTACATGTATCTCTGATTTCAATTTCCCACTGACTTTCCAAAGCAACCTTTCTACAATATCAGTAAATAAATAAACAAAAACACCACAAAACAGACACATTACTAAATACCATTTGTTCCATTATTCTTGAATTTCACTGTTTTCTTTCTATCAGCAATTGTAGTAAACTGTCAGCTGCTTTGTTGTAATTCACTGACTCATAAAAAAACCCTAAATGTCAAGTGATCTCTTGTTGCATGATTAAGTGCTCTCAACTTTACCGAAGTGCTCCACTCTGACTGTAAAGGCATCAGCTGACGCATTTCTCTCTCAAACCCGTCTGAGAACAAGAGCTTGAGGAAACAGCATCTTAACAAAATAGCATGTTAATATTCAACAGCAAGTGCTAAAATATCATCCAGTTTGTTTAAGGGATTCATTATTTGTGGATTTGTCCCACTACACATCTCTTCAGTTTTGTGTTAATGCAGTTTAAGCTTGTTGAAGCAGACGCTTTTTTTTTTGACACTGGTCAATTGTACAGCAACAAAACATAAAACACAGTTGAAACAGACAGACATGTAAGACTTATCACATGAAACATCACATTTATTGAAGCATTTCCAAAGTTTCTTAAAAGAAAAATGATCTTTATCTACTTAAGTATTTCAGTAAAGTATTCTAACTTTCCTGAAATTTGTATCACGTTAAGGTCAGGAAAAGGTCACAATTACAACTGAAAAAAGAAAAAAACTCATCTTTACTTGGAAACAAACACTGGTCTGCTGTATTAAACAGGTTTGTGATCACAAGAACAGAGTCACTACAAAACCAAAGTGTCATTAGTTGCTTTTCCATTGACCCTCAAATTGCATCATTTGTGCATAAAAATTTGCCTAATAGAAAAACGACATTTTTGCCAAAACTCTCGTTTTTTTGATTAAAAGTTTTGCACTGGCAAGAGGTGTTTTTTTTGGGCATAGCACAACTGGTATATCACGCAAAACTGCAAAGGAAAGACCTTTCCCGCAACTACAGTCATGTGAATAAAAAAAAAAAAAAAAACAGATGTTGACGGATGTGGTAGAAACCTTTTCAGTGAGGAAATGATAACAGCAATAAGGTTGTTAATTCTACAATTATTTATTACTGAAACAACCAGTAAGAATCAGCTGTACTGATCAACAAT